>JAJOZX010000009.1:950000-1042500 GCA_023014485.1 Bathynomus jamesi | reverse complement strand
ATATCATCGGGGTAGAATACAAGATCAAAAAATAACGCGTTTCTCTCTCTCTCTACGAATGGGAATATCTGACACGCCCCAGATTTAACGGGGCAGCCAATCACAACTCTGTTGGGCGAAGCCCAGAACCTCAGTTTGGAGGCTAGGTGGGCCTATGCGTTAAGCCCGCCCAAAATTCACTGATAGCCTATAGGAAGCTCGCGATTCGTGTATTGTAGGTTGATCACAATCACGACCCCGTTTATAAAAGGGGTCGCTTTCATCTCAGGGCCTCATTTCATGTGTTTTAGGATCACTGCTTTTGAAATTCCTCGCCATGAGCCAGCTCTACAACTCCCCCGAATTGTTTGAAAACGAGGATATCCCATCGCTCTCTGCATTTTATCTTTGCAACGCTGTGGACCGGAACGCCCTACTTTCAACGCAATCCTTTGCAGAAATTTGTGGCAGCGAGAACGATTTTCCCGCTAACGACTTCGCAGAGATGTAAGTATTTAATTTGTGAATATATACGCACCGCGGTTCATTCAGTGTTAGCTTATAAAAGGCCACAATAAATGCGTTTTGAAAAATAGTTTGTGCTTTATTCTCAGTCTATATACATCGTTTCAATCAGTGTTAAATAATTTATAAAAATTCTTAAAAAAATATTTTTAATTATTGTCCCATTCTGTTTCCTTCGCGGTTATTTCGGTATATATATATATATATATATATATATATATATATATATATATATATGGTGTGGCTTTAATTGTACATTTCTCGATAATTAAAAATTTATAGAAAGTTCTACAGATAGTTTTTAAAATTACCAAAACTTTTAAGATTACCCGATGCTTACTTTTGAAACATGTCAGGATATCTGCTTTGTGAATATAATTTGCCAGGCGTCCTAATCGGGATTTTCCCTTATTGTATCTCTTTAATTAAACTAATTTAATTTTACTTGACTTCATTTGATTCAGTATGAACTGATCATGTTAACTTCTCATTAAAGGAACGAAACGGAACTTGAACGTGTTATAGCTATTTTTCGTTTTGATAAAAGGGGAATAAATAATATGGATGCTTTACCGCACAACCAACCCAGCGACCTGAACACAGAAGTCGAGTCATTGGCTCACATCCGGTCCAACGAATGAATGCCAGGTCATCGAGGAAGTAATGTAAGTATTTTTTGGGTTAAGAACAAAACACATTGTATTTTCATTTAATTTATTAAATGGTAGAAAACATGTACAAAGCGGAACCAGCGTCCATTAAATAAGTCTTAATGGCGACAAATACGCCTTTACACAATATAGATACAACTATATATACACCATTACACACACAATACAACGGGTGCTAAAATATGGGAACTTTTTTCTATTTGGCTGCATACCGTTTTATCATTCACTTCAGTGTTGCATAAATCGAATAATTTTTAAAAATTTATGAATCCCTTCCCACGTGACATGTGTATGAGAAATGAGAGGCAATTATGCCGCACGTGTTGCTAAAATATCCTTGAAAACGGTATGGATTCCACACAATCTCAGGTACATGTATCTACTCGATAAATTGTACAACCACAGGGTCATTCCAGGGCTGAGTGCCGAGTGAATCCAAATAGTACATTCTTTCCCTATTTTTAAAATAGATTGCAAACCATTGAATCCCCTCACCCCCCACAATGTCGGTGTTCACGATAATCCCGTACCAGTTTCTCGTAGTTGGCAATTTCAATATTTCATTCTTCGGAAACACGCCGATAAATTTGGAGCGTGTGATTCGGTCACTTTTCATTACTCTCTGGAGAGTATTCGCGTCCATTTTAAAAATCTTTGACCACGTTCCTGAAACGGTCAACTTCTATCAGGGCTTGTGATTCGAGGTACACGAGTACACTAATAGGCGCGTCTATAGGCTTGGCAAATTCCAACCTGACTGAGATATTTCCATTATGTTGTGGACTTAAGTGCGTATTTATACTAGCAGACAAGTCAGGCGTAATATCAAATGAATAAATGTTAAATTCTTCGGCAAATTCTTTCAGCGTTACACCAAACCCAAGCTCGTCACATGCACCTGCATTATGAGCCAGACTACTATAAGCTCTCACCTGATGAGTAGTCCGTAATCATAGTCCCTCCTAACGCGATGCCATTTACGTATAGAGTTATATTTTTAAGGCCGAAATTCTTGAAATTAAAGGCACTCTTTATATTTTCCATTCGTCGAGGCGTGGTCCTGCATTCCAATTAATATCCTTTTAGGTAGAACTCCAAGGGCCACGTTTTGTGGTTGCTTCGAGGCCAACCAGCGGGAACCGTGTATAGTTTGATCTGTACTCTGTTAATTGGGTATTTTACTGTGGCATGTATTAAGTCTCTCAATTTCTATTTGTTTTGGCGAACTTAATTTCACTCGGCGTACACGCAAATACGCCTCTATGATGTGAATCACAACGGGTTTCGCGTCCTCTTCTTGATCAGACCCCAGATTTATGCAGATCTCAGGACTCGTGCGGTTGAGCTTTTGTTTCAGATCGATGCCATTCATAAGCGGTTTCTCCTGGAATGTGAAATCTGTATGAAGACGTCCAAAACACTCGTATATCTTTTTTTTAGAATTTTTAAATTTTTTCCTTTATACCATTTTCATCTCTAGTCTGATAATAGCCCTCGGCGGTTAAAAAGGTGTCCTTCGCTTCTTTGGAAAAGTTGAGGACAATTTCCAGATAGGCTCGTAGGTGATAATAACCCGTACCTGCTGAGATGTTGATCTGGTTTAAATACACCTCACACTGCCTGAATATGGAGTGTTGAAAGTTGGTTTCAGGGTATGCAGAATAACTATCATCGCAGTCCGTTCCATCTGAATGGGCTATACGCAGTTTAGCGTACATGTGCATGCAGCTTGGATAAAAAAAGTATGGGCATGAGCTGGGCATCACGAATTCTATAGGGGCATTCAGCGAACTAATTTGTTTAATGGGTTAATTGTAATAAAGTCGCTATGCTCAATAGAGACCTGAGTTGGGGGCATATCAAATAGGGACAGTTCCGATTTACAGCATTGTGAGCTACACGGATGGATGAAACGCGCCATGACGAGTCAGAAATAGTGCTACCTCTCTCGACAACTAGTAATCAGCCTACGATTCGTGAGAGTAGTGTCCTCATCTTATATCAGTTAAAAAAATGATCAGCCATAGGCTTCATACGCTTAGAGCACTTCTTTTTTTATTCCCTTTTACGTTTAGCGCCACGCGATGGTAACCCTTTCTTCCTGGCAGATCTCTTCTTTCCGCCACCACGCATTTTTCTCTTTGCATCTTTGATGATTTCGTCCCGTGTACGTTTTAAATGCTTTATTAAAGCTTCTTTAGGCTTAGTTCCACCCATTATGTCTTCTGCCGCGTTAAAACCTGTTTGTAACGCTTTCCTCCCTAGGTATCTAGCACCCCTCTTCAACAGTGGGACAACGGTGCGTAGTGTGGATGAAAAAATGGATCCAAGCCCACTCCCACGCTGATATCGCACCCCTCGATAGACTGTGAATGGCCTTCGGGTCATTATAAACGACGAAAGTGTAGTTTCACTGTTAAGCTCCCATCACCGAATGGGAAATTTTTTCCCTCAATCGTTCTTATATATATCGAGATGTTGGTTAATAGATTAGTCGCAACATTCACATAATGGGGCTTGTCATATGTAATGCTCAAACTTTTCCTCTATGGTTGGGGATGTGTGCAATGCGCAGCAGGCGCGCCTGGGTGTCCCAACAAATTGTGCTCTACGATATTGCTGTAAATATAGCACATGTCTGGGGATGGAGAGCTTTCACCCAATTTCTCCATCTTCAATTGATACATTAAGCTGGACAAGTCATGCTGTGCCTCGTGAAAGGTATCTCTTTGGAGAGCTGCGCTATATCGGCCCTCAGCCACAATTGTGAACAGCTCTTTATCTTTAATATTTCTACTAAGCGTTGATTTTAACTTCAATGTGCATGCAGGCGTGTCTATGTTTACGACTTCAAAAAGTAAATCGTTTGTCAGGTACGACTTTTCAAGACTCTTGTTTAACCCCGTCACAATGTCCATGGCTGTATCATAATGCCGATTCCTAGCGATACATTTGTGCTATAGTACACCTCACCGAACAGGACTGATCGCATAGTATTGTCTAAGGTTATGTCTAATTTTTCGCACTCATCGATTCTTCTAAGGATCAGAAATATGATTTGCTCATTTTCAAGAGTTAAAAATTTGGAGACTAACTGGAGTTCACATAAACCCACGTCATACGAATCACGCTCCAATTCAATGAGTCCGTGGAGTTCTGTCACAAAGTTGGCCAGGGTGATGCTAGGATGTACAGAGAGAGAAGAAGAGGATGGGAGTGTGACATAGGCTTCATTATTGCAGCAGCTTATATAGGTGTTGAAGCTTTCTGGGTAACCCGGCCATTTTACCAGGTACATTTTTCTCTTTCCTGAACCTTTGCTGCCTAAATTTTTTTCAATTTTAAACACACTTTTTCCTAAATTAAATGTCACTTTCTGCAACTCCTCGCGGTAAAAGCCTCCAGCGATCTCTTCCCCATTCAAATCTTCAACGTAATACATCATTATCTCGCCTTTAGGTCTCATAGCACGAACTTTAAAAATCTCACGTGTCCATCCTTGCTCAAATCCCTTCGCGAATTTATTTCCCGAACGTGATAGCCTTACATAATCATTGATTTTGAAATGTGTAGAGTGTGGTGGCGGTGCTCCATCTCTTCTCACCTCTGGACGCTCCTCAAACTTCGTACGTGGTGTGAACGGTTGTATGATGACGCCAATGAACCGAGAACGTTTATATATCTGTATGTGTTTTTATGTGTAAAATAGCGATGCATGCGTTCCTTTATGGTACGTTGAACTCTTTCAGCTAAAGAGGCCTTATGTATAGAACTGCTAGTGTAGTAACTGATATTAAACTCTGTCAGCATGTTCTGAAAAGCGCGACCTATAAATTCTTTCCCCATATCCGTACAAAAATAGCCAGGAACCCTTCTTCTTTTAACATCAACGTTTTGGTCGCTTTAGCAACTGTTTCAGGCGATTTATTTTTCAGGGAATTAGCCACAGATATCTAGAGAATACATCTATTATGAATAGGATGTAGCGGTATCCGTCATTATACACAATATCTTTGCATGTTTGTTAAATCCGCTTGCCAAATAGAGTCAATCTAAGCCACTGTTGTCTTTGCCGTTTTAAACCTTTTTCTTACCGGTTTATGAAATGTATAAGCATCCTGCTCCCGCAAAAACTCAACATCTTTTCTCCCTACTCCTTAAATACCCCTGTACAGTCTATTAACGCCGTCATACGAGGCGGGGTTAGAAATGTCATAATAGCACTTACTTAATATGTTAGCCATGTGCGTATTTTAGAGACACGTGGATATGGTTGGCCGTTTGTTCTCTTCTTTCTCCTCTTCAGAGACGCTGCTGCTGGGGGCGATGGCGTACTCAGTTGTGACACATGCGAGGCTTGAGCCAGGTCTTTTAACCTATTCAGATTACCTATCAATGTTTTGGGGACATTTATTTGGTGTAGTCTTGCTTTAATATGCTTCCATCCTGTTGGTGAGGGCCTGTCCCACTTTCTCATCAGATCATGAACAATGTCAACGATGTTGGATCCTTTTACCCTTGTTCCTTCAACAATGACCTCGCCTGTATCAGCCCACTGTATGATGGGGTCCTCACTCAATAGATTATAAAGACTTAAGCCTTTATTCCTCAGTGTATGTGGGAGACTTTTTTAACACATGTTCGATGTGTTGTGTTCCGTTGTTCTTTGGTTGGTCATCTCTAACGTCGGGGCCACGTCCTGTGTCGCCATGCTCAGCACTACTCGCGCTGTGCCTAATGACCACGGGGAGCTCTGTCGGATTCTTATAATCTTCGTACTCATGAAGAAACTTCTGCAAAGCCTCTTGGTACAAGATCCTTTTCTCATCAGGTGACTTATCACTGTTTAATAGGGCTAGCAACTCGCCTTCCATTCTTTTAAGCCTACTTTTACGGGGTTCTAGAGCCGTGTCTGCAATCTTTGAACTTTGCAATGAAGCATACACCTCGAGCGGAATCACTACCACCTTCTTCATTATATTAATCTAGTAAGTAAAGGGCCCAAAACTGAAAATAAGATGGGTAGGAATGATCCTCCCCTTTGTACAATAATTCGCTTTTTCTTACCAACAGTTTGACTTTTATGAGGGAGCGCTCGTATTATGTTCTTGTACCGACATAAGCAAGCCTTCTGAGGGGGTTTCATTGGCACATTACATTTTATAACATTAAGACAGATTTCACAGATGCATTTTAAAAAGTCGGAGTCGATATTTTTAACAAACATCTGTTGTAGTACCCGGAGCAATCGTTGATAGATTTTTATTAATTCACGATATTTCTTCAGCCTATTTGTCATTCTGGAATATACACCGTTTCAGGTTCGTTTGGGAATATATTCGTTCTTAGAAGCACCCTAAACGTGTTTCGCGGGTGAAGGTCACAAAGCAAATATCCATAACGCTGACTTGTTGCTTCTTTATAAACCTCCAAAAACTCCTTACGTTGATTCGGGAACATTTGATTGGCTAATACCCCAATTTGTGACACATCTCTACGTTGTGCGAATAAGACTAGATATTGTGTTTTTAGCAACACATCGCGCATATATCTATTTTTGAAAACTAGATTCTGATTGATAAAGAATACGCTTATGTTAAGATGGTGGGAGAACACTATAAATGTCTCGGCAAACGTTTTATCCATTTCCAACATGAGATCTTCAATTACAATAACTGTATGATCGTTACCTTTTAACGAATTAACGTCAAATACACATTTGTGGAACAAAATTTCATCTTGGTACTCGTTGAACACTGACTGATACGTCGAATAGCACCATATTACTTTATGCACAAATTGTGAGAACATCTCCCCCTTACCTTTAATGATTTTAAGCATAAATACAGTTTTTTCACATCCTATAGGGCCAGATATAATACATGTGGAGGGGCTTGTGAGTCTGAATTTTTCTACAGATTCCATCTATAACACGTCACACCCCTAAGTGGGTCATTTACAAAATATTACAGATTTTGAGTGCTGTTCCTTATATTTTGTTTTTTTTCTTCCACAGAACCGTGAATGACGACGATGTACAGCCCCCCTATCACAGACGAACCCGATGGCCGTGCAGCTACAGAATCCTTCCCCGCTGACGAACCCTCACCAGCGACACCTGTAGCATGCGACAATTCAAAGCGGAAGCATGATGAAGAGCCCTCCACGTCAGATATAAAGCGTGCTAGAATTGCGCCGGTTGTTAGACCCCCAGTAATAGGGCCACAACCCTCTACGTATTACGACACAACCCCCACAATAGTACCTTCCTCAAATATGCCCCATTATTCAGTTCCGGGTACTTCCTCCACAGCAGCTTCTCATACTGTGGAGGATGGTATAACATTCGAGTTGGTGCGCACTGCTACCTCCACCCCTTCCCTGACTAGAAATCGGTACGTGGTCAGGGTTGACCCTGGATCCCTGTATACCAACAGACTGCGACGCGTAGTTGAACGTATTGTGGAGTTTGCCCTTCAGAACCGCGACGAACGTGAAGTCCAGACAAGGTTGTCCTTCAGGTTCGGATCAGATGACGGGTACGATTTTTGGGTAGTAATACCGTTCAGACGTCTGGCGGCTGTAGACATAGAATATATCTTGGGCCGTATAATGCAAGCCTCTCAAAGTAGTACAGCCTTAAATATGGACAAATTCAAGGTAGATATTGACAGAGTATTCCGGGATGCGGGTCATACTGCCACACCTTATACTCTTAATTTCAATTCTCCGTTTATTTACAGAAAGTATTTAAACGTCGATTGTGGTCGTGGCTTTATAGCAATAGTCTTAGCTCATATGTTCACTATGCTAAATACATGGAAGCAAAAAATTTGGCTGCCTAGGGTTGTGCAGCGTGCCCGTAAACTGGCTTCAGATTGTAAGCTTGAGTTTGAGTGTGATATAGGTCCTTAAGAACTGAGAAGGGCAGAGCAGGAAATGAATGCACGTATAGTCGTATTTGGAATGGATGATCGTCGTAGGACTGTGTATGTTCTTAAAAGCAGCGTGAGAGATCGTACAAGACCTCTACTTATTTTAAGATTGTCAGGAACATCGTATCTCCCGTAACATGAGGGCTCTCTACGCCAGTTATGATAAAAGTCGAAAATATGGAAGGCATCATGATTTGTGTAAAGGATGTCTCGAGTTTGCTGATGATATGGTGAAACATTGTTAGGATTACTACATGGTATGTGAGCAGTGTAAAAGCCCCAAATGTGAAAGTCTTGTAGTTGAAACTGAGAAGAGAGAATGTAATGTGTGTAGACGTACATTTTTCAATAATAAATGCTTTGAACTCCATAAATCAATTGGCACTTGCAGGAAAATGAGGATTTGTAAGTGCGGTATGTTTCACATGATGGATAATTGGGGGAATTTCAAACATAAATGCGATGAAATTCAATGTTCTACAGTACATGTCATGAAAAATATAAGGTAGTTGGAGTGAAGCATGTATGTTATATGAAAAATGTTAAGCCTAAAAATAGCCCTTGTATAACCGTGTACTACGATATAGAAACATACACGAACGGTGAAACCAAAGAGGTTATTCCACATTTACTCGTAAGTCAGACTATCTGTGATGAGTGCATGGAGATCGAGTGTGGCGAGTGCCACAAATGTGGAAAACGGACAAACGTTTTTAAAATGACTGCACACGGCAGCCCTGTGAAACTCTTTGCATCCTATATTGTCAAATTAGCGGACAATTTGAAAAAAATGACTGTGTATATTCTTGCCCATAACGGGTCGAAATTTGACACACAGTTCCTTTATAAGGAGTTGCTTGAACACGAGTCGTCTGCGATATTTACAGGTGATCCCTTGAAAAGAGGCAACAAACTAATACAGATGCAGATAAGAGGTAATGTACAGTTTAAAGACACCTTGCTGTTCACACCTTGTAAATTAGCGAAGCTTCCCAAGGTCATGGGCGTAGCCGCTGAAGTTTCAAAAGGGTATTTCCCTTACACATTCCTCATTAACGAAACTTTGAATTACGTAGGACTACCTCGACCCAAACATTACTTTAACTACACCAACATGAGTGATAGTGAGCCTGAAGATTTTGACTGCTACTACAACAGTTTTAATGAAGCTAGTCCATAAAATATCGCCGATGAATGTGAACGTTATTGCGTGAATGATGTGCCTAAAGACACCTTAGCAGTCATTCACAGAAACAATCCCCGCAGTTTTGGGCACAAGGCCATTTACTGGCTCATACACCTACAGCAACAGACCGGGGTATATATAAAACATGCCCGCAACACGGGCGAAGTACCCGTTAAGGTCAATGGTCGTATTTTTTGGGTTGATAGCCTAAGTGAGGATCCAACCACTGGTGAGAAGACTGTGGATTCCTTTAACGGTTGCTGGTGGCATGGATTGGCACTTGCAGGAAAATGAGGATTTGTAAGTGCGGTATGTTTCACATGATGGAATTGGGGGAATTTCAAACATAATGTCAATGGTCGTGTTTTTTGGGTTGATGGCCTAAGTGAGGATCCAACCACTGGTGAGAAGACTGTGTATTCCTTTAACGGTTATTGGTGGCACGGTTATTGGTGGCCCCTGCCGTCACAGGGGACCTTTATGGAAGATCCCCCGCCGACAGCCTCGCATGGACCCGTAACCGTGATCAGCTTATATGCTCCCATTTCACTCACAAAATCGTGTGGGAGCATGAGTATGATGCACGAATGGAAACAGATGCCCATTACCCTGAAGAAATAAGGGCCATCAAACGTTCAATAGTGTTGGACCCCCTCAAATGCGGTGACAACTTGTTTGGAGGGCGTACAAACCCATTCAAGCTATACTTTCCGCCTACGGAGGGCGTGAAACTCCACTACTACGACTTCTGCTCTT
Source organism: Bathynomus jamesi (assembly GCA_023014485.1). Lineage (NCBI taxonomy): Eukaryota > Metazoa > Arthropoda > Malacostraca > Isopoda > Cirolanidae > Bathynomus > Bathynomus jamesi. The sequence goes on along the minus strand of JAJOZX010000009.1, from coordinate 1,032,448 downwards.
TAAACCCCTACGTGATGAAGAAGAATCAGTACCTCGTAGGTGCGCCTGAGAAAAGGGTGGGTCCCACCATACTAACCATAGTTTTCAGCTAACTTGAATGAGCGCTACTTTGGGCTCTCTTTCGTAGACGTGCTCCCATAAAGGTAGAGAGTCTGGGATTATGCCAACGCTCCCGATAAAGAGGTTAGGGAGATCGTGAATGTAGGTAATACTTACATAATAAAGTACAACATCACCGAACTGGCCAAAGGTACCTCACGGGTTACAAACATACCTGTAGCCAGCTTCACAACGACCCACCAAACTTTGGGGTCTACTGCACTCTCTTAGACGGAGGGTGCTGTACGCTGACACAGATAGCGTGATATTCACAGCGAGGAAGGGGGAATACATGCCTGCTGTTGGGAATTCCTCGGAGAGCTAACTGACGAGATCAAGGATAAGTATGGTGATGGTGCATACGCAGACTCGTTTGTATCAACATGGCGAAAAACCAATGGGGTACGGGTGAGGGTGGGAGATGATATGAAGTATATCGTGAAGGCTAAGGGTATCACGCTTAACCATGCGAACCGTCGAGTCGTTAACTTTGATTCGTTGAAGGATCTCGTGTGCTTGGAAGATGAGGGTGACCAGCCACCCCAACTGACTGTGGGGACGCACAATTTTCGGGCGCAGAAACTCGGGTGTGTGAAGGAACTTAGGGGCACGAAGGTATGCCGTAACACCTATAGGAAGCGTTACCAGGTGCCTGGTACCTATGGTACCGTACCCTTTGGCTACCTTAATCCTTGATTGTATTTAAATATATGTGTCGTGTGAACGATATGTTTATTTATCACGTATATTTGCTTCAATTAAGGTTTCATTTTCTCCTTTGCGTGCGTGCGTGTGTGTGTATACAGTAAAAAGCTAAGCTCCGCCCACTGCAAGATAGGTCACGTGACTCCTGCCACTACCTGAGCATATCTCTATCCCTGCCTGCTCAGTTCACCTCTGCATACCCTTGAGCCCAGACGTGTATTCTCCCTCGTAGACGAAAAATAGTAATGGTTACCTTTAATATTGCGTGTTCAACTTTTATGAAGTGGTATTCGGGAAAGTGCCAAGATGTAGTGGATACTGAAAAACTCCCTATTCCACCCTCCTTTGATACTTTTAAAGCTACATTGAGCCGTGCGAAGGACCAAGATGTTCAAATACTCTACGGGTATTCTGGCGAGGGCATTGTGGGATTTCGTAGTACAAACGATGTATTGAAGTATGTTGTAGACCTAACCTTTATGAAAGCTCACAAATACCGCGAAGTAGAAAAAACAACACGTTCAGAAGATAAGCAACGGTTATGGATAGTGAGTTTCGTTGATGAGTGGTGTTACAAGCGATATTATGTCATGTTACATCATACCGACTACTCGTACCCTACGGTTGAGAATGTAAATCTTGTCATCATGGAGAATCTTAAGTATTTTTACCACTATATTAATATATATCATGACGAGGTTTGGAGTGAGGTTGTGGCTAATGGCCTGTGTGAGTTTTTAACAGACTTTAGAGATGAGTATCGCTTGTTAAACCAAAAGGATAAATATGGGCATATGTTTCTCTCAAATAGTGCACCGGATTGTGAAGATGTTTAGTTTGTGGAAATGAACGTCTGGAGAGTGATAAAACAATAAAACCGGTACTGCTTCATGTAGTGGAAAATTCTGTTTGCCCAGTATAATGGGCAGAAGTATTCGAACAAGCCTGTACACGCTTCAGCAGTTTATGGTATGACTCGCTCCCCCCATCGAGCCGCCCACCCGTGTACCTCACCCCTCCGAAACACACGAGTTCGAACAAACCCGTACACGTTTCTTCAGCGAGACTCACTCCGCCCGTAGAGCCGATCCGCCCACCTGTGGCTCATAGTTATCTCAGAGCTTGAACCGACTGGACGTGCGAATACGATGGAACTTCCTTTGAGAAGCATTCTCAATGCTGCGTACGATGTGTTCGTGACGAAGTCATTGCGCTTGTTCAGGCGTGAAACCGGCACCATTAACTATGTACTTGAAACGATTTGCAGGCAAGCAAGCAAATGTAATGTTATTTATTTAAGTGTTGAGGAGATGAATAGAGTCTTCGTGATAGTTGAGAAGTTGGGTGAGGACCATTATAAAATACCTGCAGGTGTACGTACAAGAAGAGAACAGATTAGTGATGTCCACTCATATGCCGTTGTTTGCACGTTGTGTATAAATAACGATCAGCCATGCATTGATATACGACTGATGTGGAAGAATGCATCTGATAATAACGTTTTTGTCCCTACGCGAAACGGTTTCATCCTCGACAGAATGTTTGAAATCGTCGGATTCCGCAAGCTGAAGCAAGCCTATATTAGACGCTCGTGTTACGGATATGATTTATTTTGACACGGTTCTTGAATATGCATACACCGCTCTGCTCGACGGATTTATCGAATGTAGGAATGAACAAGGCGAGAATGTTCTAGAGCTGGATGCATATTTAAAAGGTTTAGACCAGTGCTCTTCAACCTGGGCGGTACCGCCCACTAGTGGGCGAAGGATCTCATTAATCTAAAGGTAATTGCAATTAATTTTATTGTTTTATGCAGGGTATATAACTTTTAGTTTGAGTTTTTGCATTTTTAATTTTGGTGGGCGATACGGAGATTCAAAAGTTACAAAAGTGGGCGGTAAGCATAAATAGGTTGAAGAGCACTGGTTTATACTCTTCGAAATATCCCGAACTTTGGTACAAAGCACTTGAGCGGTACAGGGCAGAGCTTGCCTACACTGTTCACCCTGAAGAGCTGTATCTCTATATAATGAGTAGCTGTCGTTACGATTTGGAAGATTATTTCAATTGCCGCTATGCATAGTGAAGAAGAGTTCACGATTGAAAAGCTCGGGACGGTAAGAAAAGACTCTCGATTGAAAAGCTCGGGACGGTAAGAAAAAACCCTCGATTGGAAAGGCTTGTTTATAGACTTGTATTTAATAATGATGTTGTGGTTAACGATGACCTCTTTGTGCGTGCTTTTCATTGTATTCTAGCCGTGTTTAACTTGCCAACCGAATGTAAAGTGGGCACAAAAATAGCATTGAACCATATGAAAGCCATTTATATCGAGTATAGGTATCCGTATAACTTGAACGGTGAAGTAATGCTTGGACGATTTTACTGTGTAGTGCAAAGCAATAACGATGTGAATGTAGACTCGATTATCTGTGAGTTTAGCGTTTTGCGCCGTAGAACATGAAGTATTTTAATGTATATTTATTTTCAATATATTTATTTAATTGTGTGTATATATATATATATATATATATATATATATATCCTTATGAATCTTATGTTGTTTCGTGTGTTGGTCTCTCTTCACACGGAGGTCAAGCTGGTGGCCCCGCCTCTAGGTCTGGCCTGGTGGCGGAGCGAGTTACTTTCTTGCGCTCTCCACCGTACATAGCCAGGCACGCCCGGCTCATCTGGTACTGTCCTGAGCAAGGCATCCAGTCTTTTCTTGAAGACTTCAACTTTGACCCCCGTTACGTTTCTGAGGTCCTTAGGAAGCTGGTTGAAAAGTCTTGGCCCCCTGACAACCAAGCTATTTTCCTTCAGGGTTGAGGAGGTCCCTTGTCGTGCTTTTAATTTGGGAACACTACACATTCTGCCTTTCCTATTTTCCAGTGTTGTTTGAATGGTAATTGGGTTTAGTTTTAGGTTTGGTACCAGTTTTTCGATCATTTTCCATATGTAGATTATGATGTACCTCTCTCTTTCTTTCCAGTGAGTACAGATTTAGTTTACGTAGTCTTTCCCAGTAGTTGAGTTCTTTGCAGCCATCAATCTTGGCTGTGAAATGCCTTTGCGTTTCTTCTAGTTCATTAGTTTCTTCCTTTTTATATGGGGACGTCAAAACTGAGCAGTATTCAAGTTTTGGTATAATCAGTGTTTTTAGCAGGGGAATCATTACTGTCCTGTCCCTTCTTGAACGTTCTTAGAACCTGTCCGGCGACTCTTTTTGCTTTATTTATCGCTATCTGATTTTGTGTTTCGAATTTCGCATCATCTGTCATTATTATCCCGAGATCAATCGCTTTCATGCTTCTCTGAATTTCCTGTCTATCTGGAGCATAATATGCAGTCTGTTTAAGTTCTTCTTTTCTACCATATCTCAAGAGTTGAAATTTCTCGGCGTTGAATGACATGTTGTTGTCTTCTGACCATTTGTATATTTTGTTCGTGTCCCTCTGCAAGGCCTCCACGTCATGTACATCGCTGATTTTTCTGCTGATCTTTGTATCGTCTGCAAAGGATGTTACTATACTATTGCTGTTTACTCCGCTGTCTATGTCTGTTAGCATGATAATGAACAGGAGTGGGGCCAGTACTGTCCCTTGTGGTACTGAGCTGCGTACTTCCGATTCTGATGATGATATACCTTGAATTTTGACGACCTGCAGACGATCACTAAGGAAGTTGTAGATCCATTTTCCCACTTTGCCTGTTATTCCCATGTCTTTAATTTTATGTCCTATTATACCATGGTCACATTTATCGAAAGCTTTAGCAAAATCTGTGTATATAACATCGTAGTTGTCATTGCCTTCCAATGCATCTAGGATATTGTTGTAGTGCTCTATTAGTTGTGATAGGCATGATCTACCTGATCGGAATCCATGCTGATTTTCGTTGAATCTTTCCCGTGTCTCCAGGAAATCATAAATTTTCTCTCTAACTATTCTTTCAAATACTTTGGTGAGGTGGGACGTCAATGACACTGGTCTATAGTTCTTTGCTTGAGATCTGTCCCCTCCTTTATATATAGGGACAATGTTTGCTCTTTTCAAGATGCTCGGTATTTCCCCAGTGTCTAGGGATCTTCTCCATATCCAGTATAAAGGTGTAGCTATTTCATTTTTACAGTTTTTAATCAATAATGCGTTTCAATTGTCCGGACCTGCAGCTGAATGTAGTTTCATTTGTTCTATAGCTCTCGCTACATCTTCTGGTGTAAACTCAAAGTCTGTTATATACTCTCCTTGCAATTCCTCTTCAAAGAATGCATATATATATATATATATATATATATATATATATATATATATATATATATATATATATTTCATGTACTAATATGCAACTGATTATACTCCTTCGTTTTGTATATTATTATTTTCATATATTTAATTATTTAATATAACTATATATATATATATATTATATATATATATATATATATATATATTTTCCTGTACTAATATATTGATGGTTATACTACATCGTTTTGTATATATATATATAATATATGTATATATATATATATTTCTCGTTCGTATTTCTTATGCTATTATTATTTTTTATCATATATATTCCATTGTATATTTAGTTTGATTATATATTCATCGTTCTTATTTCTTATGCTATTATTATTTTTGATCATATATATTCCATTGTATATTTATTTTCAATATATTTCGTGAAATTGAAGCCAATAATTCGTCTAAATAAACGGAAGGATGTAATGATCTTTTATTTAATTCTTTTGGTTGTAAACGACATTTAATTATATCAACCAACCGTCTTTTAAAACGGCTGACGGATTTCTAAGCCATCTGTCAAAAATATCTGTATAGCGCAATCTGACAACCCTAATAATGTACATATGAACAAGCCATTTACGCCTTCTAAGTCGACTGGCTGTTTAAGCCAGAATATATGTTTTAATTAAATAAATAAACGCAATATGGCAACTCAATAATGTACACCTGACCAAGCCATTTACGCCTTCTAAGTCAACTGGCTGGTTAAGACAGAATATATGCTTTAATTAAATAAATAGCGCAATCTGGCAGCTCAGCCAGATAAGCTAGCTGGCTGATTAGGAACATATTAAGACAACGGCTGCTCGGCTGAAGTCTTAATATGACGTTGGCTCCTGCCAGGCGAACACCTCTCTTCCTCTCTCTCCTTCTCTCTTTCTCTTGGGGGATAACTCTGCCTCCAAGTTGCATAACCCTTGTTGCTTTTGCAACATCCCCCTCCCCCTTTGTTGCACAACATCTTGCAACATTCTTTGTTGCATATCCTTATGCAACATTGATAAACGTTTGCAATTGCATTGCACTCTCTCCTTTTGCGCCCATACTACTCATCATATGCGATCGTCAAATTTCGTCCGAACACGTCCGTTGGCGTTTTCTGATCAAACTATTTTGTTTTGTTCGTCAGAACTTTCAGTTTCAGTGTCAATCTGATATCGTGAAGGTCAAGATGAACTGTGAGAAATTAATTACAAACGTTCAGGAAAGACGTGAATTGTGGGATCAAAAGCACAAATTGTACTTTAATCGAGATATTGTTAAGCGGTTGTGGATAGAAATAGCTGAGGAAATGAATAGTACGAGTACGTTGTGAATTATAATAAAGTATGTTGTTATATAATACAAAAGCATTAGTGTACATTTATTGGTATACATTATAAACACTATAATATATGATATTCATAATAACACAACCAGTTCAATTTTCAATGGCATGAAAGATTTTTAGACAACATTTTTTCCTATTTTCGGATATCTCCTAACATACTATTAAAATATGTTTTCTGAAATATTCAAAGAATTTGCTTGGTTGCTGCGATAATTCATCAAAAAGTTTTGATATTCTCCATGATTGATTCTTTCTAAATTCAACTGATTTACCCACTCTCTTTTATGCTTTTCTAGAATCATTAATCGTAACACATTGGTTTCCAAAATAAAACTCTTCTACAGCATCAAAATCACACATGTTCAACGTTTAGACGATTAGATCAAAGTGATTTAGTTCTTCTTGTTTATCGTGTGCAGTGTAACCATATGTTCATGCGAATCAATGCGCCCGAATTCGTCAGAAGATTTGATCGTACGAAAACGCATGCAGTGTAACCGCAGCCTAAGACTAGTAAACTCCATGGAGTTCAACGCTGTTCACGATCATATTAATTGTTTATCTTTATGAACACAGTCATTACATTATAATTACCTGTTTGTCAATGACTGCACATTCACTTGTCCTTTAAATATATATGTCTGTGTTATATGTTGCTGGACTCGCTTGTCCCACCTTCACCCCACCTTCCCCCAGTTGGGGTACCTTGACTATCACTGCGGCGTTTCCACATGTACGGAGTCGCCTGTGAGGCGAGGAACATTACATACGCGGCAACTGTACATGTCAAACATGCTGAATCTCTAAACATGTTCAGTAGTAAATCCAGTATGTTCAGCATGCTCCCAAACACACGCTTCTCCCTCTATTCCTCATTGCACATGCATACATCTTACACACTACATATTCTTTTCAAAATTAAAAGAAAATGGTATAGTTTTTAACAGCCTTGACGACCTTGATTTCGATTCTCTCCTTTTCTTTCTGTCGGGGGGGTAATTTTTGTAGGCGTTTGCCCTTGGCCCCTCCTTTCTGCATAAAATAAAATCAGAAGAAAAGACACGTGTAATCTTGAAGGTGTTTAAAAAATAGGGCAAAAGCCATATTTAGAAATGTATCTTAACTTAAAACACTATTTTTTCAACGACAAACTTAAATGTTTAATTTAAATCACTTGAATTAGCTCCCGAAAGTTTTGTTTTTTGCAAAGAATTAATATTTTCTCTGTAACTTCAAAAGTGAATTAGTAGGGATTTCAGAACACGCATCATAAGATTTATAGGATCTTTTCCGTTTGACTGCCGCCATTGAAACATAATTAAACTTTTTGTATTTTGTATTTTAACTGAAATGTCTTGATGATACAAAATAAGTTACTTTATAAAAAAGCTTTTCTTAATTTCCCCTTCAAATTTTGTTTCTTATAAACAATTTTAATTACTTTCAAGATCCATGCTTAATTTTTAAGTTTTAATCGTGTACTCAGAAAAATAAGGGGATCACCTGAAGATCAGGGCCTCCAGCCTTCTTTAGTTAGCTTTATAAGGCTAACTAACAAAAATATCACGACCTAACCTAACCAATCGTCAAGGTCGTACAGTTGACCTAACGATTGGTTAGGTTAGGTCGTGATATTTTCGTTAGTTAGCCTTATAAGGCTAAGTAAAGAAGGCTGGGGGCACTCACCTCTTATGTTTCAATGGCGGCAGTCAAACGGAAAAGTTCCGATTTATAATATTACATTCTAGGATTACCATATTTAAACTTTCAAAAAAGAGGACACTCCGGAGATGGGGGTGTATCTGTATCAGTATCTACCAGCTCACGTTGTATTAATGTGTTATACAGGGTAAGCGAAAAGTCCCTGTGCACCTGTTGGAAGTAGGTTATAGTGGAGGTAGTTATAGTGAATGTACTTACAGGTGCACAGGAACTTTTCGCTCAACCTGTATACTGTATACTGTGTACTACATGTCGTCTACATTGAGTATCTATAAATAAGAACAAGTGTTATGGCCTCAAAAACAATGTTATAATTGTTCACATTTTTCCGGACATGTCCGGAAAAAACCGGACGTATGCTAACCCTATTTTATTCCAAATATCAATTCTTCACTTGCTTGAATTACGTTACTTAAAGGTTAAAGTATCACTGACTTAAAAGTCCATTTTATTCGGGTTTTTTTATATAGTTTACATGAAATTCAAGCCTGAACAAATGTTGCACAGAAATAGACTTAAACTTTACTACAATATTACAGACGGTTTCGTGCCGTAATTATTTTGTTCTTTACTAGTACTTGAAAGAGATATGATGGACATGTTTATTTTCCATACATAGATAATTTCATACTTTTCCAGCTTAAAAAAAAGGAAATAATAATAATAATAATAATAATAATAATAATTAAATTTTCAAGTCCGTTCTTTATTTCCAAAAGTGAGTTTACATAGCTCGATGTATATATGTTTTATTATTAAACATATATACGTATAATAATTGTAAACTGCCTTTAGCAAGTAGAAGCACTTTGCAGGCTGAATTCTGTTGTTAAGGTATAATTATAAATTTTTTATATAAATACTTGAAGACGAGAGAACTTACAGACTATAGCTAACAACAACAACAACAATAATAATAATTTTCAAATTACGTGACCTACATTCTCTAAAATGTCTTTCTATTACACTAGGCAACAAATTTCAACTTTTTTTTTGTTACAGACACGTGAACTACTGATTCCTACTAAAGCGCTGATGCTGATTTCAGATCTGATATCAAAATTTCTCTATCACGTCCAGATTTTGTGTAACCGAAAACCCCTATTTTTCATTTTTTTTCTCACCCGCTTCTATTACGAAAGCCGTCTAAGCTACTTTTCCGTGCCACGTTTTATGTTAAGCATACTTAAATAATTATTGAACAGGGATGTCTTTCCTCCTTTATTCTGGCTTAAGACAGACAGCGGAATTCCGCTGGCGGAGTCACCACCCCTGCGCCCAACCATCCACCCAAAGCGCGTTAGTATTTTGTTGTTACTACTGAAAGGCAAATTCCTGTTCTTAAATGAAACTTTGGTGTGTGTCCTCTTCCTTTGTCGCTTGTAGGATGACGAGCTCTCCTTCTGCAGGAACCAACAATAATCTCCCATCATATTTGGGTTGAAATTACCTTGGTATCTGTTTTCCATAACTGAGATCTGTTGGTGGAAGCGCTCACCATGCTCGTCACTTACAGCCCCAAGGTTGGCCGGGAAGAAGTCAAGATGAGAATGTAAAAAATGAATTTTCAAAGACATTCTGCATCCCATTATTTCATAAGATTTAAGCATGTTTTCTACGAGTTTACGGTGGTTTTCAGCTTTGTGGTTTCCAAGAAAATTTTTGACAACTTCAACGAAAGATGTCCATGCTCCTAGTTCATTCTCATTTAGGTTAGATGGAAACGATGAGTCGTGGATGACACTGCGGATCTGTGGTCCAGTGAAAACTCCAGCTTCTAGCTTAGCATCTGTCAATATTCCTTTGAATTTATCCTTTAAATATTGGAAACCACTACCTTGATGATCCATACCCTTCACGAAATTTTCCATAAGGCCAAGTTTAATGTGAAGTGGTGGAAGATGTACTTTCTGAGGGTCAATAAGTGCTGGGTGTTTCACATTGTATTTACCAACAACATGTTCAGTTCTAGATGGCCAATCATGTTTTTTGTAGTGGTTCTTGTCATCTCTGCTGTTCCATAGACACAAAAAGCACATATGCTTTGTGTAGCCCAACTGTAACCCAAAAAGTAATGATACAACTTTAAGGTCGCCACAAATATTCCATGTGTGGTCCTTATATTTGATGAGTCTTAGCAGCAGTTTCATCGATTCATAAGTCTCATTAAGGCCAGTGGCATGTGCTACAGGTATTGAAGGTTTTTCATTGCCGTTGTGCAGTAATACAGCTTTAAGGCTAGCTTTACTAGAGTCAATGAACAGTCTCCATTCTTTTGGATCATAGCGACAGCCAATCCTTTGCATCAGACCACTGATATCGTGGCAGAAACAAACGTTTTCTTCCTGTAAGTAAAACTTTTTTTTTGGTTGTTAAATTCTATGGCGGAAATGGGAAACTTTGGTGTTTGGTTGGAGAAGATTAAATTCTTGAAGTCTTGAACCAAGCAACTCTGCCTTTTCTTTTGGTAATTCCAAATCGCGCACTAAGTCATTTAACTCCGCTTGACTTAACAAATGTGGGGAAATATTTGCATCTGGAACATATATGCCATCTTTCCCTGTTTCTATATCACAGCAGAATCTTCAGATGAACTGCTGTCTGTTATCGTTGCTGGTGGAACTGGTGGTGGATTTGTTTCATCATGTGGTACTGGTTTCATTGCTGATTCGCAGTTTGGGTACGTGATCTTTGATTTGTTTTTCTTTGTGAAACCAGCAATCTTTGTCAAACAAAAATAACAATCATTGAAGTGATTTTTCGGCTCACGCCAAACCATGGGGACTGAGAACGGCATAGCTTTTCTTTTACCATTCATCCAAGCTATTAACATTGCATTGCACTGTGCACAGCAAATATGTGGTGCCCAGTCCCTCTGTTGGTCTCCTAACTTACAGTCAAAATAACACTTGTAGGCAAGTTTAATCTTTGTTGTTATGTTTCTACGTTGTGGCTTAGGTGTATATTGTCCACAGACAAAGCAGAAGTTGTCTGGGTGATTTACACAAGCACGTCTATTTGATGCCATTTTGAATTACCATACAATATCTGAAAAAACGTAGAAAGTAATTATTACGATGTGCAAAATAAAAAGAAATACACACCGTAGTACAAAACAAATGCTATAAAAACACACAAGTCACCACAACCTGTCACTTGCTCATCAGCAGAGAGCTTCAACAACCGTTCTGCTTGACTGTCACGTAGCGACTCGGGATAAATTTTATTTATCAAAATTGTTCGAATTTGTATATAGTTGGCAAAAAAAATTGCTTTAACCTTGAAAAGCAAGTTTCATATTACTGGCATTAAGCCGATTAAAACCAAAATCTGGACGTGGTAGAAAATTTTACTAAAAGTGATTTGCATTTTACACAAAATCTAGACGTGATAGAAAAAATCTAATTATAGATTTAAAATCAGCATACCGAAATTAGCTAGGAGCACCTATTTGGTCTTCTGTAACAAAATCTTTGTTGCCTAGTGTTATGCATCATCTGAATTCTTTTTATTTTGAACTTTGATGGATTTTTCAGTTGATAAATTTTTCTTCAAGAAGTTCATGCAACATCCCTGAATTACCTTTCTTCAAGTTAATTACTGTTATTTGTCTGTGCTCTATATTTTCTGTTTTCAAATTGTGTGAATTCTTTAAATTCTCCCCTGCTGAACTGCATCGATTTTCATGTGCTTATTAACTACATGAAGATAACTTTTGGAGACTGAGTGTTTACATTAAAAAATTCAAGGTCAAAAGCTAATAGTTGTGAATGTTTTGTTTCTCTCTCAAAGGAACAAAGGACGTTTAGAAGAGTTCGCATTAGTCTTTCTGTTGTTAAAATTCACTTCTTAATTAGTTGGGCTTTGCTGTAAAACCCTCACATAAATATTTAATTTTTTAAAGTCCTTTCTATTATTTTCTCCCTTTTTGTTATTCTCTTTAAGTTTATGCCGTAAGTCCTTCTCTTAGTTCAGTGGTTTTTCATCTATATTTTATCTTTACGTTCCTTATATTGTTTTATCTTCTGCTGTATTTGTTGTTGCTATTCATCCTTTCGTTTTTATTTTTTGTATACGTTTCTTTTCTTTTATTCTCTCTTAAATTATACTTCGTTTTGCTTCTATGCAGTTATTTTAATGTTTTCTTAGAGAAGACAAAGTAAAAACTGGCTTTTTCACTTAGGTACAACCGTAATAAGGAAATTTAATGTACAACTTCTCTTTGTCTACTGTAGGTATTTTATGTTTCGGTGGGTATCTGTGGTCAGGAAACTTTTTAATTAGGGACCGAATTAAGGTTGTTGGGAAAATTTTTAGTGAAATTTTTAATTAAAAAACCTAATTCTTATTTTAGAATGTCCATTTTATTTATAAAATTAACAGCATCAAAGCACTTTTATGCAAGGTTTACAACATATGTTCCATATACGAAGAATTTTGCTTTGTATTCTCGAAAAGGGGAACCTAACGTGAAAAGCTTTTTTCAGTCCTGAAGAGAGCATCCCAAAACCCTTGGTGTCATCTATAGTTTATTTATTTACGTGTAGTAACTGCTCAGCTACTTATGTTGGCAGCACTTGGGGTTAATTAATACGAACTCCGAGCAGATGAACACGGAGGTGTTTCCTCCCGAACTAACACATTTAAATAAACCAACCAAATCTGCCATACGAGAACACAGTGGAGACAGCAACCACCCACATTCACCATCCAAATTCGAATTAATAAACAAAATTACAAACCAATTAACTGAACTTATTATACATTCATAAGCTCAATCCGTCACTCAATAACACTGGGCAACAAAAAAAAATTTTTTCGTGTTCCAAGAATGAAAATACCTTATTCTTATAGTATTTTCTGTGCTGAATCCAAATAAGTTTGTAAAATTTCTCTATCAGGTCTGGTTTTTGTGTGACATGCAATTTAATTTTTAAAAACCCATATAGTTACATACTTATTAAAATATGATCGAAAAGACATACCTGTAGTTTAAAAAGTAGCTTGTTTTGATTTTCTGCTGTGCTTTGCCTCAGGCATGTCTCTCTTAAGAATCCAGCAATAGTCAGCCAGCATACTGGGGCTCCATTTGCCTTGGTAACGGTTTTCCATGGCAGAAATATCCTGATGAAAACGCTCACCATGTTCGTCGCTTACCGCACCCAGGTTTTCCGGAAAAAAGTCCAAGTGAGAGTCCAAGAAATGAACCTTTAATGACATATTGCACCCCATTGCTTGGTAAGACTTAAGAAGATCTCCTACTATTTCAGGATAGTTTTCGGCCTTGTGATTTCCCAAAAAATTTGTGCAGACACTTTTGAAACTCTGCCACGCAGCTTTCTCAACTTCATTCAACTCTCCTTCAAATCTCTCATCTCTTAACAATTCTCTGATCTGAGGGCCTACAAAAATGCCTTCTTTAATCTTGGCATCACTGATCCGGGGAAACTTATTTCTCAAGTATGTGAATCCTGTTTGCGCTTTATCCATCGCTTTAACAAAGTTTTTCATAAGTCCAAGCTTGATATGCAAAGGAGGGAGGTACACTTTCTCAGGGTCAACAAGTGAACTATTCACAACATTTTTCTTGCCTGGAACAAGTGAGGTGCGTTTTGGCCAATCCTTCTTAACGTAGTGGTTTTGCTTGTCCCTACTGTCCCACTCACATAAAAAACAACAGTACTTGGTGTAACCTAGCTGCAACCCTAGCAAAAGTGCAATGACCTTCAGATCTCCACAGATATTCCACTTATATTTCTGATACTGAAACTTTTCTAAAAGCAACTTCATGTTGTCGTATGACTCTTTCATGTTTGCAGCATGTGCAATAGGTACAGAAGGAAATTTATTTCCGTTGTGAAGAAGGACTGCTTTCAAGCTGACTTTTGAGGAGTCAATGAACAATCGCCACTCATCCACGTTATGTTCATGACCAAGAGCCCCCATGACTGAATTAACATCTTTACAAAACACAAGTCCATCTTCATGGGAGAACCATTCTTTGAATTCATCATGGCGGCTGCGGGAAAAACAAACTTTAGTGTCACGTTGCAGTAGATTCCAACCCTTTAATCTTGACCCTAAAAGTTCAGCCTGCTTCTTAGATAATTTCAAATCACGAACTAGGTCATTTAGATCTCCTTGTGACAGTAAATGTGGTTCATTGGAGGAACAGGTAGCCTGGAATGTTGGATCAGAAATGTCTTCATCTTTTTCCTCGTGATATGCTACAGCTACGTTTGATTCCTCATCACTTAAACTTACATGTTCAGGAGGATTTGGTACTGGAAGTTGAGCACTGTGGGGAACTGGTCTCATTGCAGACGGTAGATTAGGGTATTTCATAAGGCTCTTTGTTTTTGAAGTGATCCCCTTCGTATTTACCAGGCAGAAATAGCAGTCTGTTGTGTGATCTTTGGGTTCCCTCCAAATCATTGGAATAGCAAATGGCATGTGACGTGAACCGTTTAGCCATCCTGTAAGTAGTCTTACACATGTCACACAACAAATGTGAGGGGCCCAACTCTTGTCCTGATCGCCTACTTTACATCAGAAATAAAGTTCATAGCATTTTTTTACTAATGGTGTAAAGTTACGTTTCTGGGATTTTAAAGTTAGATCACCACATACATAACAAAAGGAATTAGGATGATTCAGACAGTTCCGCGGCATTACAAAACATCTATATGAATACAACACTGGTGTAAAATTAACAAGAAGCAACAGACACTAGCTGTTAACACTGTGACATTTACAAGCAGACTGACTTGGAGCTGCTCTACACACAGAAACTAGGCTCATGTCTGAACAGGTACAAACATGTTTCAACCTGCAGTCTGCTGCTCCGACCAAATTTATCCTGCCAGCATTATCAGAACTTTCTCCCCAAAGGAATAAATTGTACTAATTTTACAGAAAAATTAATACAACATATATATTAATATTAATATATTTTATTATAGTTATATTAATTAATATATATATTATTATATTTATTATTTTTATAATGTTTTATATTATAATATTGTTATATACTTAATTATATATAATATGTTATTATTTTTTTATCCGGTGATCATGCTAAATGAGGAAAAAATGAACATAGCGTCACAAGTAAACTAAGCCTGATAGAAAAAATCTGATTTCATATTTAGATTCAGCATGAAAAAGTACACTTAGAACACCCATCAAAACCCTTGTGACAAAATTGTTGTTGACCAGTGTAATTACAACTCAGCATACAAACTTCTAACCCTCTGAAATACATAATAGCACTATTACAGTAATTAATACTGTGCTTTAATTCAAATTGTTTATACTGTATGTACACACTTCTTTTATAATTGTAAGATATTTTTAAAATTGTTTTTTTAACTGTTTTTAAATCAGTGAAGATAAGAGTAAATCTCCAAACGTTTGGCACTGGAAATAAAAAAGATAATATTCAGAGTTTAGTTGTTCCTCTTCATACAGTGAAATGGTTGACATCATATTATATCTTGTCAACATTGCAGATTAAGATCAATAAATCTATACTGATACACTGCATTATTATCGTTTAGCGAATTTGCATCATATATACCTACTTATGGTAAATTAAATATTTTTGTTATTGGACAAATGAACTGCGCGCTACCAATCAGCGACAAGCTGAAAGACATGTAGAAATCCAGGAATGCATTAAATTGAGAGTGGAGAAGGGCATTTGCATTATACTTTACATCCTTACTGTTTAATATCAACAACTTTCCCCCTATTCAGATTTTTCATTTTCTTGTCTACAATTTGCTTAACTTTTTCTCCAAAATCATTCCTCTTAAATTTTCTTAAATTTATTTCCCCTCTTAAAGTTTGTTAGGAGAAAATTTAATCATTTTAGGATCCTTTCCTTTCCCTTCATTTTACTCCATTCATTCCTTTTTGCTTCATTTTATGTGGAGGTCACTCGGGTTACATGACAACTACCCAAGAATTAAGAATTCCTAGCTTTTCACCTTTTCTCCTTTACGGAGGCAGTTTAATAAAAGAATAAGATTTAATTATAGCATTCTTTACCGATAAAGACTGACACTGTATATAGTATTTATTACCATGTTATCGTTATATTTACTACTAAAGAACATTTCTTAATCGCTAAACTTCTTTTGAACTTGTATTAAGGCAATCGACCAGGCAGGAATTCTACACAGAATCCTTTCAACAACTTCATCGCAACACCACTTCTCGTAAGATGAAAAAAATTAAACAATAATAGGTATGGGTAGTAGTAGTAGGATGGGTGACTGCCCTCTGCGTTCGGATGATGTAGCAATACCTAATTCGTATTGCACGTTGAGCTGTATGTTCTCTCTGCCATGAACCTAACAGTTAAAATGGAAGTTTCATGATGCATTTGCGAAGAACAGCCCATTTCATATCAGTATAGTAAAGTGAAGGGATTAAAAGAATTCTGCATGCGTGTAAGATTTCTCGATGAGTGCTATAGTACAAATTTGAGTAAGATGAGTTTAATGTAAGAAATGAAAGTGTTACTTTGCTAAAGTTTCTGAAAATCTAAAACTTCAACTTTTTTCAATACTTTAAAACTGCCAGTAACCAACAGTCTAACAGCATTCCTACTTAAAGTTTAGGATCTTTTCCATTTGACTGCCGCCATTGAAACATAAGAGGTGAGTGCCCCCAGCCTTCTTTACTTAGCCTTATAAGGCTAACTAACGAAAATATCACGACCTAACCTAACCAATCGTTAGGTCGACTGTACGACCTTGACATTGGTTAGGTTAGGTCGTGATATTTTTGTTAGTTAGCCTTATAAAGCTAACTAAAGAAGGCTGGAGGCCCTGATCTTCAGGTGATCCCCTTATTTTTCTGAGTACACGATTAAAACTTAAAAATTAAGCATGGATCTTGAAAGTAATTAAAATTGTGTATAAGAAACAAAATTTGAAGGGGAAATTAAGAAAAGCTTTTTTATAAAGTAACTTATTTTGTATCATCAAGACATTTCAGTTAAAATACAAAAAGTTTAATTATGTTTCAATGGCGGCAGTCAAACGGAAAAGATCCAAAGTTTATTGCGGTTTTCTCTTAATAAACTTTTTTCTTTGAGGTTCCGCATAAAACCATAATTCAAATTGCAAAAATTGTTTAAATCAAAGCAAAATAATTCCGCAACAAAATATAAGAAAAAGTTTCTTATGAAAAAAATATAAACAAATTATCAAAATTTTCATTCCTCAAAACAACTTTACTTCTCTTAATGTTTATTTATATAATTTCACTCATTTCATACACTAAAACAGCAAGTTTGTAGCTACGGTAGTTGTAAGGAGGATTTTAAACTTTAGCTTCACGCAACTGTTGCTATGCCGGTAAATTATGTTAACTTCCCTAAACTGAAAATAAGTTTGTATATATGCGGAATAACCGCACAAGAAGGGTTGTATAGAAAAAGAAATACTTTTAAATTACAAAGCAGGTGAATGACAAAATAAAAGTAAAAAGAAGAAACCCAAGTGTAAAAGAAAGGAATTTTATGTCTAAGAAATTTTGTGTGTGAGGCAGATTACAAATATATTTCTTCAAATTTTAATAACAATACCCAGAACACACGCAGCCTGAAGGGTCAAAAATTGCTTTGAAATTGAATTTTGTTGTTACCGAAAAAGACAATAACGATAGAAAAATAAGGATGGAAGTGTTTTGAAGTATTTTTATATATTTATGTTAATATTAAACTGTACGAATATCAATAGTGAAAGTAAAACAAAGTTAGTTATTATTATTATTATAATATACAGGGTGTCCCATAAGTCCGGCATCATAGGAAAAAAATAAAAAAAGGCAAAACAAAAGCTTTTATTTACAGAACGTGCTCAATATGTCCACCATTGTTTTCAATACACAAATTCAGACGTGATACCCAGTCAGCAAGCACACGGTGAATGATGTCAGGAGTAATGGTGTTACATGCCCCAATAATGCGCTGCCGCAAATGTTCAACACTCCTAATTTTCTCTGCGTATACCAGCGCTTTCAAGTGGCCCCAGAGATAAAAATCTAGTGGCGTGAGATCCGGGCTTCTAGCTGGCCATTCCACAGGCCCTCGACGTCCTATCCAATGACCAGGGAATTGTTGGGACAGGTATTCCCTTACTTGGGTGCTGTAATGTGCTGGAGCGCCGTCTTGCTGGAACCATGTTGGGCAATTTCCTTCTTCGTTCAAGACACTGGGAAATGCTTCTTCCTTGAGCATACGTAGGTAGGTGCTTCCAGTGACATGTTCATCGAAAAAGAGGGGGCCTATGATGCGATCCTTCCAAATGCCACACCATACCATCACCCGAGATGCACTTTGTTCCCTTGAAGAGGTATACCAGTGAGGGTTGTTTTGAGACCAGTAGCGGGTGTTCTGTCGATTTACCTCACCATTTCCATAAAAAACAGCCTCGTCACTGAACAGAATGGTGGACGGGAAATTGGCATCCCGAGCATAAATTATGGTTTGTAGAAATAGAAAAATATGAATTTCTCCTATGATGCCGGACTTATGGGACACCCTGTATATTGTTCCGTCCCCTATGGCATATCTATAAGGATTGACACGCTATGAGCGCTATGAGAACTGTAACATAAAAATTTGGGAAAAGGCAATCTAAGTGTAGCAAAAGAATGATTGAATTCCTTTCCAGGGTAAAAAAATGGACCTTCAAAGAGTTTTAATTTTCTTTCGAGATAACAGACATTTTTTGAAAATTGCTCGACTAAAGTTAGCGACGCTTTGAAATTATTATTATGATTGGCTGAACAGTTAACTTGCGTTATGGAAGAAGTATTAATTTGAGCCAACTGAATTTACCCTTATTTCTACGACGTTTGTGTTCAAGTAGCTCTTCCATCTGTAACCAGTTCTGTAGACTTTTTCTCTACCTTCTGTTTAGAAAAAATTTCGACATTCAGTATTGTGTTTTAGTTAATGGTTCTCAATTCATGGGTGGGTCACGAAAAAGACTATTTTATCTCAACTCAAAATGTAGGGGATGGCAAGCGGCGCTCGAGTGGGTGGGTCGTGGTTTGGATTCCACGTTAAGCTATAGGCTAAGTTGGAACAACAAACTTGATCTTCGTCAGAATTAACAATTGGGGCGGAAAGAAAAATGAATTGGAGTATTTAAGCAAACGGTTTTCCTAAGAAATGGTTTTCCTCAAAATTAATTCATAAATATATTTCTAAATTTCTTGCTAATATTTATAGACCTAAGACACCTGTTCTTAATGTTCCCAAAGCAATTGTTGCCTTACTTTTCCTTAAACTTCTGTTTTGTTAGTGACAAGACTATGAAAAACTATCTGTAGCCCTGAAGAAATTTTTCCCACAAATTAATTTTAAATTCGGTTTTGTAAATGCTTCCACTATAGGATCTTACTTTCGTTTTAAGGATAGATTCCCTCCCATTTGGTGCTCGTCATGCGTCTATAAATTTGATTGCTCGCACTGCAAGAGTGAGTCTTACATTGGAAGTACCATTCGGTTACTTCAAGTCCGCATTGACCAACATTTGGGTAGGTCGTCTCGCACTGGTCGTCCCATCAGCAACCTAAGGGAATCCATAATACGTGAACATTTGGTTGGATGTGACACACCTTTTTCACCAAATAACTTTAAGATTTTAAATGTAAGTAATAACATTAGTGATCTTAGATTATTGGAATCTATTTATATTTTTAAACTTAAGCCGTCTTTAAATCATAACTTTCCTTTCTCTTTGAATGTTTTAACGTAAGATTTATTTCGTAATTTTTATTTTGTAATTGTTTTAAAATTTTACTTATCTTTTACTTTTGAGAATTTTAGAATTTACCCTGAAGATGAGGGTTGTGTCCCTTGAAAAGTGGGATTTATATTAAAGTCATGCTGTATGTTGCTTCCTTAGTCTTCCTCTTCATTATTATATATATATACACGTTTTAACTGCAAACAACACACAGTATAATTAATGTAAAGAACGACGCTTGTGTAGAAGAGCGTTCCGCACAAGATGAGGAAGGAGAACGAACAAATGAAAAATGAAGTACCACCCGGGAATTATACTGTGTTGTTTGCAGTTAAAATGTATATATGTACGGCATGCGGAGGTGCCCCCTCAGGTCATTGGTTTCTGCTCGTATGTAGGAGAATTACGACTTCTGATCGATCGAGGTCCATGGTGTAATGGATAGCATATCTGACCGGCAATCGGATGATCCCGGGTTCGATTCCCGGGTGGTACCTCATTTTTCATTTGTTCGTTCTCCCTCCTCATCTTGTGCGGAACGCTCTTCTACACAAGCGTCGTTCTTTACATATATATATATATATATATGGAAAAAGGTTGTGAACAATTACATCATCATAAAAGAGTCTACATGGAGTGTAGCAGAATAAGCCCTAAAGCAAGACAAACCTTAATCCTATTAATTTTATCATAAGCCTTAAACTTATCCAAATTCAGTTATCTCAAGTACTCTTAAGTTATTAATTAACTTACTAAGTGGTAAAAAAATCTTGGAGGTCCTAAAAAAGTGTTCGGATCTTTTCCGTTTGGGGCTAGCAGCGAATTTTAATGAAAATCGGTATACTAATGTAGTTTTGGTCACTGATTTAAAAAATAACTTTCTTTTTTTTGGAGAAATGAAAAACAAACGTGTTAGAGAACTTTAAATAATTAATGTGTTTTTAACGAAAATATCACGACTTAACCTCACCAATCGTCAAGGGCGTACAGTTGACCTAACCAGGCATTCAATTGACCTAACCTGGCATTCAATTGACCTAACCGGGCATTCAATTGACCTAACTGGGCATTAATTCTTGATTTTTTTCTGCTTAGCTTTACAGATCTGCCGGGATCCTTCAAAAAACGTATTCTTCGTAAAGTTGCACTTTTTACTGTTTGACCGATGCTTTTGGCAACGAAAGAACTGGGTATTTTTATCAAAGGAACACACTTTCCCACACTTAGAGCACTTTTTCATAAACAGTAGCAGTTTGTGATTGGCTAAATTTAACACATTCCTCTGTAACTAGTTTAAGCTAGATAAAACACATATTAATTATTTAAAGTGCTCTAACATGTTTGTTTTTCATTTCTTCATAAAAAAGGTTACTTTTGAAATCAATGACCAAAACTACATTAGTATACCGATTTTCATCAAAATTCGCTGCTAACTCCCAAACGGAAAAGACCCGAGTGTTCGAATGTTTGCTAAATTGAGTTATTTTTATGGAGTCGAACAAATATATAATAATTCTTTTTAAAACTGATAATTTATTTTATTATTTATTTATTTATTTATTCACAAATATATACAGTGTTTACGTAGATTGGTAGAATTTCATTACTAAATATGGATACTGTATACAGTTGTAAACTACCTTTAGTAAACGTGCACGCTTTACAGGCCGAAATCTACAGTTACAGTGAATATAATATACAATTATAATTATATAATAGATATAATTACAAGATTCTCATATTTTTATAATAGATCTTTAAACAATATCGGGAATTTACAGACTCGAACATAGTGTGTTGTATTTTGAACATTTAAATACAAATTTTGTGTAAATTTTATACATTTTATAAATCCTAAAAATTTTTATAAGAGACTTAAAACCGAAGGAACTTAAGGGGAAGGGAATATACCCACTAATATTAGAAACTTAATACGAAGAATAATTAAACCAGTATGAATGTGAGGTGAAAAGTGAAAGGAGAAATCTTTAGAATAATAATGAGAATTTTAATGATGACAACAGTAATTTAATAACAATTAATGATAAAAGTAATAAAGAAAAGAGGGTGATAATAAAAGTCCACTCTAATTAGAGTGGGTTTTTATTATCATATTTTGACCTTCACGTAGAAAAAAGTGAAGTTTTTTGCATTTAAGAAAAGAGTGATTTCAGTAACTTCGGAATTTTTTAGGTTTTATTTGCTTTATAAAAGATTATAAAAGATGAGAGAGCACGGACTGATTTTAATTCATTCGGAACATTGTTCCATAATTCCATCGCTAAATAAGTGTAAAAAGTTCTACTACACTGAAGAGTATAGTTTGCCTTTGAGATATATTCACTCTCCATATACCTTGTTTGATGTTTGAGGCATATTTGATTATCCATTATATTCTCGATTAATACAGTCGGAGCAAATTGTTTTGTAACTCTGAACATTTGGGAGCACATCTGTACTTTAAATATGTCTTTAAGTTTCAATATACGCAGTTGCTTAAATATCTCTGGTGCATGAGCATAATAATTAGTGGTGTACTGATTAATCGGCATCGGCGGAATCGGCTATTTTGGGGCATCGGCCAAATTTAGCCGATTCTCTCACCGATTCTTTGACATTTTAAAATTTTCATTACAAAACAAAATCTATATTTATAAAAAATTTAACAACCAAAACACTACTTATGATAATTTATACTAATTTCAAAGTGTAATTATATAAAAATATTTAACATTCATGAAAAAGTTAAGTTGCCCATAAATTTACATTTTCTGTAACTACCTAATCTCTAAATATTATAAACTATTGTAATCCCCTGCTCTATATTAATAATAATTCTATATTAAGTTGTACTTTATAATTTATTTATTAAACTATCTCATTATGTTGACTTTATTTTAGGTATTTTAATAATTTTATAAACCAAAATTATATATCCATTCTTTTATTCAAATTGGCCACCAGGGACTTGAAATTTTATTGAAAATTTTTTTGTTTACATTGCTGAAAAAAGAAAATATCTTCAACATAAGGAAAAACAATTACCTTAAATATTGGTATCCAATTTATGAAACTAAAACAAAATTATGAGATCATTTTACTGAGTAATAAAGCTTTTTCACATCATTTTAGCTACGTTATACGAGTAACAAATTCAGGTGCAGTATATATTGGAGTGAGCTAAGAAAAAGCAATTAAACAAATTTGAAATGTAAAAATATGAAAATTAAAAGTTTTCACATTAGATTAGTAAAATTTATGAAGGGAATTGATTTTTAAAATATAGCCAAAGAATCGGCATCGGCTAACTTTTGGAATCGGTACATTACTAATAATAATAACTCATATTTATTTTTCTAATAATTTTCTTTTGATTTATGATTAAAGGGTTAATGATGTAATCACACGCAGTTCCGTCATTTATGAGTGCTCTGTTAAAGCAAAGCATTTTATTGCCTAGTTCTTTGTAAATCTTATTCAGCTCAATTAATACCCTCAGGAAAAATCAAGGGGATATTCTAGCTTGTCCGGTTAAACTTTTAAATAAAACTATTAAAACTCTACAAGGCTTTGTTCACAATGTTTAGTTTGGGAAGTGGATAACTCTTGGAAGTAGAGTAGCACATAAGTAGAGTATGAGTAGGGTAGCATATGGGAATATTAAAGTGATATTGAGAGAACATTTATAACTTGCAGATATATTTTCTTTGATTGTCCAAACTAATAAAAGAAGTTAGATTACACATTGGGTTCTGAAAATTTATGGGGTTCAAAGTATATCAAGGGTTTTCTTTCTAAAATAATGGTTATTTCCTTGAATATCGGGGATTTTGAGTTCCGTAGACAAGTTTCCTTATCACTTAATCAATACAAGGCATAAAACCAGACCTCCGTCATACACCGAATAAGGTTAATAATTTTGCTACATGGTTAGACCGACAAGAATTCTAGAATCAATTGCGAAAAGGATATACCTTGTCTGTACTGTTGTTTGTCTGCAATTATTTCTGCCTGTCCTCAAGTTCCTTTGATCTATCAAGGGCTAAGGTTAACAATAGGGGACAATTTTTTGTTTTATTTAAAAATAAATAAATTGCTTACTAGTCTTTTAAGAGAAAATACAACCACATGTAGGTGTTTTTTTTGTAGGTTAGGTTAGAGTACGTACCTTAGAATTTCTGTTTTCCCATGTTAAACATAGTTAGATATTTGGGCGATTAATTATAGTAGCCAAAATCCATATTGGGTTCCAAATAAATCGCCCAACAGAGCATACAACCAAATGTAAGTGTTTTTTTGTAAGTTAGGTTAAGTAGATTAGGTTAAGTAGGTTAGGTTAGGTTAGATTTATTTGGAGCCTAATATGGATTTCGGCTAATATAATTAATCACCCAAATATCTAAATATCTAATGAGTCTACACGCTACACGAACTAGTCCCATGTTTAACTATTATTTATAGATTTATTTACAATTTCTATTTACCAAAACCACTTTTTCATGGCATAAAAGGCTACATTAATTGGAATTTATTGATCATTTTAATTTTTTAAAGTAAACAAAAAAATTGTCCACTATTATTAACTTTTACCTCTAGCTACCTGAACATCTTTTCTTGCAATCACTTTCTAATATTCCAGTATACACTGTTTATTTTCATTTCTTTAGTGCATTGTGGGATCCTGCTCATCCTACATGAAGCTTCTGCATATGGTTACTTCTCGCTTGATGTCCTATGTACTGCTTGGGAAGAGAATTTCATGAGCACATCCCTTTCTCCTTCCAGTTTGCAAGATTTTTGTTTTCTTCGTGGCCTACCAGAAAAATTAGACCCCTGCCATACGAAGAACTGCCTCCACAATCGAATAAGGTTAATAATTTTGCTACATGGTTAGACCGACAAGAATTCTAGAATCAATTGCGAAAAGGATATACCTTGTCTGTACTGTTGTTTGTCTGCAATTATTTCTGCCTGTCCTCAAGTTCCTTTGATCTATCAAGGGCTAAGGTTAACAATAGGGGACAATTTTTTGTTTTATTTAAAAATAAATAAATTGCTTACTAGTCTTTTAAGAGAAAATACAACCACATGTAGGTGTTTTTCTTGTAGGTTAGGTTAGAGTACGTACCTTAGAATTTCTGTTTTCCCATGTTAAACATAGTTAGATATTTGGGCGATTAATTATAGTAGCCAAAATCCATATTGGGTTCCAAATAAATCGCCCAACAGAGCATACAACCAAATGTAAGTGTTTTTTTGTAAGTTAGGTTAAGTAGATTAGGTTAAGTAGGTTAGGTTAGGTTAGGTTAGATTTATTTGGAGCCTAATATGGATTTCGGCTAATATAATTAATCACCCAAATATCTAAATATCTAATGAGTCTACACGCTACACGAACTAGTCCCATGTTTAACTATTATTTATAGATTTATTTACAATTTCTATTTACCAAAACCACTTATTCATGGCATAAAAGGCTACATTAATTGGAATTTATTGATCATTTTAATTTTTTAAAGTAAACAAAAAAATTGTCCACTATTATTAACTTTTACCTCTAGCTACCTGAACATCTTTTCTTGCAATCACTTTCTAATATTCCAGTATACACTGTTTATTTTCATTTCTTTAGTGCATTGTGGGATCCTGCTCATCCTACATGAAGCTTCTGCATATGGTTACTTCCCGCTTGATGTCCTATGTACTGCTTGGGAAGAGAATTTCATGAGCACATCCCTTTCTCCTTCCAGTTTGCAAGATTTTTGTTTTCTTCGTGGCCTACCAGAAAAATTAGACCCCTGCCATACGAAGAACTGCCTCCACAATCGAATCCAGGTGGGTTTCCATTTTTCCCACGGCAATAATTTCCCGCGATATCATGTGCATGTCGATAATAATATTGAAATCTGGTATTAATTCATTAGAAGAAAGTTCGTTTTATTTTTATTTAAGGATAATTTACTAGCTTCAGCCTGTAATATATTATTGCGATGGTTTTGTTTACTATTACATTAATGGTACGGGATCGCTGTTTGAGTATATCAGGTATAATAATAGAAAACATAACTCTTCTTTAAGGTTAAAATTTTTTCCCAAAACAATTTGCGCCATTTCCATCAAATTATACATGATACAGGCCCGGACGGACAAGACGAACTCACAGACAAACCAAAAAAACAAAATGCTCCTTCGTCTTCGTCCCGAAGGACATAAAAATAGCATGGAAATTGGATGTGCAGAAGTTCGTCGAGGACGTAAAATCTATGGAAAACTACTGCACATTTCAAAATACAGCAAGAATTTATATTTGATTAATTGGTTATTTTCAAATCCCAAAGGCCTCCGAACTTATATTCTTATAATAATAATAATAATAATAATAATAATAATAATAGATTTCAGAAGCCGTTTCTAATTTTCTGAATGCATTTCTTTCAACTAAAGAAAATATTTTAAAGACTAATCTGGAATAAAATACAAGGTGGCCCAAGATAAAGTAACTCCATTGAGTTTTGTTAAAAAAAATAATGGGGCTACTTTGTCTTGGGCCACCCTGTATATATATTATACCGTAGGATATATAGTATATTCAGTGATGGGCATCGATACATGAAAATCGCTAAAGCGATACCGATACATCGATACATGAAGAACGTCTTAGGCGATACCGATACGCCGATACTTTCTAGATGTCTTAAGCGATACCGATACCGATACATGCATCGCCGATACATGTATCGCCGGTACATTTTTATAATTATTCATTTAATATGTAGGTATTAGATATTATTGTTTATACTAGTAATTTGTACGCACTGTAAGTAAAATCAACGACATTTTACTGGGTTTTATAGATGTAAATAAAAACAATTGCTTTATTTTACTGAAAGTATGTTTAATTTTGTAGGATACATGAATGACTGAAAATATTACACTAACAATTAAAAAGTAATTACTATTACCCTTCAAAAATACCAGCTGGCTAAACATCTGGTCAGACAGTCTATTCCTTTTTGGAGCGTGAATGTGACCAGCCAAACTAAACAACGTTCTACAGGAGCAGAGGATGGTATGTGGTGTGTTATACTTCAGGAAGACCCGTAGAATTCCTGGGAACTGCCTCAGAGATTGGAGAGAATGACTTCCGTCACCCAGATACTGTAAAACTTCCATCTCAGTGGAATCTTGGGTTGCAGAGACATAGTGGAAGCAGACTCATACAGAAGAAATCATCTGCACTTCCGTCAGATGCAGCATCACTTAGTTGTTGCTGGGGGGTCTGCTCGCTGAGGAATCGCGGCGTTACAAGTATGAACCTGTTTAAACTCAACACCGAGTGGGCGTGGCCAATAGTGTTGCAACACCAATGAGCGTTTCTATATTATATGAGCGTTTCTATATTATGAGCGTTTCTATTATGGTTAATTAATCTCAAACACAAGTACAACGTGTTTAAACGTTGCGCCGTACTGTGTGACGTGACCAGTAGAGTAATACTGTCATTAAATAAATATTTAATAATATTATTATTTATGTATATTCATAAATATAACTCAGTAGTGTCATATTATAACATCTATTTAAATATTTAAAAATTCTTATTAATGTATCGATGTATCGAAGTATCGATTTTTTTCGATACATTTAAGAAAATTGACCTTAGCGATACCGATAAATCGATACTTTTGTCAAGTAGCTAAAGCGATACCGATACCGATACAAAAGCATCGATCGATACGTATCGGCGATACATGTATCTAGATACTGCCCATCACTGAGTATATTCTAAATGTTCAAAACTTTCCTTAGTTTTTAACAGACAATATTTTTTGTTGAAAAATATTAAAGTTCATCATTTTATTGAAGTTTATATTAATATCTAGTTTATATTTCTTGATGAGAAGAGTCGGCTTTCTGAGTTCATAGAATTTAGTTGTTCTGAAAAGGATTTTGAGAGCATTCCATGAATCGACCGGTTACGGTGCCTCCCCCTTCGCCCCCTTGTTGAGACTCCGATGAGTCTTGGGTTCGATCCACAGTGCTGCCTAAAGATTGGAGGTTGTCTTTTCTGGTCTTAGTAACGACGAAGCGGCCAGCCGCCCACTTTAATTGACTCGAGCTTGGATGTTACCTAAAGGGATTTTGAAGTTGTTGAATATATCTTTGCCTGACGCTTTCTTATGATCAACTTCAATTTGTTCGTGGATTGTGCTTAAGTTGAGTGTAGTTGTTGTACAGCCAATGCAAGTTGCATTACACCCATCTTCGTTCCAGTGAAATTAGTATACAACATTGTTACACTCACTGTCAGAATTTTTTTTCTAGTTGAGAACTGTGATGCTTTTGTTTTAATTTTTATTTATTTATTTATTTATTTATTGGCTTATAATAGCTTCTTACAGTTACTTTATTTTCGAGAGTTTAATATTTCATTTTATCATTTTTCTGGGTCTGAATTCTTCTTTTATAATTTCATTAATCGTTTCTGACAAAATATCTTAGTATATTTCTATATCACTTTTATTTTCTTGGTTTTTTTCTTTAAACATTCCTCCGCAATAGGTTTTTGTACAATGCTTTGCGGAACACCTAAGTTTTGAGTTATTCTTTTGATTCAAGACGAAATAAGTTCCAGTCGGGCGTAATTTCCATGTTCCATGTATTAAAGTTTTAATTACAGACAGTTTGTAATTTTCAGGAATATACAGGGTGTCCACAAATTATCTTTACAAATTCCATTGAAATTTAATTGAATTTGTAAAGATAATTTGTGAACACTCTCTATGATTCATAATGAATAAAAACGTCTTTGTTTGTAGATTTGATGTAAATGCTTCTTTTTTATTGATCCATCGTGACGTATGTGGAAAAGTATATCTAAAAGATGACACTAAATACCAAAAGTGTCATAAAGTGAATTGTGATTTGTTCATATTTACCAGCGTTTCGATTAAAAGATGAGCATCTTCTCTCGGTCAGAAAATTGCGAACGTGTTAGCAACGTATCACATGTACAGTTTCGGAAAAAAAATTCGCCTAGAAAAATGAAAGCTCTACAAAGTTATTAAAATTTTATTAAAGTTATTAAAATGTTATTAATCAGTAATGATTAGGTTTTGTTTTTGAAATTTTATTACGGTCACCAAAAACAATAAAATATCTAAAGAACAATAGAATATTGCTGATTACTGATTTGTTGTGCTTTTTAAAAAAAATTAATGTTTGTAGGCGAACTTTTTCCCGAAACTGTACGTGGTTGGCTTGAAATTATTTTCTTCATTCATTACTTTATTATGGCTGAAATTAGAATCTCTTTTAAAGTTGATTTTTCTGTCCTATATCTGGCCTCAACTCTAGAAAGGCATGCGAGTACGGGCCCAAAGGGATCCGTCCTGTTGTTCTAAGAACTGTGCTTTAGTGCTGACACCCTGCGTAATAAGATTCTTTTGTCTTCATCTTTCATCTGGTACTTTCCCTTCTTGCTGAAAGTTTGCGCTCATTCAGCATGTCCCAAGGAGGGCGGCTGCTCTCAAACCTCCAAATTTCGTTCAATTGCCTTCATTTCTAACCTTTCATTTGTTGGGCGACTCAACCCACACAACTCTACTTGACCGGGTCTCAAAGCCTTTTTATCTATATCACTTTCCTGCCTCTTACTGACTGTCTTCAATTTCTCTCTCTCTCTTTCTCCCTCTCCTATCACTATTATAACGGACACTATCTTCTGAACTCTTTAATTGCATGTCCTCCTCTGAGGAGACCTTGCAGTACCAGACTTTCAACACATTCTCATCCCTTTTCTGTCCAACTCTCTAATACTAGGAGTAATCGATCTTCTCAATTTTTCATCTACTCAACCGATCAACTCTGGAACAACATTCCTCATTCCATCTTTCCCCCTGTCTCGAACTTCAATCTTTCAAACGCAGACTGTCTAGGCACCTCGAAAACTGTGGACCTTGATTTCGGGTCTCTCCTTCTCCTTCTAGGGAAAAGGGGGAGGCGTCATTTTTGCAGGCGCTTCACCTTGTCCCCTTCTTCCTACATAAAAAAAAATATACAAATCTGCA
The DNA here is from genome assembly GCA_023014485.1 of Bathynomus jamesi. Classification (NCBI taxonomy): domain Eukaryota; kingdom Metazoa; phylum Arthropoda; class Malacostraca; order Isopoda; family Cirolanidae; genus Bathynomus; species Bathynomus jamesi. The sequence goes on along the minus strand of JAJOZX010000009.1, from coordinate 1,002,438 downwards.
AAGGTAGGTCCTAAAGGTAGTCCCATAGAAGCCCTAACTTTCTGGATATACTACGTACATTTCCTATTATAAACTCGATAGATGTTTTTGTTGTTTCTAATTTCTGTAATAATGGTCTCTCAATATTGGGCTGTTTTTTAGTTTCGCTTCCATAGATATTTTTCAGTATAATTTCTATTGTTTCTTCAAAAGGAACATTGGTAAAGAAGAGTTTTTCTTCTCGTCATAATCAATTTTATTCTGTCCTTCGTATGACCGTGTCGTTATTAGTTTATACGTATATAATGGTTTAATACCCAAACAAAAAAATTGTTTGGATTTTGGCTAACAAAGTACTGTGCTCAAAATTATTAGCCTAAGTTTTGCTAAAATTTAACTAAATAAACAATGTTACTTCAAAATAAATTTGGTTTAAATTCAACACATACGAGTATAAAAGTAATATGACAAATATCCAGTTAACACACCCAAAAATGGACTTCATAAATTCCTAAACTATACTGTAGCATTCGCCAGAAAATATGGGACACTGTAATAGAATGTTGGTATACATAATTATATTTAGGCTTGAAATAAAAGTATGCCAGGGAAGTATTTTTATTCTAAGACTTTGTGTGATCTCCCAATGCACTCGAACTCCGGAAATCAGAATATGAAACTCATCGCTAAAAATTACCTGAGTAAATTAGACTGAAATTCTAACATGCCTCAAGAAAATACACACAAACAGCACCCCAGATAATGTACGTCACACCTGTCAACATGTAACATTTATAGTTTTAATATTCTTTATTTTGTACAGTGGGTGTCGAGTATCTTTTAACAGCAAAGAGTTAGAGGTGATTCCAAAGTGTTTGAATATTCTGGATAATTCATGAAATTGAACCACAAACTTTGCAAGTCTTTTTCTAAAATGGAAGTGTACATTCCCGACACTTTACCTGTTCCCACTTGTCTACAGTGAAGTCTTTGTACTTTCCTACCCATTGCAATAATTTCTTTGCACACTTTTTTTTGGCTATTGACAACAGCTATTTAGTTGGTCGAATGCAATCTATACCACGTTCTTTAAGGCTTCTTAGAGAAGCCTTATATGACGTCTTCCTTGGGTCTATCTTATAAATCCTTAAAAGTTTTGAGTTGTCTGTTACATTCGTTATTCCCTTTCTTCCCACTTTCTCATGCATTCTGCTCACGACTGCCGCTGTAATTGTATTGTTGTATGACTCGATGCACGGCTAGATATCTGTTAAATTGACCTTGTAGTATATTTATGGAACGCAATCACCTTATCGGCGTTTTTGTAGCTGTTCCTGGTTAGGTTTATGTATTGCTGAGGATACTCAGTAACTCACGTATGAGAAGCTTCTCCCATACACAATTTCTATTTACGTAAGCTATATTTCGGTTCGTTGGTTGTTCAAATCAGCATCGAATTAAACATGATTTTCATAAATATTACCTTTAGGATACGAGATATTTATATTTTTATGTAAACTGCATAGTGTCTCATTTTTTCTGATCAGTACTGTAGGTCCCTAACCAGCCTGCTGCTGGTGGGGCGTGGTTCGGATTCCACGTTAAACTGTAGGTCTAAGTTGGAGTGACAAGCTTGACCTTCGTCAGAATGAACAATTCGGACGGAAGCAAAAAACCAACCAACCAAAACCAAGGTTAACCTTAGTTTTGTTTCGGCCCAAATTGTTCATTCAAACGAAGGTCACGCTTTTTGCCCTACCTTAGACTTACAGCTTAGCGTGGGATCCGAAACAAGGCCCACCCTGAAAGTCAGAAAATTAGCAACTATAAGAAGTGGCCTTGTTCATGTATAATTTGATTAATACGATACTATATAGAACATGTTTCAGCTACAAAGTCAATTATAGTTGACCTAAGTCGAAAGAATTTTTTAAAGACCTTTGGTCCATGATTTACCCATTTAAAACATATACTATAATTATTTCTTCAACTGTAAGACGTAACACAGTCGTTCTCAGATTAAGTTATAATGGGTTTTCTAACTTGTTTGAAACGTAAGTCATTTTATATGAATTCAAATCCAGAAAACAAACACTTCCCGCAACCTTCCATACTGTATGTAGAAATACAGTATTATATTCTGTTGTTTCAAATCACTCAAAACGAAGTTTTGAAGCCCATTTCTTCATCTAAAGAAGTTATATATCATTCAAAGAAGTTATTATATCATCTGACAAGAAGCTTTGATCTTTTTATGCAAGAAGGAGGGGCCAAGGTCGAACGCCCGCAAACACACACACACACACATCCCAATAGAAGGAGAAGAGTGTCGAAATCGAGATCCACAGTTTTCGAGATGTCTGGACACTCTTTGTTTGAAAGATTGAAGGCTATAGACAGGGGGAAAGATGGAATGAGAAAGGTTGTTCCAGGGTTAACCAATTGAGTAGATGAAAGACTGAGAATACCGATTAACCCTCGCGTTAGAGATTTGGACAGAAAAAATGAGAAGGTGTAGAAAGTCTGATGCTACGTGTTCTCCTTAAAGGAGGAGGCATGCGGTTAGAGAGTTCAGAAGAGCAGTGTCCGTTATAATAGCGATAGTAAAGAGAGAGTGAGGCAACATTGCAGCGAAGGTCACGAATGTTGCAGAAGTTTATGAAAAGTGAATCAGACAGAAGTCCAGGACATTTCGAATGTCTTGGTCTACGTTCTCGATACCGGCAGCGGGGGAGCCAGCAGTGGGGATATTTATGGTTCCCTCTCCAGTGTACTCTGAGACAATTAAAGACAGTGCCTTTTTTTAATTTTTAAAAGACTGTATAGTGTATAAGATGCATGTATGAGTAGTGAGGAATAGTGGGAGAAGTGTGTGTTTGAGAGCATATTGAACTGCTCACAGGGTAGATGAGACACGGAAAAAGATCAGCTAAGCAGGGCAGTGACAGGAAAAACGAGAGTTCCAGCACTCGCTGGCTCTTGCCTAACATCTCCCCTCCCGGAGTACTTTCCTGGTCGATTGGTGTCTACAACCTCCTCCTACAAATACCCAAAAGAAAGAAAAACTTCCCAAGAATTCACTCTCAAAAAGAAGTTAAAATTTTTGAATTTAGGTTTTATTTTGAGTGTAGTAATCACTATTAATCAATTTTAGGTCACTTTTTCACTCCAGTAGTATGGGTGCACTTAGGTAGACGGGTGAAGTTAATTAGAAATTTATATACATGTGTGTGACGTCATATGAACTTTAGCGGAGCTTTTATATATATATATATATATATATTTAACTGCAAACACGCAGTATAATTAACGTAAAGAACGACGCTTGTATAGGAGAATATATTCCGCGCAAGATTAGGAGAGAGAACGAAACAAATGAAAAAATGAGGTAACCACCCGGGAATCGAACCCGGGATCTTCCGATTGCCGGTCAGATATGATAACCATTACACCATGGGCCTCACTCGATCAAATGCCGTAATTCTTCTACATACGCGCAGAAACCAATGCCCCAAGGGGGCACCTTTCGCATGCCGTACATTATATACATTTTAACTGCAAACACGCAGTATAATTAACGTAAAGAACGACGCTTGTATGGAGAAAATCCCGCGCAAGATTAGGAGAGAGAACGAAACAAATGAAAAAATGAGGTAACCACCCGGGAATCGAACCCGGGATCTTCCGATTGCCTGTCAGATATGATAACCATTACACCATGGGCCTCACTCGATCAAATGCCGTAATTCTTCTATATACGCGCAAAAACCAATGCCCCAAGGGGGCACCTCCCGCATGCCGTACATTATATACATTTTAACTGCAAACACGCAGTATAATTAACGTAAAGAACGACGCTTGTATAGGAGAATATTCCGCGCAAGATTAGGAGAGAGAACGAAACAAATGAAAAAATGAGGCAACCACCCGGGAATCGAACCCGGGTTCTTCCGATTGCCTGTCAGATATGATAACCATTACACCATGGGCCTCACTCGATCAAATGCCGTAATTCTTCTACATACGCGCAGAAACCAATGCCCCAAGGGGGCACCTCCCGCATGCCGTACATTATATACATTTTAACTGCAAACACGCAGTATAATTAACGTAAAGAACGACGCTTGTATGGAGAATATTCCGCGCAAGATTAGGAGAGAGAACGAAACAAATGAAAAAATGAGGTAACCATCCGGGAATCGAACCCGGGATCTTCCGATTGCCGGTCAGATATGATAACCATTACACCATGGGCTTCACTCGATCAAATGCCGTAATTCTTCTACATACGCGCAGAAACCAATGCCCCAAGGGGGCACCTCCCGCATGCCGTACGTTATATACTGTACATTATACTGCGTGTTTGCAGTTAAAATGTATATAACGTACGGCATGCAGGAGGTGCCCCCTTGGGGCACTGGTTTCTGCGCGTATGTAGAAGAATTACGGCATTTGATCGAGTGAGGCCCATGGTGTAATGGTTATCATATCTGACCGACAATCGGAAGATCCCGGGTTCGATTCCCGGGTGGTTACCTCATTTTTTCATTTGTTTCGTTCTCTCTCCTAATCTTGCGCGGAATATTCTCCTATACAAGCGTCGTTCTTTACGTTAATTATACTGCGTGTTTGCAGTTAAAATGTATATAATGTACGGCATGCGGGAGGTGCCCCCTTGGGGCATTGGTTTCTGCGCGTATGTAGAAGAATTACGGCATTTGATCGAGTGAGGTCCATGGTGTAATGGTTATCATATCTGACCGGCAATCGGAAGATCCCGGGTTCGATTCCCGGGTGGTTACCTCATTTTTTCATTTGTTTCGTTCTCTCTCCTAATCTTGCGCGGAATATTCTCCCATACAAGCGTCGTTCTTTACGTTGATATATATGTGTGTGTGTGTGTGTGTGTGTGTGTGTGAAAATCATCCAAGAAGCCTCCGATATTCATTCCCTCTTATCTCTTTTTCTGCAGTTGGAACTGTCCGGGAACCCCTATTGGAGTTGCACGCTTTACTTCAGTCTTCGTTTTAAAATGAATTATCGTGGTTTTCTATCATACATATATACTGTATATGGAATATCATGCATGAACATGCACGAAATTTCATGATGTTCATGCATGATATTCCATGCTTTCGTGTCTAGAGGCATTTTACGTGTTAAACATCACGCACTCGTGTAATAACCAGCATTTAAAGCTCGGAAACCATTGCACCTATGTAAACATAATTTACTTAAATTTAATTCTGAAGTAATTGGATCAAAATGAACCAACTTCTTATCCTTGTCTAATGGGAAAAATATGAAGTATACTAAACAATGTTGATGGTTTTTAAAGGTTCCCACTCAATTCATCTGTGTATCTATGTATTGAAGAAAATTATATTCAAATACACTGGTAGTAATTCAGATATTTATATGATAGTTGTGTCTTGGATATAAACATAGCATATGATGGAGCGAACTACAATATTTTATTTATAAACTTGAGGTTATATTTTGAATAGATTTAAAAATTGTCTGCCACTCTCTGTACAAAATCTCAAATTTGGGTGCAAGATCATGAAGGGTGAGAAGATTTGTTTTCATAATCAAAAGATTATTTTCCAAGTTAAATGTGATTACTAAAGGCCAGATTTAAGCCTATGAAATTATTTCTCATAGACTGGCTAGCTTCATGTTACATTATACATGATATAGAGTAGGATCCTATAGGATTGATACCTAGATCTGTTTGAAAAATAGTAACCTTGAATTTTAGTATTTTAGGACCATTCAGGAAAATTCTAAAATTCATTAATATCATAGGACAACCGGTGCATCTCTTGGTAGAATAATATTTGAATTATTCAGTGATGCCTGTCCTAAAGTATGCGAAAACTTCAGATCATTATGTACAGGTTAGCAAGATTTTGAATAATCAGTACGTACCTGTCTGGTACAGTGTGGTATTTAGCCTACAAAATTTTTTCAGTTGTTAGACCTATAACTAAATATTTGAAAGACTAAATTAAAAGTTTAAAGCCCCAGTAAACTGACTTAACAGATCAAATTGTGACTTCAAATGTTTTGAAATAGATGGTGAACAAAGATTTTATTAAGAAATGTTTAAAATGTACATAAATCTTTATTTACAAAAAAGATTAATAAAGGGTTCTTATGCAGAAAAGGTTTCTTTCGAGGGAGGGGGTATTTTGCTAAGTCTAACGGCTTAGATAGTTTATTCTTAAGAAATGTTAAATTTTTACATCGACTCAGAATTTTTATTCCTCAATCATTTACTTTCCTTGTGTCTCCCTTGTCCATATCAAATCTCTCTATTATGATATTTACAACTGAAAATAATTATATTTGCGAGAAGACTCAGACATCTTAGCTAAATTTAATTTGTTTTATTATGGTTTCCATCCTCTATGAAAAGGAAAGCTTTGAAATTGCCATGGTGTATTAAAAATTTATGTTCATGAGGCTTTGGTTCACTCCTACTTTCTGGTTCCTGGGTTGGGGTGAATTGGTCATTTACCCTGTTAACCCTGAGACAAAAGATGATCCTTGAAGTGCACTCACTCTCACATTGTGGAGAAATGAGTTTTCTTAAAATGTTGTGACTGCTCTCTCTACCAAGAATGTTATACCATAATAGCCTAAATTTATATTTTGTAGTTGATCATTAATTTACCAACTTATATAATACCTAACATCACAAGAACTCAGTAAGAAAGAATAATTGTCAATTGGTCTAATTTCAACATACAACAGAGAATAGAATATAAAGACAGAACACATCATCTCTTCAATAATTTAGAAATCCTGCATCTCGCCTGTAGTAATCTTTGATAAAGTAGAATTTCATTGTGTGCTGTACCATAGGCATCAAAATCGATTTCAAAATAAATAAAGTCTATGCCTAGTTTTGCTAAGTGTTAAATGAATGTATGTACTCGTGTAACACAGAACTCTCTTTTATTACTGTAGGTGAAAAGAGTCATGTCATTATCGGAATGTAAAGATTCAGAGAGTGATTAAGGATTTTGTGATTGAAGCAGGAAACTTTTCAATTGGAATTGAAACGGGAGGAGAGAACATTTATGAAGGCCAATTTGAAGGCACTGTATGGTAACATAATCATCCAGTGATTATCTGAGTTTATGATGGTATACAGCTCACCTCTGAAAGCTCTAATTAGGCAGCTGATATTAGTTTCAAAATGGGAGGTGAACCAATAAAGGAAGTACATAGTTTTTGTTCTAAAACATGCATGAATAACTACTCGTATAAGGACCTACCAGTTGTGTACAAGTGGAGTTAAAGCCACCCTCTTTCGTATCTTCTCTTTGCAACTCGGTGATGAATTATAAAAATTATTCTGGTAGAACCCTATGAGAAATTAGGCCGTTTCTAAATTTTACTGATTTTTGTTTCGGCTAGGTGCCTTCCTGATGGAATAATAAAATAGATACCAGATTGAACTGTCTAAATGTTTTGCCAATAATATAAATTGTAGTTGAACTAAAGTTGATAGCTTTTGAACAAGTCTTTCAACAAAATGAAGAGTCTAAGATCTCATCGGATTTTTCACGTGATGAGAGCACTTTTTACCCGCATACACAAAAACAAACACGGGATCGTAAACGATGTGGTGGGACATCGGGAACGCGGGCAGGGCTGGTGTTTGTGGGGGGGAGACCGATACTCGTACCTGAGCAAACCTTATATTTGTACAACTGTCGAAAAAGAGATAAGAGGGAGTGACAATCAGAGATTTCTTGGATCATTCATCTATATATATATATATCAGTGGTGTGCGGTGAGTGTGTCCACAGGGTAACCGGTAGCTGCAAATATATATATTATATATATATATATATATATATATATATATATATATATTATACAAGCATTATAACTTTATATTAGTTTTCGATTACTGCAGTAATATACTGCCTTATTGTAACTTGACTTTTAACTGGGTAGGGGTAGGCGGCGCATGCCCCGCTTACCCTGACTGCACGCCACTGATATATATAATATATATGTATATATGTGTGTGTGTGTGTGTGTATATATATATGTGTGTGTGTGTGTGTGTGTGTGTGTGTAGCCTCCCTCCACAAATGGTGGACGCTAAAGTTTATACTACGATGTCACGCACATATATAATTTTATTTTTATTTATTTTTCTTGTCAGCCACCCCCACCTTCTTATCTTATTACCCTTATTTTATCATCCCATCCTTCTTCCCCCTTTGAGAGATTACATTTTTGCTTTTTTCCACTTTTCCCCTCCTCTCCCCCTTTCCCCTCACTTGGAAATGACACTGGCACCCCTTCAAACTCTCTACCTAAATGTACCCATTGCATTGTGCTACTTCTCAGCTGAGTTATAAGTAGATTTGCCTTGTTGTAATTCTATTCATTTTATACACACACACACACACACACACACACACACACACACACACATATATATATATATATATATATATATATATATATATATATATACATATACTGTGTGTGTGTGTATATATATATATATATATATATATATATACACAGTATATACAAACATTATGTTTTGTCTAAAAATTTGCCTCTTAAAAACTATTGCGTTGTATTGTATTTAAACTAGAGTATATATTTTGTATTACACATTCAATACCATAAACGAGCACATAACCTTTATCCAGACTATAAAATTTCCATTATACCCCCATTTATCTCAATATTAATTTATTTTTATCCCTTATTTTTTCCATGTGGGCCAGACTAGGGAATATTTGGCTGGGTTAAGATTAAATAAATCACTGGCATATTGATTTCTATTAATCTGAGCAATTTCCCTGACTCTAATAGATAAAAATCGTCATCACTAGCCTCCTATAAAACGATTTATTGAATGGAAGAGAGACTATTTTTGTGTTCCTGCTATAACAGAGGTCAGTTCACCTTCTTTGTATTTCTTGTTTGTTAAATAACTGTTAAATAACAGGGGATCACTTAATAAAAACTGATATAAGCTGTTGAGAATGGACTGTTTTCTTTTCGAATAGGATCCTACACAGTTTGAAATTAGAGTAGTTTAAAGTTTAAAAAGAGGTAATCATTAAGAAATATTTGGGCTAACATGTTCACGGGACATTCATTCCATCGACAAGTTATTTTACAATTAGATAAGTTACGTTTGGTTAGCATATAGGTTAAGCTAGGTTAGTTTATTAAAATGTTGATAGAATGTTAGAATATTCCACCAATGAAATTTCTATATAGATCCAAAATATATACAGTATATAGGAAACGCCCCTACCAGGGTTCAAACTACAAAAGGGACCATTCAAAAACCAGGTGGTCCTTAAAGGGGGTGGGGTCCTTAATTGACCACCAAGGGCCACATGGGGAGGGTGGTTCTTGACGTTTAACCACGTGGCCAATACTAAGCATTAAAATATCCTGTTTATAATATTGTTTATCATATTTTATAGATATATATATATATATATATATATAGTTCGTAAACTCCAGAAAATTCCAGAAGACTCAAATCTTTATAAACACAAATTCGCTGTACCTTTATTTCGGAAAATTCTAGAAGATTCGAATCTTTAACGTTTATGAAACACAAATTCGCCATACTTTTAATTTGATTATTTTTAATTTGTTTTATTTTAATTTGCATTTTTATTTAAATAAGATTAAGAAGGGGTGGGGATGACATCAGAAGGCCACGTGGTTTTGGAGGGGGTTGTTCTTTAGCCGATCAGCCCACCCTGATCGAGCAAGCCGGCGGCACGCAGGTAACCGATCGCCCTCTCCGGAGTGGACCAGAGGTTCAGCGCACTAGTGATGTGTTGTGTTCGTTGTTGTGCTAGAGCGGTACCGTTTGAACTGTTTGGATGTGATAGAAGATTGAGGGAAGTCTTTGTTTTCTGTGAAACACAAGTTTATTTATGCAGAAGCTTGAAATATATTTACAGTATTACGTCGATACAATATATGAGAAAGAGAAAACTTCATCAACTTGAGTAGTCTAAGCAACATCATCCTGTTTGCATATACGTTTTGTCTTTCGTACTTATCAATTATTACGAAAGAAATCTTTTATAACGAAGAGCCTAATCATTTTCATTAATCAATAAAGTAACATAAATATCATCAACTGTTGCCGCAAAATAGAAGTCAACATCTTCCTTCCTTGAACAATCAATTTTAAAATTAGAAAGAGCCGTTTTGAGCAGAAAACTGAGATTTGTTTGTAAAAAATCTCTGAACAGTTAGCTAGAACAACGTGAAAAAAGTGTTAGCAGCTGAGAGGAAGCTTCTAACAGTGGCTGTATCCTCCAGCGAGGCACACGTCAACGCGAAGAAGAGGCGACGTCAAGCCAAAACATCAACGCGCTGGTGGCCAAACTTCCTCAAATCTCCGTGCAGCGGGCTCTCTACGGTTAGCCAGACTGGCAGTCGACGGCCTGTTGCGTGGCACAGTCAGAGTGCCGATCGGCTCCCGGGGCCGGACCTATTCTCAGCGTGCTATTTTTTTTTTTTTTTGGAGGGGGTTTAAGTCATTGGCAACAAATGACCACAAGGGGAGGGGGACGGGTTTCAAAATCACCCAAAAAATGACCACGTGGGTTTTTGAATGACCCCCAACGACTGGATAAAAATTAACAAACTGAACCTGTCGTATATATTTAAACAACAAATGAAACGCATAACGCTTTCGCGTCCAGAGGCATTTTACGTATTAACCATCACGCCCTCAATGTAATGACCAGCATTTCATTTAAATTATCCGGGACAACGCTGGGGCCCCATAAGTGGAATATCATACATGAACATCATCAGAAAAATTCGTGCATGTTCAGGCATATTATACAGGGTGGCGCAAAAGTCACGCACAATATAATAAATTACATTCAGCATTCGAACTGGTGACCATTAATTTGAAAACACTTTCCGATTTGCTGTACATATGATGTTTGTTAATTGTCAATTACTGTTTCTTTGTAGTCTACGTTGAATGACCCTGAGACATAAATCAATTGAAAGAAAAATTAGATTTTACTGTTCCATGATCAGCGTTAACGTGCTAAGAAGTGTAAAGACATCATGTGTGCAGCGAATCAAAAATTGTCTTCAACTTAATGGTTATTATTTCGAACTAGTGTACCCGTGCCGTCAAGAATGACGGCAAAATATATATGAACCACGAAAATGGAGACTGCTGCAGAAATAAGAAGACGATTGGCAAGAGAACGACAACGTAGGAGAAGAGCAAGCTTATTAAGTCAGGAATGATACCTTGAACACTGTTAGTATAAAAAAGGATAGGATCATTATAAAATATATTTTTTATTATTACAAAAGATCTTTTAAAACTACATTCTTTGTAAAAATCCTTGATGCAATAAGTTCTCCTTGTTCTTCAGTTTCTGTAATTTCAACTTTAAGATTGTTTCTGTTCCGAGCTCTACTAAGAGCCACATAGAGTTGCCCGTGGCTAAATACTGGTCTGGGTAGAAACAATCCAACCTTATCGAATGATTGGCCCTGAGATTTATTTATTGTCATTGCTAATGCAGGTATAACTGGAAACTGTCTCCGTTTCATTACAAAAGGCAATGTTGTATCACTTGGCATGAGATCTAGTCTTGGTATGAGCACTTCAGTGTTAGCATGGCTCCCGGTTAATATTCGAGCATGAATGTAATGTTCATTTAGTGACAGTACAACCAGACGGGTGCCATTTAAAAGTCCATTCCTTGGATTAAGGTTTCTCAATAGCATAATTATGGAACCTTTCTTTAACTTTAACTCATGAGGAGGCAATCCTGATACAATTTGTTGATTTAGGAACTCTACAGGGAAGTTTAATGCCGATTCATCATCATCAGCCACATGTGAGTCTGCACTTTTATATGTTACAACATCACCTACTATACGGTCCAATAATTCGTTGTTAAGACTCATTGCATCTTTGTTTTTACATGTAAGAATTATTTTGGTAGCTAGTTCAGCTATTGCTTCAGCACTACTAACTTCAATCGAGTCTCCATATATAACTTCAGGTAAATGATTTTTAATGAGAATATCTCTTGGAATTTCAACAGTACTTGATCCCATGCTAACATCACTTATTAGAGTTCCATCACCAATTTTAAGAAGCCATGTAGAAAATTCATTTTGTCCTGCTGCTCTCATGTTATCACTAAGGGTGAATGTTTGAACATAATTCCAAAGTGGCGAATGCTTGATACATGACTCTATGACATCAATGTTTGAACCTCTTGGGATAACATTGGCTGTTTGGCGAAAATCTCCGCCGAGGAGAAGAAGTTTGCCTCCGAAAGGTTTGTTATTATTCATGATTTCCTTTAGTAGCATATCAATAATTCTGAGAGCATTTAAGGAAAGCATAGACACTTCGTCGATAATGAGCACAGAAGCCAGGCGTATACTATTGGACTCATTGGAAGGAATTCTCATTGAAGAAGTTGATGTTTCCATGACTGGAACAGGTAATCTGAATCCACTATGTACAGTGCGTCCACCTAACAGATCTGCAGCGATTCCTGTGGTTGCATATGACAGAATCGTTTTTCCTTTTCGTCTCAAGTAACACATCAAAGTATTGTATAGATATGTCTTTCCAGATCCTGCTGGTCCATCCACGAAGAAGAATCTATGAGCAGCTGTCTCATCATTTTCTGCAGTGATGATCCTTTCAAATATTTCTTGTTGCCTGATATTCAAGCTACTGATTCTTGCTTCAAGTTGATCATGTGGTAATAGATCATATTGCTGAGTCAAATTATTATGAGATACTAATCCGGGATCAGGTAGTCCTATTGCCGCACATTTTAAACCATGTATTACCAAGACACTTTCAATATGTTTTAGGCACTCCATTCTTGCTCTTTCAATAGGATATTCTTGGTTGTCATAATCTTCTAGCATTTTTTCTTCAAATTGCTGATAGAGCTGAACTGGGTTATTAGGATTATTCAATGCGCAAATTAAAGCAAACAAATGTCTGATGCGATGAGGAGTTTGGTCCATTGAAGCCTCAGTCAAACATCTAATCCATTCATCATCATTGCTAATCAAATTTCTCTGCTTAGCAGCTTCTTTATAAGTTGCATAAACGACCCCATTAACTGTGCGCAAACTTGTGAAACTAACAGCACCTTTTACATGTAACAGAAGTATCCTGAGATGGTAACGTTGTGAGTCCTTTGGACTAACAGTATACATGCGTGAAATAATTTTTCCAGCACCGCGTTGTCGAGGCTTCCACAAAGTAGTATTGTTATTAAAAACATAATGATATGGTATGGATGTATATTGCAATTCTCGGGCCTGCTGGTCTTGCCGATTCAAAATAAACCAAGCTGTAAGCCGTGTATTTTTACGACTTGCTGCTTCTAATGCACGTCTTTCGTCTCCTTCTGTGAAATATACATTCTGCTCTCTTTCCAAGTGAACTGGCAAACGTATAATGGCATGTGATTTCTTGTGCATTTCATATTCTAACAGACGCCACATCGCTTCTGGGGCACTGATATATCTGGCATTTAAATATTCTGATATCTCGTCGTGAATGATACCTTGAACACTGTTAATCTCCATTTGAGCATTCACGCAATCATATCCTTTGTAGATATATTTATATATATATTTCACTGATTTCACGGATGAACATACTTCGACATTAATGTGGCAGTTGAACTTCAAGCTAAGATACTTATTATAAGGAACAACATATCTATTATCAATTGTATTATTTCTTATAAACAATGTAGTGTTTGGCCGGCGTCTATATAATGGATATCCACCAACATCTGCTTGTGTGTTATCTTTGAATTCTTTAGGGAAACCCTTAGTACATTTGTTATTTTCCATACACGGAGCATTTGGATTTAAGTTGCCGCATGGGCCGTGAATCATACAATCCTTAATAATTTCGTGAAGCCTGGGTTCATCATTAACATTGGGTATTTCTGCACAAACTACTTTATCAATTTCATCAGGGCTATTAAATTTGTCTTCTTCATCTATTATGAATAAAATATGTGCATGAGGCAGGCCACGTTTCTGGAATTCGATGGAATAGCAGTAAGCTCTAATAGTGCCAAAAACGCTTTTTTCTAAGATATCCTTCATTAATTCTTCCAATTTTATGTGAAAAACTCTTGCCACAATATCTGGTCGGTCTGAAGGCTGCTGCCCGAAGAAGAGATTATCTTTTATTTCACTCCAGGAAGGGTTGCATGTCATTGTCATGAATAAATCGGGTTTTCCAAATTTTCTAACCAAAGCCATGGCGTCCTGGTAACGCTCCCTCATGTTTCTAGGTGATCCTTGAAACGACGATGGCAATATAACAGTTCTCCCTACCTGAGTTCCTGCATTGTCAGCAACATTGGCTAAATGATCAGATAGCCCTTGATATTGTTCAACTTTAAGGCGTCTTTGTTGATACTTGACAAAATTTAAATTGTTGGCCTCTACTTGAATGTAGGAATCTACAGCCCATTGCTGGAATAATTTTCCTCCGTGCAGAAGTGCGTTATACTCATCTCTCACTGTAGTTTGAGCCACCTTGTATTGTAACATGCTAATATTGTTACGTCCATTGTTGCGTCTATTGTTGGTAATTAAGTTATCATTAATACTCATTCTTGGTTGCCATCCTGGTTCTCCATAAGGAAAGAATAATGGATAGACCATAGGGTCAAGATTTGGACTCAATATGTTCAATGTAATGAGAGGAGCTTCATTATTTCGTGGATATACACGAAAATCCCTGTCAAAAGGAGGTTCTCCATCATTATTTGTGAAAATCATAGCTACCTCATCCACAGATGGTAAATTGTAACGTCTTCGGTCACTGTTTCTGTCTCGGTTAAATACCATGTTAACAACTGGTGTCGGAATATTGTGTTCTGATGCTCGTTCATTTTCTTCTCTTTCAACTTCTCCTAGCATTTTGTATGCCAAAGCATAAACATTATTTGTCCTGATCATTTGGTCCAAGACTGTCATTATTTCTGCTATGCACCTAAAATTATTGTGATTACCTAATCTAATACCAGTAGCCATTCTCGAATCCACTACATATAGCTGGGCATACTGTCGTGATTCACCTTCATTTGGATGTATATTTCCAGTTCGATGGTATATTTGGCCGTGTACTCGAAAGCAATATGGCCCATGACCAGGAACATGGGATAACTGTGCTCCCATTGAAGCGAAAGATAATGCAGAATTATAGGACCTGATGTTATCGTTGAAATGTCTGTAATTAGAATTCATTGGATTACTCATTAAGTCTTGAAGATATGCTGGAGGATCTCTTCGGCGTGGTAATATTACTTTGCCCTTATGGCAACAGTTGTTGAATTTACCATTTGTCGGACGTTCTACCACAAAATGCTTAGCATTGCAATATTGGCAAACAATATTCATAGGTCCGCATGAGTGTGATAAATAATTTTCTTCATCAAATGTATTGTTATTAACTCTATGAGCGGGAAGTAATGTATTTCTTCTATTTTGTATCCTTCGAGACGCTCTAATTCTTTCAATTGCTATTCTTGCTTCAGTTTCTTCCTGTGTTTCTTGTTGTCTTCTTTCGACCATCCTTAACCTGGCTGTTTCAAGTCTTACTTCAGTTTCTTCTTGTGTTTCTTGTTGTCTTCTTTCCATTATCCTTAACCTGTCCGCTCCAAGTCTTGCTTCAGTTTCTTCCTGTGTTTCTTGTTGTCTTCTTTCCATTATCCTTAACCTGTCCGCTCCAAGTCTTGCTCCAGTTTCTTCCTGTGTTTCTTGTTGTCTTCTTTCCATTATCCTTAATCTAGCTGTTTCAAGTCTTGCTTCAGTTTCTTCTCGAGTTTCGCTACGTCTCCTCTCGGTTATTCTTCTCATTTCAATTTGGTTCCTGCGAGTGATTCTATTTTCGCTGTGCACAACAGAATCATTATCTTCATTTACATCAACCACATCAATCGTAGTGTCTGAGTTCCGTCTTGCTTGGGTACGATTGTATCTTTCCTGAGCTCTTTGTCTGGCCTTCCTTTCTCTTGCTAAGCGACGTCTTCTTTCTGCGGGGTCTTCCATGTTTTATATTTCACAACAATATATTTTGTGGTTGAACAACAATACTCCACCTAAGTAAAAATTTATTCCAAAAGCTTTTAATTTATTTGGAATCCTATCAGTTTAATTAACACGTATCATAGTTACTTATAATAAAATAAAACAAATAATTAATCTCGGAAGGTGAGCTTGGGCAACATTTTAATTTGCTAAGCAATAATTCATAGCTTCTAATTATTCCTATCTAATTCCTTCAGAGCGTGACACAATTCTGCAACAAACAGACAGACAAACAAACAAACAAACAAAACTGGGCTATTATTATAATGGGGATAATAACAGGTATTTACCTTGTGGTGCACGATTTCAGCGTTTTACTGTAATTTACCCTATAGTGCCCAACTTCCTGCTCCACCCTGCATATATATATATATATATATATATATATATATATATATATATATGAAAATGAAAATTAATGTAAATGAAAAGGTTTATTGGCAGACAATAGTCCATATGACAAATATTATTAAAACAATGACAGTTCATATTATAAGGATAGAAATATATACAACTGATTAGAAATAATACTCTAATGTCGAAGTTAAGTGGAGCTACAGACAGACGTTTTCGTACCAAGAATTCCATAGCTTAGAGGATAAATGGCAGGACACATGGATAGCTTGGATAATCGGGTTGCTTGATTTTTTAATTCTTTGCATTAGACTGTATTGAGCACGTCTTGTTACCTCCGGGAAGCTCGGGACATTGCGGGTAGAAAACATTTGCGAAGCTGAGCATCTCGGCGGTAATTTATGTAAGAGTCTAAAAGTAGGGGGGGGAACAGAAATGGTGACCCCCAGTTTTCTGGTCTTTAAAAGTTGCTATCATACAAAAGAAGTAAAATGAACCATGTTTCACAAATATCTGATGTCATTAACCCCACTGTACATGCCCTCTGAAGTTTTGCTGATATTAACAATGAAAATTATTAGCCACTTTATCTGGTTTTATACACATTAAACAGCATAGGGGAGAGCAAGGAGCCTTGTCTCACCCCGCAAGAGGAGCCAAAACACTCGGATAGTACATTGCCCCACCTAACGGTTTATTGGCAGACAATAGTCCACATGACAAATATTATTAAAACAATGACAGTTCATATTATAAGGATAGAAATATATACAACTGATTAGAAATAATACTCTAATGTCGAAGTTAAGTGGAGCTACAGACAGACGTTTTCGTACCAAGAATTCCATAGCTTAGAGGATAAATGGCAGGACACATGGATAGCTTGGATAATCGGGTTGCTTGATTTTTTAATTCTTTGCATTAGACTGTATTGAGCACGTCTTGTTACCTCCGGGAAGCTCGGGACATTGCGGGTAGAAAACATTTGCGAAGCTGAGCATCTCGGCGGTAATTTATGTAAGAGTCTAAAAGTAGGGGGGGGAACAGAAATGGTGACCCCCAGTTTTCTGGTCTTTAAAAGTTGCTATCATACAAAAGAAGTAAAATGAACCATGTTTCACAAATATCTGATGTCATTAACCCCACTGTACATGCCCTCTGAAGTTTTGCTGATATTAACAATGAAAATTATTAGCCACTTTATCTGGTTTTATACACATTAAACAGCATAGGGGAGAGCAAGGAGCCTTGTCTCACCCCGCAAGAGGAGCCAAAACACTCGGATAGTACATTGCCCCACCTAACGGTGAAAGATTGGTGGGCATACCAAAATTTCAATACATTTAATATGTACATGGGAACCTTCCTCTCTTCTAGTTTTTCAAATAAAATATTGTGGTTCACCCCATCATATGACTTACTTATATCTAGGAAACAGCTATAAATAGTTGAATTACTATCAATGTATTTAGATATTGTTTCTTTAAGTACATAGATACACAGGTCAGTTGAGTGGGACCTTTTAAAACCAAACTGATTAGGAGATGTCCATAGGAAATCATTTTTTCTAGTAGTTTCGAGAAGCAGGAAGCGTCAGCAATAGGCCTGTAATTATTGCTGGACAGAATGTCTCCGTACTTATTTTTGACCAGGGGCAAAACATATACCCTCATGAACTCTGCAGGGATATAGCTATGAGCAAGCATGGCTGATAGGAGCAATGATATATGCAGACATACTAAGTCATTGGCATATTTTAGTGCTCATTCGATAAGTCATCTATCCCTGACGCAGAACCAGTCTTTAACACTTTAATTAACCCCTTTACTTCAGAAAATTATATCAAATTATTTTCCCTTGTCCCTCCCACAGTCGTTTCGCTACAATCTATCTTAAGATTATCCCAACTCACACTGTTTAGAATGTTAGAGTAGTGGTTTTTCCACAGCTTTGCAATTTCATCCTCCCCCGACACCCCATCGATTGTCGGAGGGAGGACATTTTTGACACCCGTTTGATTCTTAACAAATTTCCAAAATTTGTTATCGTTATTTATGCGAGCTTCACAGGCTTTTGATGCTCGAATAGACTCTTCTTCCTGTTTACATCGCCTTATGGCCGCCTTATACTGACCCCTACTTCTACACATATTCATGTATACTGGTCCTAATCTGGGTCTACCATGAAAGCACCACAAATCATAGGCGTCTTTCGATTCCCTCTTCAGGGGGGCAATAAAATCATTCCATCCAGGAATAATCTTAGTATGATAGTTGTAAGATTTAATCAGGGGGCTTCCTGCTTCTCTTAACAGGGATATTATCTTACTATAATACCTATCTATGAGTTTACAGTGAGAATCATTTGAGCAAGGATTACTACAGGCAAGATGCAAAATTTATAAATTATTAAAGAGGTGACTTGTTCTGTCTTTGTATTCTATTCTCTGTTGCATATTAAAATTGGACCAATCGACACGATTATTCTTACCACTTGAGTTCTTGTTAAGTCGTGCTGCGCATAAATTGGTAAAGCTAATTAATATTTCTAATGGTCTATGATCAGAAAGAAGGAAATCATGCAGAATATGAACTCTAAGAATTCGATCCTTTAGATTATTACTAGGAGACAATGATCAATCCACCTGGTGGTACCACTCATATCACTAACGTATGTAAAATTACCACTGGTTACCCCTAATACATCTACATCACTTATACTTAAATTAGCCAACTCGCACATGTTACCCAATTCTACAAAGAATTCCGAGTTTACTGAACATGCGCGTTAAAGTCCCCCATTATTATACAGTGAGAATATTTGGGGTTATCTGATAATGACTTAATTTTGTACAGCAAATCAATGTATTCATCTAGATTACTGGTTGTTGTATGGTAAATAGCAGTTTACAATTAATATACAATCATTGTTCACTTGTAATTCAATGTCTAACAACCTTACATTATCGCTTGTTAAAAATTTTATATGTTTTGACAAATTTTTCCTTATTAAGAAAGCAACACCACCAAAAGGCCTCCCGTACATTAATTCATCTGACAAGTCTACTGCTGATGACGCATGGTACATAAAGTCATCATGGATGGTAGAGAGGAATTTTAGCTTTTGCTTAGGTAGCCAGTGCTCCTGCAGGAGTATCAAATCTGCACTGTCGCAGATTTTATGAACATCTACAGTTGAATTCCTCGCTGACCTTACATTATGTGAGACTATTTTCAACAAGTTATCCGCCATGACTGATAACAAAATTTATTATTTGTAAGATTATTATTATACACAGTACAACTTTCAGGCATTACCGTTAAGGCGCCTATTATTATTATTATTATTATTATTTTGCCTGTTATCAAATCTCGTGGAAAAGTGAATAAACTCCTTAACAATAATACCGTCTGGCCACTGACTCATATTATACGGGTTGAAATGCGAATTTACACCTTTAATTATTACTTTAAATGAGTTATAATACGGAGAGTTTGTATTTAGTTTATTAACTAACAATATACTGTGTTCACCAATGACTTCTTCCATCATGTGTCGAATATCGCTTGCCTCGTTCGAGAGCTGAATTCGCGACACAAAGAGGGTGAAATTCCCCATCGGTGGCCTCGCCGCGGAGACCGGTTGAGGAAACCTTCGGGAAGAGCGCCTGTTAACAGTGACCCACCCGTCATCTTCCCTCGATCTCCCCGAGGCAGGGTTCGCCTGCCTGGAGGATGGGTGGCACAACCTTTGGGGAATAGGAAGCCCCTCCTCTGCTCTGTGGCTTGGTGAGGGTCTGTTAGCGGTGTTTATAACCTGACGGCCGCGCGTGCCCCTCCTTCTTCGGTGGGACGGAGGGGGGGGAAACTGCGCACCGAGCGAGGCGTAATCGAACGCCTCTCCTCTGCAGTGGGAGGTAGGGAAGAGGGCAATGATGCCTCGTCTCTTGGTATTGGACCGTCCCTGTTCCTCACTGTGAAATCGGGAGCAGGGGTCCTTTCCTGAACGGGAGGGAGGTTGACAGCTACCCCTGCATGCTACGTTTCCACCCCACCTTCAGGGGGGGGAGTTGGGGGCGGGGTTTTCGTTTCCCTCGCTGCCCGACGCGCTTCTTGGAGATCTGACTTGCTGAACTACTTCCGAGTAACTGGGCTTTGGGAGGAGCGTCTCTTTCAACGCATCTAACTCTGACCGGAATTGTTCTAGCGAAATCGCGTTTTTCTGATATGACACCACGCGTTGGTGTTTCAGTTCAACTATCGACTTTTGTACCTCATTATACTGTTTGAGGAGTACCGAGACGTCTACGTCACTCATAGAGATTACCGGTATTCTATGGAAGTTAGTAACGTAGAAGGTAATATTGTTCTCATTATCCCGGAGGGTCGACACTTTATTTATAATGTCTTTCAGGGTATTCTCGTTTCTAGAATTACCTCTACGAGTTGGGAGGGTAGCAGCGAACAGGGTGTTTAACTGTACCCTCGCATGTTCTATTTCTTCTGAATCATAAAAATCATGACAGGCAGATACAAGAAGGTCTGACCTAATATGATCTACTTTGTCAAATATAAAACATAACAAAGGATTTTCTACAAGATTTTCAGCAGACGACCACATTGTATCTGTAACGGCTTGCGGGGGAGCGTATCTGGTGGGGGTGGTTTGGGGTGGAGATGGGGGCAACGCCGGAAGGGGTCCCACTTCTCGTCCCTTTAAATCATGCTCGGGGTACCAACGGTTCGATGCTCAGGCATCTTTTCACATTAATTATGTAACTATTACTAACTATGACACAAAAAGTATACACGCGGAGTCCCTGTACGATTATACCGTAATGAAACATACATTTCCCGCGGTCACCATCAAAACTTTTATTATTAAACGGAAGATTCGCAGTGTATATGGTGGGGATAGGGCGGGAGAGGGGAACGGGATGGAGATGCTAGAAGGAGTGCCCACTCCTTGTCCCTTTAAATCAAGTAAGCGCGTAAGTTTGTAAATATACTGTATCTAAAGTTATAAAAATATTTATCTCTTTGCTTGGTCTTTCATTTAAGATTTCAGAGCCTTTACCTGGCCTTTTGAAAATATTTTGAACAGTTTATGTAATTAAAATTCACTCGTTCATTCGTTTCGTTCGTTCATTCGTTCATAATTTTAAAGGGCTCACTCGCTTGTTCGTTCGTATGCCCGCTATTTCAAGGTCATTGTTTACTACCTCATAGGTCCAAGAAGGTAGTGCCGGATGTCGCTAGAAAATTTTGAGGATATATTATATGTATTAGTATTAATTAAGTACATATATATAAATATATATATATATAAATATATATATATATAAATATATATAGGGTATTATCAAATTATGTTTCATAAATTACTATTCATATTCAGGACGTCAAAGTAAACAAAAAAGTTCTTATGAACATAAATCCACAATCGCTTCGTTTCGGAGATACATTGCTTGTTTCTGAGACACATTGCTTTTTTGCCGAGGACGATCCAACTAAAATGAAAGTTATTAAAGTAAATTCTATACCGGTTGGATGTGGTACGAGTGTAACTGTTGTTCCCTTAATGTGCGCCATTCGAAAAAATTTGACCTATTTACTCTTGCAGCTATTCGCCTTTGTACTTGTATGCGGATCTTGTTGGACAGCTAGAAGAATCTGTTCTTTTACATCTGCGTTTTGTCGAGTTTGTGGACGTCCAACATTGAAATGTCTTGGTCGAAACATGCCTTGCTCACGTACTCGACGGTCAATTGAAAGAAATGAAAGCCTCGATAGTAACCGCCTATAAGGATGCGGTGACACATGAAATGACGGAAATAATTTTGGCTTCTAAAATGACAACTAACAAAATACTCTCAAAACAAAAGAAAAATAGCATCTAAACAACCAGACAACTACGACTTTGATAAACTTTAATGGCTTTCATTTTAATTGGATCGTCCTCGGCAAAGAAGCAATGTGTCTCAGAAACGAAGCGATTGCGGATTTATGTTCATAGGAACTTTTTTGTTCACTTTGAAGTCCTGAATATGTATACTAATTTATGAAACATAATTTGATAACACCCTGTATATGATCGAAAACCCCAATAATCAAGGTTGATTTTAATATGAAAACTGAATTAAAGAGTGCAGCCCCAAAGAGTATTTATTCTCGGATGGTTTAGTAGTAAGATGTCGGATTCAGGGCGAGGACTCGCTACGCAAGTACGAACCCTCCTTGAGTTTTCGTAGTGTATATATATATATATATATTATATATATAATATATATATATATATATATTATATATATATATTATATATATATATATATAATACGGAAGAAAGAAAATAATCGTCCAAAATAGCAACATTAATTGTAGCATACCATGTCATTCCTCTGTAATGCACTTTAATACATTTGGCTTTCTAGTTTATCCATAAGAGGAGAGCCGACCCCCATCCTTAATCTAATAAAGGAAAGAAAAATGGAGAAATATTAATCTTATAACTGTCTCTAATTCAGAGAGGTGTAAGGCGAGAGACTTTATGAATGGAATAAACGGAGACAATAGAAGAAAGAGGTATAGGAAAGTGAGTCCAGTCGAGTTCTCTCAAAAGTCGTGTGTTCAATGACGGAAAGTAAGTCGAGATTAAACATACGATATTGAAAAATAAATATATTTCGCTCTCTCTCTCCCATAATATATATATATATATATATATATATATATATATATATATATATATAGTGTATATATTAGTGGTGGACCGGATGTCAGTTTTTCAACATCTGCGGATGTGGATGCGGATTTTTAATTTCTATATCCGCGGATGCGGATGCGGATATTTAGTTAATCTATCAATATAATATATTAATGTTTTCATTATGATAAAAATAATAACTTTCTCGAGAGTTTCAGCCACAGAAAATTCAATGAAACAAGTTTCATTCAATTTTGTGTTACCAGATATTTATATTTTGAGGTTTATATATTTGTTTGTTCATTAATAATTAATACTTTACATGAAATGTGCAATGTGCATGACTGGGCCTTATAAGCTACTTTATAAGCTAATTTAATTGTAAATTGCATAATTTATTAGAGGTAATATCCGCATAACATCCACAGTCAGAAGTGCGGATGCGGATGTTAAAAATGATGCGGATGCGGATATCCGGTCCACAACTAATATATATATATATGGGATGAATTTCACAATTAAACACGTGAAATGAATGAATGATGTAAACCCACAAGGAAAAAGAAAAATGATTCCAAGGCCTTTCGTGTATTCCCTGACGAGGTGTACTTCTGAATACACAAAAAGCCTTGGAATTAATTTTCTTTTTCCTTGTGGGTTTACATTATATATATATATATATATATATTAACAATTAAGAATTTCATGTTTTTGTTTAGATCTTATTTGCTGTCAGTTATGTTATGAAATTTCATCGAGGATTGATTGCGACACTTTTTAAATGCAAATTTTCCAATCTTTCCGGCTGGCCTTCGGCGATGAGTTGAAAATATTGGATGAGTTTCTTACAGATATTCAAGTAATCGCTTAACGATTGGATGTGATTAGAACATTATCTGACATGAAATCCAGTAAATTATTATGAAAGGTTCGAAAAGAGACAAACAACCTTCATTATAATGAATTTTCATGAACTGAGAAGAGAGTTTTTCATTCCAGCGCTCGAAAGAAAGATATATTGTATAATGTTGATGTCCCTTATACACGATGTATAAGTATTGATTAGGTATTGTTCAGGTATTGATTCTCTGAGACCGAAGGAAGATATGGTGGATGAAGAAACGTTGTCTTGCAGATAATTGGAGGTAAACTATAATTTTAAACTGTATTGAATCGAGTAATGAGATTCATAGATTTGTTCTGTAACGACATCGGGGTTTGCGAGGCTGTAAAGATAAAGTTTCAGTAATTAGGATACACTGGGCCGTAAGATAGGTGTGTGCCAGTGTATCCCGAGAACTGGAACCTATTTACAACCTGTAATTTTAAACGCTCTGAAATTTTTAATTAAAGTCTAAATTAATGCGAAGATTTAGGTTATAAGAGTAAAAGAGTAGATAATTCAAATAATCTCTGTGATTGGTTCCCAACCTTTTCTTGCCCAGTGCCATCTATTCTTCTTTCCCGGCACACCGGAGGATTCTCGTTTCCACTGTTCAATATCCACTTCCCTCTCTATAGTTTCCGTAAAGACGTAATAAACCGTGATTTTTTTTGTTACATATAAAATGTTCATATTATGTTCAGCAACTTTTGAATTTTCAATTACTTTTTTTGTGATTTTCGTGAAATTTTGTGGCACCCCACCAACGCACCTGCTCCACTCGGGTCTGCAAAAACTGATCTATGAAGTTTAAGTTATGATTCACAGTATGTATATATATATATATATATATAGAGAGAGAGAGAGAGAGAGAGAGAGAGAGAGAGTCATAAATGCCGAAGTTGGTAAAACATTTGTGTAAATTTTCGTCCGTGGCCATTTTTTACCCAGTCGGTCGAACAGGCTATATATTTTATATTTTCAAATTTTTAATCGCTTTCGCTAAAGTAGGTGGAGAGGGGGAGGGGGAGTTCTTTAAGGAAGTTTAGAGAAAGGGCTTTTTTACCGTATATAATGGTTATTTTTTTCAAATTTCACCCGCGTTAGGATTTTAATTAAAAAAAATCGGAGTCAAATAAGTCGTCCTTTATGCTTCCTCAGACTTTACACACCTGATTTGTTTTAGGTTAGGTTACATTTGGTTAGGTCAGTTTAGGTTAACCTGAGTTAAACTAACCCAACCTGGCGTAACCTAGCTCAAAAAGTAGGTCGTACAAGAAAATCCGACATATTTACAAAGTTTGACCTGATTGGTAAAATAGGTGGCTTACTATTGGCGCTACTTTAGGTATATATATATATATATATATATATATATATATATATATATTATTATACAGAAAGGAGAGGGCCAAGGGCAAATGCACGCAAAAATGCCTCGCCCGTCGAAGAAGGAGAGAGCCGAAATCAAGGTCACCAACGCTCTTTAAAACAATGCCATTTTTTTCTTCAAATTTGAAGAGTTTGTGTAGTGTGTAAGATGCATGTATGTGTAGTGAAGAATCGAGGGAGAAATGTGTTTTTCAGAGCATGCTGGGCTGCTCACAGGGTAGGTGAGACACGGAAAAAGATCAGCTAAAGAGGACAGTGACAGGAGAAATGGGAGTTCCAACATTCCCTGTCTCCTGCCAAACGTCCCCCACCCCTGGAGTTCTTCCCTAGTTAATTGGTGTCTACAATCTCCTCTTTTTAAAATAAAAAAAAACATATATATATATATATATATATATATATAATAACTGAGTAAAATCACTTTATTACAGACCACTTTGTTGATCTCCACAATACAAGTTTCGATACTTCATCTATCATCTTTCAGCTGCACAGTGAAAGAGTTAAAGACAAGTGAACTCCTTAAATACTGGAAGGGTTGGGGTTCAGGTAATTGAGGCGTGGCTCGTTGTGACCTTCCTCATAACTGGATTAAATCTATAGTTTACTTTTGATTGGCTGAAGTTTTAAGTGATCTTATAATCTTATAATCTTGAAGATAGTTGATGTGAGTAGTCGAAAGTTCAAAATTCTCAACAAAATGATACTTCTAAAAACAGCAGTAAGTTTTCTCCCAAAAGCAATATTAAAAGATTAAGTGAAAATACAAAAATTATTTTCAAGAAAATGGAAAAGAAATTAAAAATAGTGTATTATTATTATTTTTATTATTATAATTATTTTCGAATATACCAGTATTATTAATGGCAGATTGGCATATCACTGTAAAGCATAATTTTTCTCTCTCATTTACGTCAAAACTTTTCTATTACAAGTTGTGTAAGGACTAAAGGAGTTATAAATATTGACTAACACTGGATTTCTTCTTTCATTGTTACTACCAAATTTTAAAACTAATATAATAGATACAGTATAGAAGTGTCACAGAGAAGTAGAAGCGATATCTGTGATAGTTAGTTCTATTTATAAAGTGTTAAATGGGTTATATGTCGCAAGTAAAGTGAGAAAACAGACCCCACTTTTGTTGTTTCACCTTAACTTACTTCCGTCTCGAATGTTAATCGATCGCCACATCATAACCTTCCTGCCAAAGAAGCAACTCCACGGCGATGTTCAAGTAAACTTACGATCAAGAATTTCTCGTCGCACTGTACTGATTTCCGATTGGTTTCGTTTCGAGTCAATGCTGCATGTTCAAAAGTAGTCACAACAACTATACTCCCCTCACTTCACTTCCCTCCACACTCATTCCCACCATAAACGTAGCACCGGTACCTAGATCAGCTCTTTATGCCTTTCGTTACGAATCAGAGTTAAAGTGATTACAGAAACGTGAATCTTTTCAAGTATCTTTCCATTTTGTATCTTATATTGAAATTAAGGATTTAGAAAAAAAATATATGTACGAGTACTTTCGAGTCTTATTTCAACGTTTCCGTATCCCCTGATGGGAAAAACAGTTAAAATGAACTCGAAGGTACTTAGAACGATTGTTTTCTTTTTCCTTCGGCGGTTACATTACTGTAATATGAATCTAAGAGAAGCATCTGGAAATGAAAACCTTCGCCCACATAACTCTCAAACGGTTGGATCATTTGAGTTTTCTTGCAGACAAACAGACACACGAACGGGTGAACTGACGAAGAACACACACACACACACACGCATATATATATATATATATATATATATATATATATATATATATATGAAAATTATTTCACGAAAGTAATACGTGAATAATATTTATGATGAAAATAACCACAAAGGAAAAAGAAAACACGAGATGGTGCTGAAGCGCTTTCCTGAGGATGTTATTAGACGAAAGCGCTTGAGTACCATTTCCTGTTTTCTTTTTCCTTCGTGGTTATTTTCATCATATATATATAATTGTAAAATAATAAAGGTCCTTTTGCATTATCCTCCCAACACTAATTTTTTTTTATAATGGAAGGAAAATAAAGTACGTTAGCAAAACACTTGCGGCGGGCTGTTTTTAACCTAACCTAACCTAACCAAACCTAACCTAACCTAACCTGATCCCAACACTAATTTTTTTTATAATGGAAGGAAAATAAAGTACCATAACCAAAACCAAACCAACATTATATAAAAAAATTACTGTTGGGAGGATAATGCAAAAGAACCATAATAAATTACAGGTAACTGAATTACCAGTAATTAACTGCTTTTCGAGTAAGTATTTGTATTAATTTCAATTATCTGAAAACTGGTAGTTTTACTAGTAATTTAATTACAATTTTAAGGTAGTTATAATTTCTAATCAAATTACTTTTGTATATGTCATTATAACATAGTTATACCCTAACTTTTTTCCTAACACCAAAAAATTAGAACACTTCTTATTACAGCCTCATCAAAAAATTAATAATAATAATAATAATAATAATAATAATAATAATAATAATAATAATAATATAATCTTTATTCAGAAAGAACACATTACACAAGATATACATTATATCCATATAGGGTTACATAATGTTGGCATTAACGTTTAATTTTGTATTTTTTTTTTTAGTGACAAGTAGTTTAATTACAGTATTCTTATCTGAATATGCCGTTTGGAAGCATTAATATTAAAACATAGCCGAGTACATATCCCAATTCATTCATTGGAATCTAAGTTTATAATAACAGTCGAGTAGATAAGTTTGCTCGCGTGCATAGTTGGGTATAGTGTAATATATATAACCCTATGCCTTTATTCAGAGAAATGGGCGCCTCTTCCAATGGCAAATGATTTCACCTTTAGTTTCTAGCGTTTAAATAATTAACTGGAAAATAATTAAATTACTTCAGCGAAGTAACTGTAATTGTAACAAAATTATTTTATCAGGAAATTTGTGTTGTAATTCTGGCAAATGGCAGGTGACTTAATGAATTTTGAGTAAAGGGGGGAAAGAAATATAGCTTCATAATTCATTACTTTTAATATATTAACACTGAGTAATACTGATTTATAACGTTGCTAATTTGTATCGAGAGGTTTATTTTTTGTGGGAATGTCAGTGGGTGCGTATAAAATTAGAAACTGGTACAGCGCTCAGGCCAGATGAATGCGGTGGTCCATTGCTTTAACTCAGAGGCATCCAATACGTTCGCCACTCGCCACATGCGGCGAATCGACGCTTTTCATCAGTTATATTTTTTCTTCTATTTTCAAGTTAATATTAGAAAGTAAAGTGTTTTCTTTGTGTGTATGGAAAATGTTTTTCCTGTAATTAAGGTAATTACTTACCGTACTTAAATATTTCCGACATATGTACTTAAATATTTTTCCCAGCAAAGAAACAGAGAGAATGGAAGAAAGTCGCGCGTAAAGTTCACGACGAATGGGAGTTTGCGAAAACCCGCTGTGCATGTTGTGTAAAAAATCGTTCAACAAAAGCAAGGTGAACAGTTTGAAAAAACATTTCCAAAACGTGCGCAGCGAGTTTGATAGGAAGTTTCCTCTTGTCGACCGAAATCGAGTGGACGAAATCGCTCGCCTGAAGTCGAATTTGAATCAGCAGCAGCAAAATTTGAAACAATTTCTTTCGTTGTCTGAGCTGGTGACTTCGGTTAGCTACAAAGCAGCGTGGATTCTGGCTCGAAAATGCAAGCCGTTTTCAGATGGAGAATTGGTGAAAGAACCTAATACAAAAAACGACATCATGCAGAAGATTCGAAATCTGCAGCTGAGTCACCAGACGATTCCTCGTCGACTGCAACATTTATATAGTATTTGGCTATAACTTTATGTTTATTTTGTCAGTACATACTGTACATACTATTGTTGATGTTTTTTTCTGAATATAATTACTGTAACCATATTTTACTGTGTATCATTCCAAACTCCTAAACTTACCGTAGTTAACTGTGCATCAGTCTCAACTATTAACGATTTACGACCTCAAACCTGCTTTCAATAGACTGCGCATTCGTTTTCTTAATATCGCATATATTTTGTATGATGTGGCGAATGTGAGCGCCTGATCGCTACAAGTTTGTCGGGCATTGATATCTTATTGGCCTAGGCTTTAACTTCTGCATTATTACTACTATGCAGCAACCGGGATTCGAACTCCTGACCTCAGTGTCTTCACTTTGCTTATAGGGAAACTGTGTTACACACCGAGCGCTGGCCTGGGTGAATGTAAGCAGTGGTGTACATAAGGGGGGCACAGGGGGCACAGATTCTCCTCACTGTAAAAATTATTACTACTCTCCTCAAAGATATTTGAAAAAGAAAGTTTCAAAAATCGATAACTTTGCAACATTCACCACAAAAAAATCGATGTCATATGGAATTTCAGTTATGGTTACCAGGCCATGTTATTAACTCAAAACTCAAAAGCAATAATTATCCGACTTCTGGGTACATGACTAGTACTTGAGTCGCAGTGTGGAAGGGCTCCGTCACCTCCGTGACCGTTTGGCGACTGTTGGGTGTAATGTACATATGTAAATGTAGCCCATAATAATTATGATTCTACTATTTTGGCTGACTTAGGAACGTTTATATGTGTCTTTATACGTTCGAGTAATTTGTGTAAATTTAATTCTTTGCCCATAAATTGGAAATAAAATACAAGTGAAGCCTTCCTAGATGCAATTCATTTTGATTCCAAATCAATCATCATCAATTTTGAGCTGACACACACATACACACACACATAATATATATATATAAAAATAAAACCTTTTAACCTTTCAAAGGTTCCGTGCGATGATTCCTCATTTCACGAAAGTTAAGCTTGTCGCCCTTCCTCTCAAGTTGGCCTGGTGAAGTAGTGAGTTGGTTTCTTGTACTCTCCATCTCACATAGCCAGGTACGCCCGGCTCATCGTGGATTATTCTGAGCCAGGCGTCTAATCTTCTTTTGAAGATGTACACTGCAACATCATTTCAGCCATTACGCGAAATGGCTGGTTACATACTTTGACTGTAACACACACACACACACACACACACACACACACACACACACACACACACACACATCATATGTGACATATTTTGAAACAACTGAATTGCTTTCTATTTTTATTGAATTTTACAAACAGTAAGTTCTCAAACAATTCATCAGACATTCTGTTTCTCTTTTAAGTAAAGAGATTTCCAGCTGTGCTAAAAAGTCTCTCAACTGGAGCGCTTGACTGCAGTGTAGTGTTGTATTTTATGAACAGTTCTTTTATCAAATGATACATGTGTAATAGGGTGGATCGATTTTACATTTTTTTCGATTTCCATATTCTAAAAGAGACAAACACTTGCGCATGCATGAGAAAATAGCCTCTGCAAACTCTTAGCTTAATAGGTAATCATCTTCTGCCCCCGGAAGAGCGATGAAAATCATATTTTAGTAGTCAAAAACGTATTTTTCTTATAATTTTTAAAATATTTCAATATGCATCAAAATTATTCCTAATAACTATAAAGTCGATGAAAAAGACCTCATATGATCGTTTTTCCAAGCGCGTTGTCCTACGTTAATATCTTTTGCCCCCGGCAACAACATCAAATGTTGAAAAAATAGGTAATTTATATACATATTTTCAGATCGGCTCTTTGTCTTAAATAATGCATTTATATATTTCCCACAGCATTTATATCGTTGCTTAGGCATGAAATAACACACACGCAAAATTTTATGACTCTAGGCTAGGGTTTAAAGGTCATCTCTGGTGAGTGCTGCCAGCAGCAGCAGCAGACTAACAATATTAGCACGGACGACATTGTGGCTATCGGCTGTGATGGTACCACAGTGAACACGGGTCGAAAGGGTGGAGCCATTCGTATGATTGAAATGAAACTACAAAGGGCCAGTTCAGTGGATCATATGCCTATTATACGG
This sequence comes from Bathynomus jamesi, assembly GCA_023014485.1. Classification (NCBI taxonomy): domain Eukaryota; kingdom Metazoa; phylum Arthropoda; class Malacostraca; order Isopoda; family Cirolanidae; genus Bathynomus; species Bathynomus jamesi. The sequence continues at coordinate 970,993 of JAJOZX010000009.1, read as the reverse complement.
TAATGAATTATCACTGCGACACCTCATTCAAGACTTGGACGGCAAAACAACTGGGCCAATGGGCTTTACTGGACCAGTTGGAAAACAACTGAACGACTGCGAAAAACTTCCAATTACAGAATTCGATGCCATTCCATCTCCCGACATTGACATAGATGATGCCGAGTTGAGCACTGACCAAAAATATTTGTTAGGCATCTACAGAGCAGTGTCGAGCGGTAGCTGCTCTTCAGCTCTCGCGGCTCGAAATCCAGGTAAGATGGCGCATTCCAGGTGGCTGACAACAGCAAATAGATTTCTGCGCCTCTATGTTTCAACCAGTGAACCCCCAGCACCTTCAACGAAATTGTGCGATTCATTATGACAGTTTACGCACCAATTTTGTTTAAGATAAAGAAAAACTCCAGTTTCACTGAGGGCGCAAAACATTTTTTCGAATGATGCGTCTCTCTCAGACCATGCCTCAAAGATCTAAGACAATCGCCAACAAAGTCCTCCGTAGAAATTCTTTCTTTGCTCACCCAGAAAATATTTTGATCTCCATGCTACATGCCGATGAGCAACACATAAGAGAATTGGGATGGAGAAGAATATTAAAAGCACGATCAAAACAATCACCAGCGGGGGAAATTCGAGCCTTCGCCATGCCTGAGCTGCTCTACGATAGTCAAAACTATTACGAAATGATCAACTGGCAAACGGCTGAGGTGACCGAACCCCCCGTTACAGAAACAATACCTGATACCCGAATAAAAGAGTTTGTTGAGACGGGAGACCAGCCTGATGGACTGATCCCACTATTCCCTTGTCATACTCAAGCGGTCGAGAGACTCATCAAATTAGTAACCGAAGCCTCTGCCAGTGTAAGTGGAATAGAAGAGAGGGACGGATTCATCCGCTCCCGTCTTCACTCCCGAACAAAAATTCCACGATTTGATTCTAAGAAAGATTACCGTATGTAAATCGACATGCAGCCAAAGGAAGGGTGGTTGGGGCTGGATAGGGTGGAACTCGACGTACAGCCACCTCCTCGTGGTGAGTTCTGGGTTGCTAATTTTATAAAATTAGCAAGCGAGGAGCTGTACTTAGTACTTATCGTACTTATAACATCGCATTAACGTAATTATAATCCACATTTAGACTTTTCTCGGGGAGAGAAGATATTACTCTAGAGTCATAAAATTTTGCGTGTGTGTTATTTCATGCCTAAGCAACGATATAAATGCTATGGGAAATATATAAATGCATTATTTAATACAAAGAGCCGATCTGAAAATATGTATATAAATTACCTATTTTTTCAACATTTGACGTTGTTGCCGGGGGCAAAAGATATTAACGTAGGACAACGCGCTTGGAAAAACGATCATATGAGGTCTTTTTCATCGACTTTATAGTTATTAGGAATAATTTTCATGCATATTTAAATATTTTAAAAATTATAAGAAAAATACGTTTTTGACTACTAAAATATGATTTTCATCGCTCTGCCGGGGGCAGAAGATGATTACCTATTAAGCTAAGACTTTGCAGAGGCTATTTTCTCATGCATGCGCAAGTTTTTGTCTCTATTAGAATATGGAAATCGAAAAAACTGTAAAATCGATCCACCCTAAATTGTGTAATTGTTGAATGTCTGATGAATTATTCGCCAAATAATTAGATAATTCTTGACGAGGTTTGTTCACTGACTGAGTGTATGATAAAGTATCGCGTTACTGACACTATGTATCGTATCTTTCGATACGATACAAATAATAAAAAATGTATCGCGATACGATACAAGATACAGAAAATGTATCGCGATACTACACCACCCTGTGTGTGTGTGTGTGTGTGTGTGTGTGTATATATATATATATATAGATATAGATATATATATATATATATATATATATATATATATATATATATATATGCGCCTCGCAGCTGTTCATCTCTCAACACAATAAAAATGTTGGTTGGTAGATAAATAAATGGGTACCTGGGTACTCGGGCAATGTTCCCTCTGTTGGTGTGCGCGTGTACGCGCGCACACAGCAAAATAAAATGCGCACAGGCTCAAGCGTATCATGCATGAGTCACGACAGTAAATGAAGTAATTTAAAAAATTTCAGTTTAATGAATTCTATAAAGAACAAATTAAGAAACCGCTTAAAAGAAAATCATTTGGACATGCTCATGCGAATTAAAAGTTACCTGAATGATGACGGATATATTAATCTTCATAGAGTTTATTTGGAATGGGCAAATGCTAAAGATCGTAGCGAGAAATCATAATCATACTTAAATGAAAGGCACTTTCATTTAATGTTATTTTGATTATATTTTATTTTATTGAATTTTATTATTTTTTATTTTATTCCTATTTTGTGAATGGATAAAATCACGTATTAATCTTGATAGTCTATTTTAAATTGCTAAATGCTAAAAATTGTTTTGAGAAATGATAACTAAAATAGTCATTTTCAATTAATGTTATTTTTATTTTATTTCTTTATTTTGTTGAATTTTATTTTACTATTTTTTATTTTATTCATATTTTAGAATGGATGAAATGTTTTCTTTTTTAAGACTATATAATATCGTAAACAGTTTTTTAATATCCATTTAATCGTACCGTAATGATCAAGCTATCACCTTATGGAAATAATATTTATTAAGTATTTAATATTTATATATATTTAATTTTGAAGATAATAGGGCTCAGAAAAGTTTGCACAATTTTTCACCATGAATCTAAATGTATGCACAACGAAAATTTCTTGCGCACACGGACTAAAAAAAATTAGAGGGAACATTGCTGGGTAGCCTAGTGGTTAAGACGCTGGGCTGATGGTGGAGCGTGGTACGGATTCCACGTTAAACTGTAGGTCTAAGGTGGAGTGACAAGCTTGGCCTTCGTCAGAATGATCAATTTGGGCGGAAGCAAACCACCCAACCAAGCAAGGTATACTGTATATGACAACTCAGAGTGGTTCCTTCAGAAACTTTTATGTTACAGACCATGCAAACAGACTTGTTCCATGCACAGTCTGTGTGTAACATATATATATATACAGGGTGTCTCAAAAGTCACTATCTATTTCGGTGACATTAGATGTTTTTTTTAAAAATGCTATGCTGGCATAAAGATATGTACTTCTGGTGCAAATTTGTGTATTTAATAAAAGTTAATTGGTTTATTATCTTGACATGCTTGAACAATTCCTCGAACCTCAACTTCTTACAGATGGCATTCTTGACACAGTAGTTTTTCAGCAGGATGGAGCATCGTGCCATTATGCAATAATTGTACGTGATTATCTTTACAGACGCTTCCCCGGTCGCTGGATTGGTCGTGGAGGAACACAACCATGGGCAGCACGTTCACCCGATTTAACACCATTAGATTTTTTCGTCTGGGGTTTCATTAAGTCTAAGGTGTACACTGGTAGAAGAATTAGTGATGTAGCCGAACTTCGAAATCGTATTACCGATGCAGTTCAGAAAATAACACCTCAAATGCTGGAAAGTGTGTTCCGGGAAACAACTTATCGCTTTGAGCTCTGTAGAGACACTGATGGTCGCCATGTGGAGACAGATAAATAAATAGCACTAATTCTTTGTGGCACTTACTTTGAAATAAATATATTTTTCATGTCTTAAACCAGTTTTTCGTAATTCCCATTATTTTTCAAAATAGATAGTGACTTTTGAGATACCCTGTATATAAATTTGGAAAAAATATTGAAAGATATAAGTTAAAAATTTCGAGTTCCTCTTATCTTTGGAATATCTCGTCAAAAAGTTTCACAAGTTTGGTGATGAATAAAAGAAATTTATCTCCTTTTGAAAGAATTCATTTAGCTTGAAAGAGGGATAAATTAGTGAACGTGGCTTTAAGTTCTATGAAATATAGCGTTTGGTAGCGGTTTGAGAGAGATAATGTAAATAGTTTTAAGATTTAGATCCATATGTGAATCGGTCTCATTCTTCTTAATCTTTAGTTAAACTCTTTCACTTTCGCATCACACGAGTTAATGCCATACTGGGAGAATGAAGGGGACACTGAAACTAGAATTTTGATCGAGATTATAAACGCTCAGTCATCAAAACACTCCTGATGATTCCTATTTCATTGTATGAAAATGAAAATGAAAATGAAATGAAAATGGAAAGGTTTATTGGCAGACCATAGTCCATATAACAAATATTAATAATACAATAACAGTTCACATATTAAGGATAGAAATATATACAAATTAATTAGAAATAATATAGTAATGTCGAGGCTAAGTGGAGCTACAGACAAACGTTTTCGTACCATGAATTCCATAGCTTAGAAGACAAACGGCAAGACTCATGGATAGCTTGGATAATCGGGTCGGTTGATTTTTTAATTCTTTGCATCAGACTGTATTGAGCACGTCTTGTTACCTCCGCGAAGTTCGGGACATTGCGGGCAAAAAACATTTGCGAAGCTGAGAATCTCGGGGGTAATTTATGTAAGAGTCTAAAAGACCTGTTGTACAGCGATTTTAGGGTTCTGCCAGAACCTTTTTTATAATTCATCCAGAGTTGCTGTCCATATATATTACTGCAGAAAGTACGAAAGAGAGTGTCTTTAGCTTCACTTGTACAGAACCAGAAGTTCCTTATAGTCATATTCGCTTTAGCACAAAGGCTTCGAGATTGGTTTATATCCGAGTAGTAATATGATGGCATTTGGGGAGACAGAAATGGATCAATTTGAAAATTTCCCCCCACACTGTCCTTCATGACGGTCTCCTGCCTTCCTTCATGAGGATCTTTCACCGTCCTTCATGACGGTCCTTTATAAGGTTTCATGGTCTTTCATGAAAAAAAATTAAGAAAACAAGGATGCATCCTCGCCATCCTTCAAAAAAAAAAAATCCTGTGGGGGTTCTTTCATAGTATTTCATGAGACAAAAACAGACAAAAACAAACAAACAAACAAAAACAAGCAAACAAACAAACAAAAACAAGCAAACAAACATTGGAAGCGTTCGTGCAGATCTATTTCTGGAGCACCAGGCTTCTGCTGATATATATATATACAGCGTGTCCCAAAGAAATGTATACCCACTTTGTTCGATAATACCAGCTATGAGGATAATAAATATATTACTTTTTATATGTTTTTTAATAAAGAATTTCCTTCTGAATCTAAATATGTAATTATTTTTATTAAAAATTGAAGAACAAAAAAGTTACAGATGTTTAAATTATAATTATTATTTTCGAGACTTCATGTGCGATATTTTCTAATATTTTAACCGACTGTTTTGAGATACTTATGTTTAGTGTTGATATTGAAGCATAAATGTTGTAATTATTAGTTAATTCAAAAATTTACAAATTCCATGGTTAAATGACACTTTATCTAAGATGTTCGACGTCTTCCAGAACGTTGTTTTTGTAAGTTTTGCACAGTGGCGTCGGTTTCAAACTTATCTCGTATATGTGCAAAAATATTAGAAAATATCGCACATGAAGTCTCGAAAATAATAATTATAATTTAAACATCTGTAACTTTTTTGTTTTTCAATTTTTAATAAAAATAATTACATATTTAGATTCAGGAGAAAATTCTTTATTAAAAATCATACAAAGAGTAATATATTTATTATCCTCATAGCTGGTATTATCGAACAAAGTGGGTATACATTTCTTTGGGACACGCTGTATATATATATATACTAGTAAATGTAACCAACATATATATTTTGTATATAAGAACTGTAGTGTAAGGCAAATAGCAAAGATTTCTTTAACACCATTCGTGATCTCATCGTTTCGGCTTAATATATTAATAACGATACCACACAAAATAAAATTATAATAAATACAGTTATCTCATAAACGAATTTTGCTTGTTCTAATATTTGTATTACGAAATACATCCAGAAACTATTAACTAATTTTAATTTCATTTATCTAATCTAAGGGGAATCAATATATCGATATCTTCCTTCATAGTCATATAGTTCATCCAGTTAAACTATAACGGCTGTTCTAAGCTATGCATGAAAATACATTTTCAATAACTCAGCCTAGTCATGCATATTCGGATAGATTCAAATACTGAATCATGAAATAAAAAAAAAATATATATATATATATATATATATATATATATATATACACTGTATATATATGTATATATATATATATATATATATAGGCTTTAAAAGAGACCTCATTACATAAATTTTATATTTTAGAAGTACAAAAATCAAATTCTATTCTTCATCTTTGCCATGACTTCTTTCCACAGTAGTAAATAACAAATTAGTAACCTTAAGTTTCTGTAACCCAGTAATTGCACTTATCTTTTTATTTTATTCCTCCTTTGTCTATAATTAAAAATTTTCTCAAAATTACCATTTCATAAGAGAATCAACGTCTCTGAGCTTAAAGACTAATATGTTATTTTCTTGGCTTATTTCAATTCAAATAAGCTTACCACTGGTATATAATATACACTGCACACACACACACACACACACATATATATATATATATAATATATATATATATATAATATATATATATACACATATATATATATATATATATATATATATATATATATATATATATATCAAACGCAATAAAAAGATAGCTAAGTTTGTCCTAAAATACTATTTTTTAATATATCCGCCTGAAAGAAAACTGGCTGTTGAGTTTTCTTAGGGTATTCCATTTTTAACCGAGATTCTCTCTGTACATGTATTTGAATTGTAGAGAAACGTTTATCAACAATCTTTCTAGTTCGTCATGACTAACACCTATTTACATTTCTTCAATTAATACTTCTCTAATTTAGCGTCTGTTAGCAGCTTCCTATGTTTTTTTTCTCGTAATAATCCATTGCTTTCACTTTTCATTAGGGTATTCCATTTTTAACCGAGATTCTCTCTGTACATGTATTTGAATTGTAGAGAAACGTTTATCAACAATCTTTCTAGTTCGTCATGACTAACACCTATTTACATTTCTTCAATTAATACTTCTCTAATTTAGCGTCTGTTAGCAGCTTCCTATGTTTTTTTTCTCGTAATAATCCATTGCTTTCACTTTTCATTAAATTGCAGTTAATCAATATAGCTGAAACTGTCATATCTCAAAATCTATACGTGATAGAAGAATTCTAAAAACAGATTCGGATTCAGTGCAAAAGAATACATAGGGGCCATCTATTTTGGTTGAGGAATCAAAAACCTTGTTTTTCAATGTTATTGAATGCCCGGATAATTGAATGCCAGGTTAGGTTAATTGAATGTCCGGTTAGGTCAACTGTACGCCCTTGACAATTGGTTAGGTTAAGTCGTGATATTTTCGTTAAAACTAACGAAATAAATTGAAACCTACGAGAAAATTATTGAATGCCCGGTTAGGTCAGCTGTTCGCCCTTGACGACTGGTTAGGTTAAGTCATGATATTTTCGTTAAAACTACAAAAATATCACGACTTGACCTAACCACTCGTCAAGGGAGTACAGTTGACCTAATTGGGAACTCAATTAACCTAACCGGGCATTCAATTAACCTAACCAGTTAGTTAATTTTATTGTTAAAATATATATATATAATTTTTTTTTGGACTGCACAGTAAAAAATGAAATTAATTTAAAATTTAACCTTGACGATTGGTTATGTTAAATCGTGATAATTTCGTCAAACAAAAATTATAATATATTATTTTTGACTGTACAGTAACTATGTATTACCCGAAGTGTAATAACAGCCTTCCGCAGGAACTACCAAAAATATTCCGCCCGTTCGCCGGGGTATTTTTACTACCCTCACGAAGGGCAGGTTCTCTGCTAGTACATATTAAAATATACATATTAAAACCAATGCGAAACAAAACTCTTTTAATAAATCTTAACGTTTCATGGCTGAGTGAGCAACGTGGCGGCTCGCAAAATTCGAGTTTTCGGTGTCATCAGTTCGAATCCTACCAAGGTAAGGTAAATTTATTTTTAATATATTTAATCTTAAAATTTAAGTTGCTGTTGGTATGTTGTTCTTGATTAACATAAAAATGTAATTATAGGTAATTACACTTGTTTAATGAACATAAACAAGTGTAATTACATGTAATTACATTTGTTTAATGAAAATAAACTGAAATTGTATTTAACTGACATTTCCTCCAATAGATAGCGCCACCGACTTCCATTAAATTATTTTCAAGGAATCAGTTCAGAGGGGGTGAGAGAATTAGGGCACTATATTACTTTAGTGGATACTTTATGGATAGGAGTATATGGATTTTACGTACCCAGAGTGCTACATCGCAGCACCGCTTCCCGTTGGATCAGCGAGGGTAAACGTCATTGTGTCTATTCATTTGCTGCATGGGTGGACGTCATTTGCGTTTAGATGATGTAGAGACCCTTAGATAATTCAAATTCTACGCAAAGCAGTAGGTCCTCTCTCTCACACGAATTAAGGAAGTTACAAACAACCCCAAGCCTTATTATTGTCACAATCCAGAAGACGAAAGAACAGAGAGCTTTAAATGCACTGCTATGAAAGCTCATTTCTATGATAATTTAACCTTACTAAAGTTTTGAACCTCTGCATAAATAATATGAATTAAATAGTCCCTCTTTCCCTCGCCTGTTAATTCCCTTGAAATTGCGAGCTAGAGGGGAAAACATTCCCTCAGAGGATCACGACTTTGCATGATAGAAAAACTAACCCCTTTCCAAATGTAAAAAAAATGATAGTCAGGGAAAAAGTTTAACGATTTCATTACATTTTGCACGAGATAAAACTGAGTACAAAAAAATTAAATCTATGATATTTTAAAATTAATTAATTTCAGCTTTGTTTTAAATCGCGTGAAATTAATTTTTATAAAATTTTAAGTTTAAATCCATATGAACATTCACCAAAAATTCTCAATAACCAAATTCAAACGATTTTTACACATCGCAATAAATAAATAAATAAATACATACATAGACAATGAAAAGAGAAAAGTGTTTTAGGTGATTGTTGCAAACAAAAGTTTAGAGACGAGATTTTAAGAGATTTTGTTGTTTATAATGCATTCTTTTCACGCCGAAGGTAACAAAAACTTTGTGTGGAACTTGCAGAAGAAGCGTGAAAAGTTCTAGTTTTCTCGACCAAAGTTACAATTTCTTTCTAATGACTGCTGCCTTTTAAACGTGGATTTTATACGTTAGCGGCTTTAGGAAAACTTACTCGCGCGTGAACTGCTGTTTTAAGTGATTCGAAGATGCTTTAAGATCTACGCGGACCATTCGCCGTACGCGTAGTCGTGTATACACGGAGGTTTAAAGAGTTTATATTTGATCTTACTGAATGTATCTTACATACATAAAATCATAGCATAAATATAACGTCACGTCCGTTACCGTTACTGGTTTATTCCCATATACATTTTATTACGTAAAATAATGAAATAGTGCGAACATCGAACTCGAAAGATTTTAAAACCGAACGAAACAGTGACATCATCGAAGCTATTCAGAAGGAAACACTTTTTTTTGTTGGATCATTCCTTTGGGAAATGTAAAAGTAGTTCCATTTCTGTAATAAGATCATTATATATAATCGTTTAAGTTTTAGTCTCGAAGGAAGATCCATTTGCATCAAATTCTGCGTAATGCATCAGAAAACAGCTTAAAACTCCTTTTTTCTCGTTAATTTCAATTCAGTTTGTACAGAAACTTGAAATTTCTAAAAATTTTAACAAACTTACTAATTGATTAATTTTGTTATATTTTTTATTATTTTTGGTGACAGAAAAAATTTCAACAATAAAACCGAATCTTTACTAATTAGTTATTTTTTTTAACTTTTACGTTTCTAAGCGAACTTTTTCCGAAACTGTACATGAATTTCTGTAATCGTTTTAAAATGTAAAATGGGTTGTAATTAATAATGATATTAGGCCAGTTAAGAAAGATATTTATTTACACCGTTATGGACATCTACGTAGATTATATATATATATATACAGGGTGGGCGGAAAGTAGCTCCCTATTTTGGATTGGTAAAAAAATACGTATATTATCCATTTATTTCAGAAGAAATAATATGAAAAGGTAGGCATACATGGTAGGTTTTCTCTAAAATTCAATGTGGGCTCCAACTCTTTCCACCAGCTTCTGGAGCCGCCCAGGAATGGCGTCCACTGACTTTAGCAGGAACTCCGGCGGGATGGAGGACATGACTTCCCGAATTCGGTCCTCCAGTTCTTCCAATGTCCTCGGTTTGGTGCGGTAGACTTCTTCCTTTACCCACCCCCAAAGAAAGAAGTCGCACGGTTACCGCTGAAAAACGGCAGAATCGGTTCAGTGTAACGGTGTGGTGTGGTATGACCTCAGATCAGGTTGTGGGCCCGTTCCTTCTGCGCAACACCATGAATGCTGAGCGGTACCTTGCTATGTTGCGAAACGAGGTCTGGCCGGTTGTCAGCACATGGGAGAACATCGACGATCTGATATTTATGCAAGATGGCGCCCCTCCGCACTTCGCTCTTGTTGTCCGTGAGTGGCTGGATGCCCACTTCCCTGGGCGTTGGATGGGTCGTCGTGGTCCACATCAATGGCCAGCCAGGAGCCCCGACTTGACACCGTGCGACTTCTTTCTTTGGGGGTGGGTAAAGGAAGAAGTCTACCGCACCAAACCGAGGACATTGGAAGAACTGGAAGACCGAATTCGGGAAGTCATGTCCTCCATCCCGCCGGAGTTCCTGCTAAAGTCAGTGGACGCCATTCCTGGGCGGCTCCAGAAGCTGGTGGAAAGAGTTGGAGCCCACATTGAATTTCAGAGAAAACCTACCATGTATGCCTACCTTTTCATATTATTTTTTCTGAAATAAATGGATAATATACGTATTTTTTTACCAATCCAAAATAGGGAGCTACTTTCCGCCCACCCTGTATATATATATATATATATTATATATATATATATATATATATATAAGGACACACACACACACACACACACACAGACGGAGAGAGCAAGCAAGCACGAAAAATGAGGGACTGTAAGCCATGCAATAATTTATACTTTGTCTCCATCTATATTAAGCGTTACATCACAGGAACAAATCCGAAGAAAATAAAGATTAAAAAATAATGTGTCTCAATAAGGTCACCGTTCATAAGTCATATTATATCTAAAACAGAAATAGGAAAATGAACACTGAAACACTTTAAAAAACTTCACAAGGATTAAAAAAAACACTTGTAAAGTACTGATTGAAAAATACCATATATCCCTCAGGTAAAATTTCTTAGTTCTTTATTTTTTCAAAATATATAAAATGAAACGAATATATGTGTGTGTGTGTATATATATATATATATATATATATATATATATATATATATATATTATATATATTCATTTCACGTGTTTAATTGTGAAATTCATCCCATATATATTAGGGTGATGCAAAAAAAATTAACTTTTGATTTTTAATGTGTTCAACCCGTCATTAGGTTTCATTTGGTGAAGAAACTTTTTTAGAATTTTTCAGATATTTTAAATGATATTTAGGGGTTGCTACCGAACATACAAAATTTCATTATTTTCCTATTTATATGGTATGTCCTTTAACTTAAATAAAAGTTTAGGCCTATTCACATATCAATTTACGCCTATTCACATATCAATTTACTTCACTCGCTTCTCCCTCTGACCCCCTTCCTCTCTTCCCTTGCAGGTGTCCAAGACAGCCATCTACTGGTAACTGGCCACAGCATTCAGTAGCAGTTGTGCTTTATTAGAGTTAACGTGTACGTCATCAAACATGGAAGGTTGTTGCTACTTAACCCCTTATTCTCTTTTGCTACTTACTTAACCCCTTATTCTCTTTTGCTACTTACTTAACACCTTATTCTCTTCTTTTAACCCCCTACCCTCTCCTTTCTCTCGGGCTAACCTTAGAGTGATCTTAAGGTCTTTGTTAGCCTTAGCTTCTGTAGAGCTGTAGAAGTACTCCCTCTCCTCGGTGTTTTACGAGGAAAGAGACAGATGTTTGGCTTATTGGACATCCTTCAGCCGCACTGAAAGTATCAGTATTGCCATCCAGGATGGAAACTATGGCACTGTTCATGCACTACAGAAATAATGAACATCAAAGTATCAGAGAATCATGCTTCTCTACTGTAAGTGATGTGTTGACAGTTTGGGAAAAAGCACGGATACCAACTAAACAAAAAATGCATGTAGTTCTACAGATCATCGTCTGCCGGCCACTGCCGACAAGTCGGAAAAATAGTCGAAGAGAATAGGAAAGGGGTGAAAGATGAAAAGAAGTAAAATAAGAACGTTTACAAACCATGCAAACACAGTCTTAACTCAAAGAACACTGTCATACCATGCAAACTACAGACATGTAAATAGAGAGGATGAGAACAAAAAGTATGAAGAGTATAACAAAAAGTGGGTTAGTTTACGCTACGAGCTACATCTGAGTTCGTGTTAGTCTATTTTTTTTATAATATAAATTTAACGCTGGCATATCACACGCTGGCATGTCACAAGCTGGCATCAATCGTCAACAGACTCAAACCCCCGACTAGAGTTCACGACGGGCGCGGGAAGATTATTCCATTTATCAATTATTTTAAACGTAAAAAAGTTTTTAGCGATGTTAGTAATGAAACGTCTACCACGTAATTTAAGTCCGTTATTAAGAGTATTGCTATTATCGAAAATGAACAATTTGTCAAAACTTATGGTATCGATTTTATTAACGATTTTGAAAAATTCAATAAGCTCCCCCCTTAATCTCCTAGTCTCGAGTGAATGCAAGTCTAACTCTTTAATTCTATCTTCGTAAGACTTGTTGGAATCTTGAAGGAATGGCAAATGTTGAAGAAAAACAAAGAAAACAAATCCAAGCGATCGCAAACCTTAATTGATAAAAAGTAGAAATGGAAAGAAGAACTAGAAAATTTATTTGACATAGCTCATGCGAATGCTATGAATCTTATTCATATAGAAGAAGACAGAAATTTTCTAAAAGCACAGCGTGAGAAAGGAAGGCGAGGCAGAATGGACAACATTGATAAGGCTTTAGCTAAAAAAGAACAGATAACAAGAGAAAGAGAACACTACTATGAAAAAAGAAGGTCACGAGAAGAGGACAGAAAAAAAAAGGTTTGAAGAGACTGTAGTTCTCAGCAGTACATCATCTGAATCAGAACCAGAAATGGAAGATATGACAACCACATAGAACATAGATGCTACACCTGGACCATCTACTTCAAGAAAAATAGTAACTAAACGAAGAAAAGTGCTTGACAGCAAATTGTTAGCACGTCTTGATGTTGCTAAACTAAGTGACCGAAAGGCCTCGCTTGTTCTGACACCAACAATTGAAAGTCTTGGAAAACAGAAGAATACAACATTAGTTATTCATCTATTCGCAGTGAAAGACAGAAATTTCGAAAGAAAATTGCAGAGAATTTAAGAAAAGAATTCAAGCCAGAGGTGCCTTCAACAATCCATTGGGATGGTAAACTGTTAGAAGATATAACAGGCAGGGAAGTTGTTGACCGACTACCTATATTGGTTTCTGGAGAAGGAGTGGATTAACTTCTTGGTGTACCTAAAATTGATTCGAGCACTGGCCAGTAAACAGCAACTACTGTATATGAGACATCCCTTGAATGTGGTATCTGTGAACAAATTAAATGCATGTGTTTCGACACAACAACAGCCAATACTGGTCCTAGACAGGGTACCTGTATTCTTCTTGAACAAAAAATGAATAAGGATATGTTATGGTTAGCCTGTCGCCATCACATACTCAAAATTATGCTGGGAGCTGTGGTTGCAAATTACCACCTTCATCAGGCCCAGAAATTGAGATTTTCAAGTGATTCAGGACAAAATGGTCTAGTTTGAACAAGCAACATTATCTAACAGCTTTATCAGAACTGGAAACAGGTGAAGATGTAACTGATATTAAAGCTGATATGATTGCATTTGCACCAAACCGCGATGACTACAGTGAACTACTACAACTCTCAATCATTTTCTTGGGAGGAGAACCAAAATGTGGAATCTCGTTTAAAAGTCCAGCAGGGCTTCACCGAGCTAGATGGATGGTCAAAGTAATATATTCCTTGAAAATTTGGATGTTCAAATCCCAATTTAAGATTACGCCTGAGGTAGAAAAAAGGAATAAGAGACATCTGTCTGTTTGCTGTTCGGCTATATGTCAAAGCTTGGTTTACAGCTCCTGCACCATCTCTTGCTCCTCGTCAAGATCTAGAGCTATTAAAGAATCTTGATCTGTACAAACAGAATGACAAGTCCATTTCATCTATTGCTCTGAAAAAGATAGTGGGTCGTCTTTGGTATCTATCTGAGGAACGTTTTGCTTTCGCCTTCTTTGATGACGAGGTACCTGCTGAAACAAAGAACAAAATGTTAATGACTTTGCAAAACACTGTGGAAACACATTCAGCAAGACGGGCTACTTTAAACCCTGAACTCAATCAAGTAAAAGAACTAGAAGACTTTGTAACATCAAATACTCGAAGGTTCTTCGAAATTACAGGATTTGCATCAAATATTTTCAGCAAAAATGCTGCTGAAGGGCAAAAAGATGAACTGTACAATAATGTAAAGAAATCTATCCACCAAATGAAAGTTGTTAATGACATAGCTGAAAGGGAGTTAGATTGATGGCTGAATACAACAAGCTCTAAACAAACAATGAAGAGCAGAAACAATTTCTGCTACAAGTGGTCAGAAAACACAGGGCTGCTTATCCTGGTAGAAAGAAAGAAACACGCGCCGCATACTGTACCTCAAGGGTGGTGTGGAAACTCTTATGCAGTAGAGTATAATAGTGAAATCTATGCAAATTATTTTGACGGTCGGTAGCAACCCGTAAAACTTGAAATAATGATCTAAAAATTCAGAGATTCTTTTTTGTGCAAAATGAACCAAACTAAAGGTTGAACACAAAAAAAAAAAAATTTAACCCCTGTTTTTGAATCACCGTAATATATATATATATATATTATATCTATATATATATATATATATATTATATATATATATATATATATATACAGGGTGTTTATAAAGTCCATATCTATTTCAGTGAAAACGTAGCAAAAAGGGTAAAATTCAATAACAGTATAATAGAAGGCATACATTTAATGAATACTTAAGCATATGATTTTACATGAGCACCATCAGCATCTCTACAGAGTTCGAATCTGTCAGCAGCATTGCGGAACACATTTTAGAGCATGACAGGGGTTATTTTTGTAACTGCTGTTACGATACGAGCACGAAAATCTTGCAGATCTGTAACCCTCGTTTGATAAACGTTTGATTTGATAAAGCCCCTTGCAAAGAAATTCAAGGGCGTTAGGTCAGGAGATCGAGCCGACGAGGGCCTGTTGCCTCCACGTCCGATCCACCGATTTCGAAATCGTTCATTTAGGTACTCCCGAACAATGTTTGCGTAATGACAAGAAGCCCCATCTTGTTGAAAGACGACGGTGTTTAAAATGCCATCTGAATGAAGCTGGGACATTTACGTGCTCGTATCGTAACAGCAGCTACAAAAATAACCCCTATCATGCTCCAAAATGTGTTCCGCATTGCTGCTGACAGATTCGAACTCTGTAGAGATACTGATAGTGCTCATGTAGAATCATATGCTTAAGTATTCATTAAATGTATGCTTTCTATTATATTGTTATTGAATTTTACCCTTTTTGTTACGTTTTCACTGAAATAGATAGGGACTTTATAAACACCCTGTGTATATATATATATATGAAAAATTATTTCACGAAAGTGACACGTGAAAAATATTTATGATGAATAAAACCACGAAGGGAAAAGAAACACAAAGGGGTGCTCAAGCGCTTTCGTCTAATGACATCCTCAGGAACACTCAGGAACACTCAGTGTTCCTGAGGATGTCATTAGACGAAAGCGCTTGAGCACCCCTTTGTGTTTCTTTTCCCTTCGTGGTTTTATTCATCTATATATATATATATATATTATATATATATGGGAATGAACTCAGAATGATCCCCTGAGGTTTTTTATGATACACACAGACCGTACATGGAACAAAGAACTCTTCTGGGATAATTAAATCCACTATAGTTCGAATAAGTAATGGTAAATGACAAATACCATAGTTTTTCTTTTTCATGATGCCAACCCGACGTGGGTAACGGGTCACTCGCAAAGCGGTCCCATAAATATGGCTTCCCTCACCAACTATCTGCAAAGCAGACAGAATCCAGCTTTGGGACAAACCCTAGATCCATGTCCCAAAGCTGGATCCTGTCTGCTTTGCAGATAGCTGGCGAGGGAAGCTATATTTATGGGACCGCTTTGCGAGTGACCCGTTACCCACGTCAGACTGGCATCATGAAAAAGAAAAACTATGGTATCTATCATTTGCCATTATTTATTCGGACTATAGTGGATTTAATTATTCCAGAAGAGTTCCTTGTTCCATGCACGGTCTGTGTGTATTATATATATATAATATATATATATATAATATATATATATATATATATATATATACACACACAGTATATATATATATATTTTTTTTTTTCTAAAACCCATGTCCTTTATTACTGTTAATTTTTGTTATACAGTATATAATTCAGTGCAATTTAAGGCCGTGAAATGTATACATCACATAGTTTATGATGAACCGCTTTCCAGAGCATGAAAGAATAACAAATTTGATACACTGATCATTGCTACATATGAAGAAAGAAACGTATACAAAATTTCTGTTGTTCAGGATGTAGAATTTTTACATAATACTGTCCATGAAGATGAGATGCACATCATCTAGCATTACGTCAGAAGCATGACAACTGCCTTTCTCCTGACAACACGAACTGGTCCTGCTCCAATTTTTCGTGGGTGTGACAGATGTTTCACAACCCTTTTGTTCGTTGTTTTCCATGAAAAATATTTTACAGCCTTTTTCATGCTTCTTTTCCTAAAGTTTTGCTTTATTTTTTAGTTCTTTAATTTATCTCATGTGTATATGCAAACTAGGGTTTGCATTATCATTTTAATTTATAGGATCATCATGAACTGCAGTTCTTCAACCTTACGAATAAAGGTCTAACTACTGTACGTCGATTTCCGAATTACAGCTTACAAAAAACGTTTTATGTTTAGCAAAACTTTAAATTCCAATATATATATATATATATATATATATATGCTGCAAATCCACAAGGAAAAAGAAAAACGATTCCAAGGCCTTTCGTGTATTCAGAGCTACACCTCGTCAGGGAGGTGTAGCTCTGAATACACGAAAGGCCTTGGAATCGTTTTTTCTTTTTCCTTGTGGTTTGCAGCATTCATTCATTTGTTTAATTGTGAAATTCATCCCATATATATATATATATATATATATTATATAGGGTGGGCGGAAAGTAGCTCCCTATTTTGGATTGGTAAAAAAATACGTATATTATTCATTTATTTCAGAAAAAATAATATGAAAAGGTAGGCATACATGGTAGGTTTTCTCTAAAATTCAATGTGGCTCCAACTCTTTCCACCAGCTTCTGGAGCCGCCCAGGAATGGCGTCCACTGACTTTAGCAGGAACTCCGGCGGGATGGAGGACATGACTTCCCGAATTCGTTCCTCCAGTTCTTCCAATGTCCTCGTTTGGTGCGGTAGACTTCTTCCTTTACCCACCCCCAAAGAAAGAAGTCGCACGGTTACCGCTGAAAAACGGCAGAATCGGTTCAGTGTAACGGTGTGGTGTGGTATGACCTCAGATCAGGTTGTGGGCCCGTTCCTTCTGCGCAACACCATGAATGCTGAGCGGTACTTGCTATGTTGCGAAACGAGGTCTGGCCGGTTGTCAGCACATGGGAGAACATCGACGATCTGATATTTATGCAAGATGGCGCCCCTCCGCACTTCGCTCTTGTTGTCCGTGAGTGGCTGGATGCCCACTTCCCTGGGCGTTGGATGGGTCGTCGTGGTCCACATCAATGGCCAGCCAGGAGCCCCGACTTGACACCGTGGACTTCTTTCTTTGGGGGTGGTAAAGGAAGAAGTCTACCGCACCAAACCGAGGACATTGGAAGAACTGGAGGACCGAATTCGGGAAGTCATGTCCTCCATCCCGCCGGAGTTCCTGGTAAAGTCAGTGGACGCCATTCCTGGGCGGCTCCAGAAGCTGGTGGAAAGAGTTGGAGCCCACATTGAATTTTAGAGAAAACCTACCATGTATGCCTACCTTTTCATATTATTTCTTCTGAAATAAATGGATAATATACGTATTTTTTTACCAATCCAAAATAGGGAGCTACTTTCCGCCCACCCTGTATATATATATATACGAAAATGAAAATGTAAAGGTTTATTGGCAGACTATAGTCCATATGACAAATATTATTAATACAATGACAGTTCAAATACTAAGGATAGAAATATATACAGTTGATTAGAAACAATACCGTAATGTCGAAGTTAAGTGGAGTTACAGACAGACGTTTTCGTACCAAAAATTTCATAGCTTAGAGCATTGCTGTCCAACTTCTATAAAGCGCGGCCAAGATGTTGCCTATAATCATACACTGTTGGTTAATACGACTTAGGAACACGCTGAATGTTGTTCTCCCTACTAGAAATGACAAAATAGGGAAGAAAATTCAGAAATGAAATTTGGCAAAATTCCATTCCGCGGCCCGCATGCGGCCCGCGGGCCGCAAGTTGGACAGCGGGCTTAGAGGATAAATGGCAGGACTCATGGATAGCTTCGATAATCGGGTTGCTTGATTTTTTTATTCTTTGCATTAGACTGTATTGAGCACGTCTTTTTACCTCCGGGAAGCTCGGGACATTGCGAGTAGCAAACATTTGCGCTGAGTATCTCGGGGGTAATTTATGTAAGAGTCTAAAAGACCTTTTGTACAGCAAATTTAGGGTTCTGCCAGAACCTTTTTCATAATTCACCCAGAGTTGCTGTCCGTATATATCACAGCAGAAAGTACGAAAGAGAGTGTCTTTAGCTTCACTTGTACAAAATCGAGAGTTCCTTATGGTCATATTCGCTTTAGCACACAGGTTTCGAGATTGTTTTCTTATATCCGAGTCATCACTCAAGGAGCTGGTAATAGTTTGACCCAAATACTTAAACTCTTGTACTTCCTCAATTACTTCACCATTCATTTTAAACCTTATATCAGCTGGCTGATTACAGCTTTTAGGATGAAATTGCATAACCTTAGTTTTTGTAACATTAAAAAGAATATCATGTTTCTGCGAATACACTTCGCAGACTTTTAGTAGCCTATCCAGATCTTTAACAGAGGGACTTATTAACACCATATCATCGGCATAAACTAAGTTATTTATCCTTGTGTTATCTATACAACATCCCACTGTTGCCTCATTAAGTGAAGCAATTAATCCGTCAATATACACATTAAACAGCATTGGGGAGAGCAGGGAGCCTTGTCTCACCCACCAAGAGGAGCCAAAACACTCGGATACTACATTGCCCCATCCAACGGTGAAAGATTGGTGGGAATACCAAAATTTCAATACATTTAATGTACATGGGAACCTTCCTCTCTTCTAGTTTTTCAAATAAAATATTGTGGTTCATCCTATCATATGCCTTACTTATATCTATGAAACAGCTATAAATAGTTGAATTACTGTCGATGTATTTAGATATTGTTTCTTTAAGTACATAGATTCACAGGTCAGTTGAGTGGGACCTTTTAAAACCAAACTGATTAGGAGTTGTCCATAGGAAATCATTTAATCGGAGTAACAAGAGTTTTTCTAGTAGTTTCGAGAAGCAGGAAGCGACAGCAATAGGCCTGTAATTATTGCTGGACAGAATGTCTCCGTACTTATTTTTGACCCGGGGCAAGATATACACTCTCTTGAACTCTGCAGGGATATAGCTATGAGCAAGCATGGCTGATAGGAGCAATGATATATACAGACATACTACGTCATTGGCATATTTTAAGTGCTCATTCGATAAGCCATCTACCCCTGAAGCAGAACCAGTCTTTAACTCTTTAATTAACCTCTTTACTTCAGAAACTGATAGCAAAGTATTTTCCCTTGTCCCTCCCACAGTCGTTTCGCTGCAATCTATCTTAAGATTTATCCCTACTCACACTGCTAAGAATGTTAGAGTAGTGGTTTTTCCACAGCTTTGCAATTTCATCCTCAACCGACACCCCATCGCTTGTCGGAGGGAGGACATTTTTTACACCCGTTTGATTCTTAACAAATTTCCAAAATTTGTTATTATTGTAATTTATGCGAGCTTCACAGGCTTTTGATGCTCGAATAGACTCTTCTTCCTGTTTACATCGCCTTATGGCCGCCTTACACTGACCCCCTACTTCTACACATATTCATGTACACTGGTCCTAATCTGGGTCTACCATGAAAGCACCACAAATCATAGGCGTCTTTCGATTCCCTCTTCAGGGGCCCAGTAAGATCATTCCATCCAGGAATAATCTTAGTATGATAGTTGTAAGATTTAATCAGGGGGCTTCCTGCTTCTCTTAACAGGGATATAGGGATACTATCTTATTATAATACCTATCTATGAGTTTACAGTGAGAATCATTTGAGCAAGGATTACTACAGGCAAGATGCAAAATTTTTAAATTATTAAAGAGGTGACTTGTTCTGTCTTTGTATTCTATTCTCTGTTGCATATTAACATTAGACCAATCGACGCGATTATTCTTACCAATTGAGTTCTTGTTAAGTCGTGCTGCGCATAAATTGGTGAAGTTAATTAATATTTCTAATGGTCTATGATCAGAAAGAAGGAATCATGCAGAATATGAACTCTAACAATTCGATCCTTTAGATTATTACTAGTGAGACAATGATCAATCCACCTGGAGGTACCACTCATATCGAAATGGGACGATTTGGCGCCGCCGTTTGGCCGCCCGACCGCATATCG
>JAJOZX010000009.1:545000-945000 GCA_023014485.1 Bathynomus jamesi | reverse complement strand
AAATAAAAATAAATATAAATGGAAAAAATTACAAATAATACACGTACACATGTATACCCGCATAATCAATATATATACATATACACACATATATACAAACACACACACACACACACATATATATATATATATACACATACAAGCTTGACATTTGCGAAATGAGAAATCATCGCGCAGAACCTTTGTGAGGTTGTAAGGTAAGGTAAGGTACATACACATATATATATATATATATATACACATTTAACTGCATACATACATACATACATACATACATATACACACATACATACATACATATACACACATATACATACAAACACATTTAACTGCAATGACCACACACATACTCACATACACATACATACATACACATACACGCATACAGCAAAAAATTGAAAAATAAAATTGTAAGAGAAACAAAAGACAAAAACAAATTTTTTACCAAAGATTTAACAACCTGCCCTTTTTGTTTAAATCTATTCTGAAGGAATTCAGAGCAACGGGATCGAGTTGAAACAGACCTTTACTCATGTTAAGGTTATTTGTAAGTTGAATTATAGCCGACTCAAGAATATTTCTATTAACAATGTTGCTAGAGTGAAACAAAACTGAAACATTATTCCAATCAATACAATGGGATAACTCTGACAAATGGACAAAAAGGGCACTGGACAACTGTCCCGTTCTAACGGAATATTGATGCTGTTTTACACGCGTTTGCAAATCCTTTCCCGTCTGACCTATGTAAAAGGAATCACATTGCTTACACCCAATTTTATAGATAATGCCTAAATTATTGGTAGGGCTATTTTTTACTATGATGTTTTTCACAATATTGTTATATGAAAAAACTACACTGATATCCAAAAGTTTAAGTACATTAGCAATGCCTAAGAAGCCCGGGAAAAATGGAAGTACTAAAATATTCTTTGACAAGGTGCGAGTGTTATTATTCACACGATAGAAGGTTCGTTTAGCCTTATTAAGACAAGATTCCATGAACGCAGATGGGTAACACAACTCACTTCCAATACCGTTGATATTTTCCAATTCGGCATCGATGTATTCCGGACTGGCGATCCTAAGAGCGCGGAGAAACATTGAGGAAAATATGGCCTTTTTAATAGGGGTGTCATGTCCAGAGTAAAAGTGTACGTAGTACTCAATCCCGTTTTTGGATGTGCGTGTTCATAGGGATAGCCCGGGTTTTAAGTTTAGTATCTATCGGAAAAAAACAAACAATTTGTCCTACGTACACTTTTACTCTGGACATGACAACCCTATTAAAAAGGCCATATTTTCCTCAATGTTTCTCCGCGCTCTTAGGATCGCCAGTCCGGAATACATCGATGCCGAATTGGAAAATATCAACGGTATTGGAAGTGAGTTGTGTTACCCATCTGCGTTCATGGAATCTTGTCTTAATAAGGCTAAACGAACCTTCTATCGTGTGAATAATAACACTCGCACCTTGTCAAAGAATATTTTAGTACTTCCATTTTTCCCGGGCTTCTTAGGCATTGCTAATGTACTTAAACTTTTGGATATCAGTGTAGTTTTTTCATATAACAATATTGTGAAAAACATCATAGTACGATTGGTTAGGTTTAATCATGATATTTTCGTTAAAACTAACGAAAATATCATGACTAAACCTAACCAATCGTCAAGGACGATTAACATTGGGATGTAAACAAGCAATTAGCAAACAAGATGAGAAACTATACTTCAAAGGTAGACCGCCGAATCGTAGGTAGACCGCATACTACAGTAGCACCATAAAAAGAAAACAGCAACTTAGGTATCTACTTTTACCATGTTCTTTTAATATTAGTTTACTTCGTACCAAAATTTTGATATACTTTTGGTATATTAATGTTCTACATATTTTATCTATACATCAGCGTATTAAGCAAGTGTGAGTTTGAAATCCCCTGTCTACCAATGAGATTTCCTCTTAATTGCCAAAATATCATAACTTATTAATACTGTATGTTAAATATATTAATCAAAAGACAAACACTATCTACGCACTTGAACTTAGTTTCACTAATAAATTAATCTTTTTCTCTTCACAGGGAAAGCTCATTACCTTTATATGAAGAAAAACATTTACCTTCCCATTTTCTTATCTATCTTTCAAACTGTAAATTTATTGGCCTTCCTACCCGTGTGTGTGTGTGTGTGTGTCGGTCTGCCTCGTTCGATTTATTTATTTTACCCAGCTGCATTCATCAAAGATTTTTATGAAGCACCCAATCTATCAGACTGTTTGTCTGTACGTCTGTCTAACTGTGGATCAATGTACTTTTCTTATTCTGAAATTATTTTATACAGGGTATTTATAAAGTCCCTATCTATTTCAGTGAAAACGTATCAAAAGGGGTAAAATTCAATAACAATATAATAGAAGGCATACATTTAATGGATACTTAAGCATATGATTCTACATGAGCACCATCAGTATCTCTACAGAGTTCGAATCTGTCAGCAGCATTGCGGAACACATTTTGGAGCATGACAGGGGTTATTTTTTTAACTGCTGTTACGATACGAGCACGTAAATGTCCCAGCTTCATTCAGATGGCATTTTAAACACCGTCGTCTTTCAACAAGATGGGGCACCTTGTCATTACGCAAACATTGTTCGGAGTACCTAAATGAACGATTTCCAAATCGGTGGATCGGACGTGGAGGCAACAGACCCTGGTCGGCTCGATCTCCTGACCTAACGCCCTTGGATTTCTTTGCAAGGGGCTTTATCAAATCAAACGTTTATCAAACGAGGGTTACAGATCTGCAAAATTTACGTGCTCGTATCGTAAACAGCAGTTACAAAAATAACCCCTGTCATGCTCCAAAATGTGTTCCGCAATGCTGCTGACAGATTCGAACTCTGTAGAGATACTGATGGTGCTCATATAGAATCATATGCTTAAGTATTCATTAAATGTATGCCTTCAATTATATTGTTATTGAATTTTACCCCTTTTGATACGTTTTCACTGAAATAGATAGGGACTTTATAAACACCCTGTGTGTATATATATATATATATATATATATATATATATATAGCTGATGTTATTCATAATGATTTCTTATTTCCTTTTGTTTTTCTTTATTTCGCTTCGTGTTCATTTTGTTTCTTTAATTATTGACATAGCTAACGAACGAAAATGTGTGTAAAGTAGATGACATACTTGATTTGCTCATTTCCTTTGAGTAAATTTCAAAATATTGCCTTCATTACTTATAATTAAGGCAACATGCAAGAAGTTCATTTCCTCACAATGCGAGCGTGAGTATGTCCCAAGAGTTACCTGAGCCAGAGCAGAAACAGAGTAAACGGCCAACTCAACTTCACCCGATGCCATCGGCCCAGAACAAACCAGCGCCACACCGCTCGGAGTCCGCCGCCGTAACCACTGAGGTATCGGACTCCCATTGCCTTCAATTATTTATCATTTATTTATATATATAATTTTTTATTCTCCAAGTTCTGACAACGTGGAAGTGTGGTCGATTCGAGTGATGTAACGTAATTTTTAATTTTTTTAAGTAGCAGAGATATTTTTTTATCAGTTTAAGTTAGCTACAAACTGACCGTTAATTACACAGGCCTGCGATGGTTTTCTTGTCCGAAATATTTTATCACTTATATAATAATTTTTGCACGCTGATTCCGAAAATAATATTCATTTTTCGCCATCACGTACAGATTTTACACAAAATGTCATATTTCATATTACATACATAAGTAATTTTCATTAAAATTGATTCAATTAAATTTTGATTAAAAACTACTGCCTATAAATGTTTCCAGATCAGAAGTGACGTCATAACGTCTTCTAGAACATTCGAGAAACGCACCGCTAGTATATAAGTGATTGACAAGCCACGAGTTAGAGTCAGTCTGTCTAGTGCGTGCGAGGTTATAGTGCTTTATTATTCAAAAGTGTGCGGTGACTATATTTCTCTTTTGAAGTTTGTTTATTTGTCGCTATGGCAAACAGAGGGTGTGTAAATAGGCCAAAAATTCTGTTATATTTATGGAAAATTTACTGTGTAAAAAAGAAGGCGAGGTGTTACAAACTTCGTCAAGAAAGCATACTATGCGTACTTCGGAATGAAACTTGGGGATCAAGACAAATCATGGGCTCCACATAAAGTTTGCAGTGTTTGTGTTGAACAACTTAGACTGTGGAGTAAAGGTAAAAAGGATTCTTTACCTTTTGGGATTCCAATGGTCTAGCGTGAGCCTAGATATCACAGCAATGACTGCTATTTTTTATCATGTAACGTGCAAGGCTACAATACTAAAAATAAAAAGGAAATTTCTTATCCAAAATTTCAGTCTGCTATAAGACCTGTTGCTCAAGGACCTGGTATACCTGTATCTATTAAACCAAATACTTTTGATATAACTTCATCTGATTCAGTGTCTGATGACGATGGAAACGATGATATTGATTGTTTTCAAACCGAAATATCTGGTGAACCCCAATTGTTTACACAAAGTGAACTTAATGATTTGGTAAGAGATTTGTGTCTCCCGAAGGATTCTTCAGAGATTTTGGGATCCAGACTTCGTGCAAAGAACTTGCTTTCTCTCGGAACGTCATTTTACTGGTACAGAAATCGAGAAAAAGAATTCATCCAATATTTTTCTCAAGAAAATTCACTGGTATATTGCAACAATGTTTCGGAACTAATACTTGAGCTAGGCACTGCAGTCTATGACCCAAATGAGTGGAGACTTTTCACTGATTCCTCCAAAAGAAGTCTAAAAGGAGTCCTCCTTCACAATGGTAACTTGTATGCATCCGTTCCTGTGGCTCATTCGGTTGACTTGAAAGAAACGTATGAAAATCTTGAGCTTCTTCAAGCTAAGGTTGAATAGCCAACACGGTTGGCTACTTTGTGGAGACTTAAATGTGATTTGTATGTTGTTAGGTCAATAACCAGGTTATACAAAGTTTCCATGTTTTTTGTGTGAATGGGATAGCCCAGCAAGAACTCAGCACTGGATAAAAAAGGAATGGTCACGCAAAGTCAACCTGACACCTGGTTCTAAAAACATTCAACGTGAAAGTTTGGTTGACACGAAGAAAGTCCTTTTACTTCCGCTTCACATAAAATTGGGCTTGATGAAGCAATTTGTTAAGGCCTTGGACGAAGATGGAGATTGTTCTAATCGAAGCTGGAGCCTCGCTGGATCGGACCTTACGAAGTTGTTGAGACCCTTGACGAAGGACGAGCCCGTCTGAAGAACCTGAAGACTGGACAGAAGCTGAACAACATCTATCACGGATCTAGTCTCAAGGTACCAATTTCTCCCTTTATTTCCTGCATTACATTTATTGAAAATACTGTACCCCCCTCCACTCTATGCATAGTTACAACAATCAGTGTCCCATTTCTAAGGGTGTGTTTCCACTAAACGAGGAAACTCGCATTTTTTAGACGAGGGTGTACACGAGTTTTTAAAATCGCATTCCAACTTGACCATTAAACATAACCGTGGGAAAAAGATGCAACTGTACATAAGAAAAAAAACTCACTTAGTGGAAACATTTTCGTTGAAAAAAAACTTGTGTACACTCGCGTCAAAATTTTACTGGAGATGTGGCCTAACTCTAACTCGTATATAGATTAAGTGAGTGAATTTACTCTACCTCTACTAGTCTCAGTAATATACTTAATATTAGTGGCGCACCGATTAATTGGTATCGGCACCTGGCATGCCGATATTAGGAAAATACCTTGCATGGCCGATTAATCGGTGAAATGCCGATTAATCGGCATGCAAGGTGCCGATACCGATTAATCGGTGCACCACTACTAATATGTGCATTATTTACCTGGCTATACTTCTAACCTTCCTTATAACTGATATGTATCCTACTAACTTGTCATAAAACGCATTTTTTTCTTAATTGTTTTTCTTAATTCATAAAACGCATGTGTTTCTTAATTGTTGGTGTTTGTATTCCTACAGATCTACGCAGATGAGACTGAGAATACAGAACCTACCTACATTGATACCTCAGCCTGCAGATTCAGTATCAACCCTGTCAGTGTAGAGTCCTCTTCTACTAATTTAGATTCCACCAGTGACAATACCTGCAACACCCTCCAAAGGAAACGCAAGTGGGACTCAGACGACAAAGATCTGCCACAAAGCAAGCAAAGTAGAACACCAGTCAAAATGTTCAAACCGCTTCCTGCAGCTGCTGGGAGCTTACTGGCAGCTGACCTTGGGCTCAGGGTAGAGAAGCCTGTTTACTTTGGGAGGTATGTACAGCTCCATGAACCAAGGCGAGTATACAGCACCAAGGGTGATGGGAACTGTTACTTCCGTGCAGTCAGCCACTATCTGACAGGATCAGAAAACTCTCACTTAGCTCTCCGTGACAAGGTCGTTCAACATATGAGTGGTACCATCAATAATAAGAAATTAAAGGACTACCTGTCCCAAGACACCAATGACTACCTTAACAGCAGCAATATGAAGGCGCTAGTGGCACGTAGGCTACAGATGCCGAAATTATGGCTACTGCCAAAATGTTGGGTATTGACAATGTTGTATACGTCAAATCATTTTCTCTGCAGACAACATCTGATCACGCCCTTTATCTCACCAACATCGCTAATCATTTCAGCACTGTACTCGCAGTTCAATCTTAGCCATAAAGAAAATGCTTCCAAACTTTTAAAAAATGCCTTTCTACACGTATTATCATTTCATTATATTTTTAAGCTAGTGCATTAATAGCCCTGTATTTCTAAAAAGAAATAAATTACATTGTTGTTAAGTAAAGTTGCAAAGTAAAAAAATTGGTATGTCTACAAGTGTTATTATTCCATTGTATTTTTAAATAAAAAAATGCGTGTTTACAAGTATTATCATTATTATTATCTCACAAACATCCCTGGGATATGGGGGTAGATTCTAGAATTTCCCACTGTCTTCCCCGAACATTGGATACTTGTCAATGACATATTGTCTGGGGGTAGATTCTGGGAGGCGGGGGTAGATTCTGGAAACTCCCAGAATGTACCTGGGGTAGCCTCCAGAAACTATCCCGGGGTAGATTCTGGGAGCTCCCAGAATCTACCCGGGTATAGTTTGAGGGGGGGTATAAACTGGGACCTTACACCGGAAAATTTCTACTTAAACGAACCCATACTACTAATTTAATGAATTTCACTTCTGCCCTTCGGTTTAAGTATACTATTTATATTATTTTTGTAATGCATAACATTACATTAATACCTTTACTTCTTAACCTTATAATCGAAAGCATTCTCTTTCTATGTCTTCTGAAGTTTCGCTAGGATTATGTTTACTTCTTGTATACTTTCATAGATTCCTTGTATCTACAGGGTGTCCCCAAAAAAACTATATACTCTTTATAGCATCATATATTTTATAATTTAAAAAAAACAACAATATATTGTTATAGCAATTGCCAATGAAAGGTAAATTAATAATCTAAGTGATCAAAATGTTATAGCGAGTTCTTTGCATATAAAATTTAATTAACTACGCCAAGTGCTCAAAATGTTCTCCGGCGGCATGAATGCACTTTTGAATGCGTCGACTAAGCCTGGCCTTGTTTCATCAAAGGCCTTGTAATGGCGAAGCCTATGAACCGAACGTAGTCTAGTCACTCACTAGCTTGCTTCGGACATAGCCTACGCACTCATTCCACGATACAAACTCTACAGCATTCAACTTTATTCAGTTCCGCAAAAGAACCCATGTTGCGTAAACGTTTGACACTGGAGCAACGAAAAAGTGTTCTGAAATGGTATTGGAAATTTGAGAATGTGTCCGAAGTCCTGCGGCAATGGATCCAGGAATATGGTACAAAGCCACCGACACGTCTCGCCATTACAAGCATCCGTGACAAGTTTGAGGCAGAGGGATCTGCTCAAGATATGCACAAGCGAAGATCTGGACGACGCAAATCAAGTGCGAGTGATGAAAACTCCGTTTTAGTGTTGCAAAAATTTAATCGATCACCACAGAAATCAGTAAGGCAATGCGCCCGTGAGACCGGAATCAGCAAATCAGGTGTTCACCGGATTTTAAAGTCGGCAAAATGGAAAAGCTACATTCCAAGTCTGTTACACGCCATGACTGAAGATGACCCTGATCGCAGACTCGAATTTTGTGAATGGTTTCAGTCAATGGAAGCCGAAGACGTACAGTTGCCAACAAAATCGTGTGGTCTGATGAAGCTACCTTCAAGCTGAATGGCACAGTAAATCGACACAACTGCAGGTACTGGTCATTTGATAATCCACACGTTTATGTGGATAAACATGTTAATTTACCAGGATTAACAGCATGGTGTGGTTTATCATTCAGGGGTTTAGTTGGACCATTTTTCTTTAATGGGACAGTTACCGGTGCCGCATATCTCGACATGCTGCCGACAGAAATTATACCTGCAGTTCGGAAGTTGTTTGGAAACGACGACTTTTACTTTCAACAAGATGGAGCCCCCCTCATTATCATTGTGATGTCAGAAGGTACCTCGATGAAACGTTGCCTAACCGTTGGATAGGACGAAGAGGAAGCGTTGAGTATTCTCCACGTTCACCGGACTTGACTCCACTTGATTTTTACTTGTGGGGCTACCTGAAGGATGCAGTTTATGGTACAAGACCTGCAACACTCGAACACCTTAAGGATGCAATTAGGGAAAAGTACGGGACCATCACAGCATCCACATTAGTCCATGTCTGCGAATCAGTTAGTCGACGCATTCAAAAGTGCATTCATGCCGCCGGAGAACATTTTGAGCACTTGGCGTAGTTAATTAAATTTTATATGCAAACAACTCGCTATAACATTTTGATCACTTAGATTACTAATTTACCTTTCATTGGCAATTGCTATAACAATATATTGTTTGGTTTGTTTAAAATTATAAAATATATGATGCCTTAAAGAGTATATAGTTTTTTTTGGGACACCCTATATATACTGTATAATGCGCTATTGCAACGCACTATTCTTATATACACTGATTTTCATGGTATATTTTTCTTTATATATTCACAATCATATTCCTTTACTTTTAACTTTTTCATCTTAGAATTCAATATTTTCATCTCTTCTTTTCGCATCTTCAATTCTATATTTGTATTTCACGTACGGTTTTTGTAAAACTTAAGCAAGAGCATCTTCATTTTCGTTTATTTTTTTACTTCCTTTCTAACAATTTTATATTTTATTTACCATATGCATCACTTCTTACAAGATACTGCATGTAATAGACAGGATGTGGCAAAAGTCAAGAGGAATAGGAAATGAGGAATTGTTCTAACGTTTTTTTATGTTTCAAACACTCGAAAAAGTTCAACAGAGTTGTGTGAAATGTATTGAAATGTGTTTACAAGTTAACGGTGTTCAGTTCGAACATTTATTATAACCCCTCTTAATACTGTAATTAGTATATTGTATAATTGGTATGGCTCCGGACTTTTGCCACACCTTACAGTAACCATATATTTTGACCATTCCTCTTACCTATTCTAGTCCTATACACTCTCTTTTCATGTTGTTGTTGTTGACGTTATAAGAGGTGAAATTAGAGTTGTAGGAGTGATAACAGAAAGTGGGGAAATGGGAAATATAGATGAAGAGTTGATAGGTCCTCGGGCTCACCAAGGATGCGCAGCTCTTTTCATAACCTCTCACATTTACTGATATTCTTGAGAAACAGTTACGGATGCCATAGTTAAAAAATAAAACGTCACAAGAGATTTCGAACTAAAATTGTAAACAACCAAACATTATTCCTATAACTCTTCGATTCTTTTAACCTTAGTTTACACCTCATTCCACTTCACTATTGCATTTTAATGCTCATCTTTTCATTTTTATTTACTGAAGTACGTTTTCTCCGATAATATAATTAATTTAGTGTTTGTCTTTTCAGTTTTCTTATCTTCTGAAAGTATTGTTCCACTTTAATTTTTTTTATTATATACTCCTATTGGGTAACACCGTTTTCCTACAAGCGAAGTGAAAACACTGAGGCCGGGGGTTTGAACCCCGATGATGGTAGTAACAATAATACAAGAGTTAGAGCAATGAGCTGCCTTAGCTGGTCTGGTATGATTGGTATACAGTATATTGTGTAAACAGAGTAGGAAATTATAAAACATTTCCTATTTCTGTGGTTATTGTGTTACTTTAACTTATATACACCTCACGCTCATATGGTTATCGTAATCTGGTGTATACGAACTGACTCAAGCTAATATACCTTTGTTTCTATATTCTACAGATCTACAGAAGCTAAGGCTAACAAGACCCTAAGATCCACTCTAAAGTTAGCCTGAGAGAAAGAAGAAAGTAAGGGGTTAAAAGAAGAGAATAAGGGGTTAAGTAAGTAGCAAAACCTATCACTCGTGGGTTAAAATTCATTCAGAAAGAGAGAGAGAAAGACACCATCACCATCCGCCGGCCACTGCCGACAAGTCGGAAAAATAGTCGAAGAGAATATTTCCAGCTGTTGCAGACCAGTCCTCAAAGGTGGGCAGGACCGAGTTCCAAAAGGACCGAACTCCAGGAACTCGGTCCTTTTTAAGGACCGTGAGCGGGAAAGTCGGTCCTTTTCTCAGTGAGGACCGAAATGAGGAGCGACGGTCCATTTTTAAGCAATTCCGGACGGTCTTTTTTAGTGATTTTAGTGTGTTTAGTGATTATTTGAAGTTCTAAAGAAGATGGATCGTTTCCTCCAGAAGACTCAGAAAGAGACTGAGACTGAACTGAAACTTGTTTCAACACCTGGAGGAGACGAAGAATCTACTGATGTTAGTGCTTCAACTTCAAGTCAAGCAACTGGAGCTCCTAGCCGAAGAACTGAACCCGGCAATCCATGGCCGTACCTGGACAAATACTTTGAATACCTGGGCCCCAAGGGTGAGCAGAACCTGGAGTACAAGTGCTTGCTGTGCCTGCCGAACAAGAACATCCTCTCGACAAGCAACAAGAGCCAAAACAACCTCAAGCGACATGTCTCCAGGCGCCACCCTCACGTCCAGAACCAGTTCGACCAGTGCATCAAGGACGGGGTGGAGCTCCAGAAAAAGAAGAAGCGGCGAGGAGACCCTCAGGAGCGCCCCGACGACAAGAGGCAGAGGACCATGGTTCAGCCGACTATACGGGAGGCCATGGCTGGACCGTCCAGAGTCACCAAGGCTCTCTTTGAAGAGAAGGTCAGTAAATTCAATTAAAAATCTTACAACTTTGTCTAGAAGTATTTATAATCATTACATTACACTCAAATGTCAGTCAGTTATGATGAAACATAACAAATTTTTATTTCTTTTTAATTAGTTGATCACCTTATTTGTGGGCAACATGTTGCCTCTCGACGTCGTCGACTCCGATTCGTGGAAGGACTTTGTTAGCACCTGTGTCCCTGGCCAACACTCCATGTCTAGGAGGACGCTTACCAGGCGTATTGAAGACAGGTATTTTTTGTTTGGCTATTTAAATTCATTCTTGATAACAGTATTTTCTTTTCTTTTTCTTTTAGTGATGAGCGATGACATTATAATTTTTTACTTTACTTTTGTCTTTTAATAAACTTTTTATGGTTTGACGAGAAGAGGCAGCACCTGAGGGACGTCCTCAACTCTGTACAGTCGGTCTCTACTACGGCAGACGCTTGGACATGTGCCCACAAGTATGTTTAAATTTTAATTAATTTACTTTTTACTTCAATCAAAAAGAAACTAATAAACTGTGAATTTATTTTAATCAATTTATTACAATGCTGTGAAAATATAAATTATAATACTACATTTCAATTCAAAGCATTCTATTTTATTTAAGGTCGTACATGGGGATGACTGTACAATGGATTGACCAGGCCACCCTCCTCAGGCAGAAGGCAGTCTTGGCGTGCAGACGACTCACCGGACGACACACCTTCGAGGTCCTTGCGAAGGAGATGTACAAGGTCCTCTTCGACTTCGCCATCGAGTCCAAGGTCTGCAGGACTACTACTGACAATGGCAGCAACTTCGTCAAGGCATTTAAGTAAGCAGATTTTTTTTTTTAAAATTTCTTCATTCAAATTTTTTGACTTTTAAATCTTTACATTTTTAATTTTTTCTATAACATTGAATAAAAAAAATAAAAAAATATAATAATTGTGTTTCATTGTGCAGTGTCTTTGGCAAAACGGACGAGGAGCTGCCTGAGGAGGTCCAGGAAGAGGAGGAAGAAGGTGTGGGGCGGCCCGATGATGAGGACGTCGTTCAGGTTGAGGATCTGGCATCGCTTTTGGAAGGTAAATTATGGATTATTTATTATTTCTTGATTTTTTTTTCACTTTTTACAAGTCTTGTAAGGTATTTTCTTTTCACTCAAATATATTATTGAATAAATTGAACATTTCTTTTTAGCCGGTGCCACAGAGGGTCCTGAATACGTCCTGCCGAAGAACACAAGGTGCGCCGCCCACACCCTGAACCTAGTGGCCACCTCCGACGCTGACAAGGCCCTGAAGAACTCACCATCCTACAGGAAGGCGTACCGGACCGCCTTTGATAAAGCTACGGAGCTGTGGAACAAGCAGTCAAGAAGTTCACAAGCCTCAGACACCATCAAGGCCGAGATAGGGATGCAGCTGACTGTCCCCACCGTTACGAGATGGAATTCCGTCTACGACGGGGTGTCCCGCCTGTCGACATCTTCGGAGACAGGGAGAAGCTTCATGGACTACACCAGACGTGCAACATTCTTGGGGTGCCTTCGTTCTCGTCTGGTGAGCAATATACATATTTGATTTTTTTACTTTTCTTTTTGAAAAGGTAAAAAGTAAAACGTAAAAAGTACAGTATAAAAAGTTTAAGTACAGGACTAAAATATTAACTATTTTTTCAGCTGATATCAACTTCTTCAAAGAGTATCTTGAGGTGATGAAGCCGGTCTGTAAGGTCTTGGACATCCTGCAAGGGGAGGACAAGGTGTACATGGGGGCACTCCTGCCCACCCTGGCCATCTCTCTCAAAATGTTGAAGGAGCAGATGGAAAGCAGCGATGTCAAGATGTGTCAGCCACTGGTATTAGCTCTCAGGGATGGGATCAAACGTCGGTTTGGTCCCCATTTTGAGGCTATGGACTTCCTCCTGGCAGCTGCGCTACACCCCAGGTTCAAATTGGGCTGGGTGAGGCTGGTGGAGGACGACGTCATGTATGACGTCGAGGAGATCAAGGCCAAGGTGAAGAAGCAGATGATGTCTATGGTGGAGAGGATTCTGGCAAGAGCGGACTCAGGCAAGGACACCAGCAGCAGCGAGGGTGAGAATGACCAGGACAATGACGACTTCTTTGAGGCTCTCTACGAGGGCGGGGAGAAGACGAAGGAGACCGGGACCAAGTTGGTGGAGACATTTCTCAGCGAGAGGCCTGTGAAACCCTTCATCTTCAACAAGGACTCGTTCCCCAGCCCGGCGTTGAAGGACTTGTTCATCAAGTTTAACACGCCTATCCCATCCAGTGCCGCCGTGGAGAGGCTCTTCTCTTTGGGGAAGGACGTCCTCAAGCCGAAAAGGTCAGGGCTCAGTGACAGCCATTTTGAAATGCTAGTCTTCTTGAAGGGAAACTCAAGCATTTAACTTAATAACTTTTTTCATCATTTATGTATTGTATTAATTATAATTTACGTTAATAAAATTAAAGATTTCCGGTGTCTTGAATTTCATTTTTCATTTT
The DNA here is from genome assembly GCA_023014485.1 of Bathynomus jamesi. Taxonomy (NCBI): domain Eukaryota; kingdom Metazoa; phylum Arthropoda; class Malacostraca; order Isopoda; family Cirolanidae; genus Bathynomus; species Bathynomus jamesi. Next base: position 931,244 of record JAJOZX010000009.1, on the reverse strand, counting down.
AATAAAATTTTTCACTTATATTATATATAAGGACCGAGGACCGAGTCGTTCCTAGGACCTATCTTCATAAAGGACCGGGACCGGGACCGTCGGTCCAGTTTGAGGCAAGGACCGGGACCGTCGGTCCTTTTTGAGGCCCGGGTGCCCACCTTTACCAGTCCTCCACTCCATAGGGAGGTAGAGGATGCTGTCCACTCTGCCGGAAAGGGGTGAAAGATGAAAAGAAGCAAAATAAGAACGCATTACAAACCATGCAACACATTATTAACTTAAAGAGCAACACATTCTTAACTCAAACACTATCATACCATGCAAACTACAGACATGCAATGAAGAGAGTTACAGACATGCAAATAAGGAGAGAGAGAGAATAAAAAGGTAGAAATATATAAAGCGAAGCTTTTCTGGGAAGCTTATCCACCTCGTCAGGCTAATTCTGTAGTTTCATCCACGTTATAAAACTATTTTAAATGAGTAAGTTAAGAAAAGGATTATAAATATAATATTTCATTACATATATTAGGATACAGGCGGAACAAAGGGTGGGGAAGGGGGAAAATTGATGCTTCAGGTGGGTGCTATAAGGGTCATATTTGGGGGATATTGCAAAGGAAGAAATACCGAGTTATGTTACATGCAACTGCGTCCGCAATTTGCAACTGTTCAGATTTAGGATAGACTACCGATGACACTATAATGAGTCAAAGGTGTAAAACTGTTTATATTATTATAAAGTTATATACGAAAAGAGAAGCTTAGCGTTGCCAAGTTGATCAATGAAGGACGCAGTGCAAATGGGATACCATCGGTTGTAGAACAGACGATGGCTAATAAAGGTACACAGCTAAGTAAGGTGTACCGGCAGAGTAGTGTGGAAATGTTCGGACATCCCGCATCAATTATATACTTATGCGTAATTTTGTTTGCAGTTTTATATATAAATTCGGCGTAATTTCTGAGAAATGTTCCTGAGCAGTTCTCGCACCATATATATATATATATATATATATATTATATATATATAATATATATATATTATAAATGCATTCTGCGTTACTGCACAAACTTGAAGGAAAGTTTTGAAAAAATGCATAGTTTTGCCCAGTTTAGTTTGAAAAGATGGAGATAGCATATTAAATACCCTTACACTTTCTACACACACACACACACACACACACACACACACACACACACACACATATATATATATATATATATATATATATATGTGTGTGTGTGTGTGTGTGTGTGTGTGTGTGTGTATGTTTGTATTCTTCATTCTTTAATTGAATCAACGTTTTTGAATCTGATTCCATCATCAGGACTATAAACAGATAAATTAACCAATGGAAAACAAATTTTATATATATATATATATATACACCAAAATGACAAGGTACTAAGAAAACAAAAGTTCGAAAATTACAAATTCGAAATACTTAGTAAGTAAAACCTCAAGTAAAAAACAACAGATATAACGATGACTCGTTAGAATTAAGATCTGGTTTCAGTTTGCAAATGAAAAGAGATCCCATGATTTTAAATTCAAGATTAGAACTACCGCCAGCGAGTATCCTGAAATTTGATTGGGAAATTGGATGGTTGTTGTTGTTCTGAGCATGATTACATATATGAGGATTGGATGGATGGTTTGTTGAGGATTAGTTCGAATAGACTGATTTACCCAGATGTTCATAAATACGACATTCTAGATGTCTTTTAGTTTTACCTGTATATTACTCTGTACGGTAGTCACACTTGCATTGATAAACTATGGAGGACTGAAACAGTGTGGGTATAGTATTTTTGCATTTAACCAAATACAAAAATGGTGAGGGAGGTAAAATTCACACTCTCTTTCCAAAACAGCTTCTAAGCGGTTAGGTGTGCTGTACTCTGTACAGGGGTCTTCTCCGCTCCTGTATGGAGTACGCTTCTCATGTGTGGGTTGGCTCAACCCACACAGCTCTACTTGACTGCGTGGAATCAAAAGCTTTGCGTCTCATCAATTCCCCGTCTCTTATTCCCTGTCTTCATTCCTTCTCTCTTCCCCACAATGCTGCTCACTCTCTCTTATTATCGCTATTATAACAAACACTGCTTTTCTGAACTCTCTAATTGCGTGCTTCCTCCTTCAAGGAGAACACGCAGTACCAGACTTTCAACACATTCTCATTCCTTTTCTGTCCAACTGTGTAACGCAACGGTTGATCGGTATTTTCAATCTTTCATCTAATGAACCAGTCAGCTCTGAACCAATCTTCCTCAATCCATTTTCCCCCTGTCTTTGACCTCCAATCTTTCAAACGCAGAGTGTCCAGGCATCTGGAAAACCTCGGACCTTGATTTTGGTTCCTTTCTTCTTCTATGGGGAGGGAGCGTTTTGATGGACATTCGCCCTTGACTCCTCTTCCTGCAAATAAAAACAAGTACAAGAAGTACATATACAGTATATATATATAATATATATATATGTGACACATGTTAATGGTTTAATTAATAGGTAGAAAAGAGGCTTCACTGTTTTTGACAAAGCATCACTCCGCCTCATACACCCATTCACGATATAATCAACATATATATATAGTATATAACCTTTCGTCTTCTTCCGCCCGAATTGTTCATTCTGATGAAGGTCAAGCTTTTCACTCCACCCTAGACCTAGAGTTTAACGTGGAATCCGAACCACGCCACACCAGCAGCCCAGCATCTTAACCACTAGGCCACCCAGGGTACCCATTCATCTACCAACCACTTTCTTTATTGTGTGGAAGGATAAACAGCTGGATTTTGCTGCGCGTCGCCTGCCATCACCGGGTCTCGATCCCGGGGCCGATGGATTCGTAGTCAGCGACGCTAACCACTACACCACCGAGGCGCCTATATATATATATATATATATATATATATATATATATGATGTAAACCCACAAAGAAAAAGAAAATGATTCCAGGCCTTTCGTGTATTCAGAAGTACACCTCGTCCCTGACGAGGTATACATCTGAATACACGAAAGGCCTTGGAATCATTTTTCTTTTTTTCCTCGTGGTTTACATCATTCATTCATTCATTTCACGTGTTAATTGTGAAATTCATCCCATATATTATATATATATATATATATTAAGAAGGAAACACAACTTGCGGTAAATCTTGCTCTGAATAATCATGCACAAGGACTGACATAAATGGATGTTTGTTCACAATGCAAATTAACGAAAATTGCAATAAAGTGAATACGAATAAGGATGTTCTTTTGACTAGACCAGTTTTAGCTTGCGGGCCGAATTTGTTATCTTAAAATGGATCAAGTGTTATATATATATATATATATATATATATATATATAATATATACCGTATATATATATATATATATATATATATATATATATATATAATATTATATATATACTATAATATATACTGTGTATATATATATATATACACAGTATATTTCGCGGTATGTATTTTCACTTGGATTCTTTCCACGTTTTGAAGTGAAGCACACAACGCGGTGAAAGGAATTAATAAAGTTCCAATTGTGAAGATAGTTCGGTACCTTCAGAGTTTACATTGAAAGAAGTTTGAAATATTTTTTTTTTCTGATGTGTTTCGATATCTGAAAACTGCTGAGGAAAGTATTTTGAAAGTAGTTAATCAAATTGAAGCAAATATCAAATGAAAAAATTGATTCATAAGTACTGGTGCGTTTATTGTTGTATTCACAGTGTCCAAAATTTCCTTACTTACTTTATTGTCTAAAGTTTAGACAATAAAGTAAGTAAGGAAATTACCTATTCTCGTGATCATAGCAACAACACTCGGGTGCGAATTTACATAAAACTCATCTTCAAACTGAAATTTACAATCTTGAAGTTAAGGTTTACGTTATGTCGTTTGGATTGGCGATAGGAAATCCCCTCTCACTTGTATTAGCTAATTTATATATGGAAATTTTTTAAAGTAGAATTTTGCCCACTATTGTTCATTTTAACCTTGTCTGCAACCGGTATCTAGATGATGTTTTATGGCTTCGGCCTGACAATCTGGATGTTGACGAATTTCTTGGTAGGCTCTACAATTTAGTCCCATCTATTAAGTTCAACGTTGATAAAGAAATTGATGGATGCTTATCTTTTCTCAATCTAAAATTTCAGAGATACATGAATCAATTCAAATTTGAAGTTTTCCGCAAGCCTATTAATAATAACTTGCGTTCATTTTTATTCTGGCCATCACCCCTCGATAAAATCTTCTATTTTCTCTTCTATGTTTTTCAGAGCATCGAGAGTTGTCAGTTCTGAATCATGAGTTCTGCAATATTATGAATATTGGTACTAAATTATGTTTTCCTATTCCATTTCTTGATGAAGCTAAGAATATGTATTATAATAGTGTAATTGTAAATGAATTTGATCATAAAAATATGCTTAGCCTATCTTACCATGTAAATTTTAAATATTTTTCCACCTTACAACAATTGGCATCAACGTAGTTTTTAAGTATAATAATATGGTTAACTCTCGAATAATAGCCCAGATAATGCTGTTGGCTGTGTGCATTTGATCGGATGTACACGGCGTAATTCAGTTTATATACTGTAGGTCAAACGGGTAAAACTTTAGACATCAGGGTAAAACAGCATAAATATGCGTGTAGAACAGCAAATAATTCCATACCCGTAGCCACGTTGAGGCAGACGAGGCGGCCGCCTCGTCTGGCTTAACGGACATTTTGGATCAATGAGGAAATTGAATTTCAAAGGAAATCTGAGGAAATTGACAGAAATAGGATTTTACATGTCTCGTACAAATTATATTATTAATTATTGTCAATTTAATAATAAATAATTATAATTATAATTAATAAAATTATATATAAAATAATTAATAATTTATTATTATTATTAATTATTAAGTACAAAAATTCGATTTTACCTAGAGTCGTACAAATCCAGCGCTCTTTAGCGCTTTTTAGGCAAAAGTTATTATTGTCCAATTCACTCTCAGTTACCATACGCTCAAAGTGCATGATTTTGTGCTAAGATTAAAAAAATCTTCTGAAGGAGCATGGCCCCGGACCCCCTAGTAGGGCTATTTTCGCCTCGTCTGTTTTTATGCTCTGGCTACGGCCCTGAATTCTAATGCATTATTTAACTATATGTATAGGTGTAATCATAGTATTAAGTGGGAAAGTTCTAAAGTTCTCGCTAAAAACACAGATATAATTGAAAGGAATATTGTAAAATGTGCATTCATCCATTTTAAAAATAATTTCAATAACAGTTCGGAATGTATAAAATCGACAATATTTTGTTAAAATGTCTTTTGCCTTTAAGCCTTTAATCAGTGGTTGTTAGCCTTATGCTAATCTCTTTCTACTATTTTGTTTTAATGTACATACTGTAGGTATATATTTTGGTCCGCTTGCCTTTTCCCTTCATTCCCTGACGAAGTGTATTGTTGAATACACGAAAGGACTTGGAATAAATTTTTCTTTTTCCTTGTGAATCATTCATTCATTTCACGTGTTTAAGTGTCAAATTCATCCCATTTATGTGTGTGTGTGTGTGTGTGTGTGTGAACGTAAGCAACTAAGCATAAGTGAGGTCGAGTGTGTGATAATTCACAGATGAAGAGGGGTATTTTTTGTGAGGTAACACTTTTGTTACCTCGGAACATAAAAAAAATTATATTAAAAAAATCTAGGAACGTTTTTATTGTTGAAAAAATTATATGCTAGTCTTGATTAGATAATGCTATGTTAGGGCTGACTAGCGAGTACCTCACTATTTAATAACTTAACAGAAAAGATCCTTGGAAACCTTAACTGCGTCCGAAACACATCATGGCCTTCTCGGTTCAATGGTACGAATGCCAAGTAGTATGTTGGCACTGAGGTCGACAGATGCCATGGTATTAAGGGGAAAGGGGAGAAGGAGTGAAGAAAAAAGGGTAAGAAAGAGGAAAAAATTAAAACAGCAAAATTTTAACCACAACTGTGAAAACAATGGGTTTGATAAAGGGGAGTGTGGTATAAAGAAAAAAGAAAAATAATTATATATATATATATATATATGAGGGGGATAATGAAGGGGAGCGGCTGGGTTGTGGTACTAATAAATTTTTGTGTACGCACACACACACACACACACATATATTATATATATATATATATATATATATATATATATATATATATATGTAGTGAACAGACAAATAAACAAAGAAACAGACAAAGAACAGACAAAGGAATTCTTTTCACCGCCATTCTTAAACATCTTGGAATCATCAAGAATCGAAGAACACACGTGGTTTTGTCAAGGACAGAGAAACTACAGGACGCTTGTAGGCGTCTCAGAAAGGCCGCGAAACTTAGCGTCTCAAGAGGTTATAAAAGGCTGAGTTCACTGATACACCCTCTCACTTACTTCTCGTTTTGTTCGTCGCGTCTCACTCTCGGCCTTCGTCAGCAACAACACTCGTCAAGCCACCCGTTCTCTGGCCTTCGCCGGGGAGCGGCCTACTGTTCCTTCAAGGCTCCGGTCTATCATCAAGGCCTTCTACAGACCGTCTGCAGAAGTAATCCTTCGAAACCCAGCGCCGTTCGACTTCAACCGGCCTCAGTTCCCCAAGCAACGCCTCAACACTACACGAAGCGAATCAACACTTGAGGCGACATCTTTCTCACTCTGGTTTAATTCATCCTTCACCTCAAGTCGACCGGCGCCCGTTCAACAAGCTTCAATAGGACGGTCAACTTCACCTCGGGTCTACGTTCTACAAAGTCAACCTTCAAGCATCGCTTCATCTCAAGAGGTATTTTCAACATTGTCGGTAAGCTCTCTGTGCCTCGTTCTTAAACAATGCTCGCTAAGCCTACAGAGTGTAACCGCAGCGGTGTGATTAGGCTATACCTAAAGTGCTTTCAGTACCGTTCAAACTAACTTTCCCGTTAAGATTGCAGTAGGCCTATGTCTAGCGTTGTATCAAATACCGTAATTTTGTATCATCCTGTTATTGTGATCATCGTACAATTTATTTATCATGCATCCTAATGTTTACGTGTTCTTTTAGGCATTTCATTCTAGACGGCCTAATCCATTCAGTGTACCAAAACGTACGTGCATAATTTCTATTATCATTAGGCTGCATCATCTATTCTATGTTCCATTTATGCGTAACTCTCTAGCCTACCTAAATCATTGTATTACGTAATCCATTCAGTGCACCAACGTACGTACATAATTTATGTTGTCAATAGGCTTCATATTTCATGCTGTGTTCCATTTTGCATACCATTAGCCTAGAATAAATGAGTGTATTACTTAACAATTAATCTGTATAACCATTTCCTTATTTGCTAATCTTCTGTCATATTTAGCATACTATAAATGCCGTTATATAATTGTTAATCACCGTAAATACCTTCATTGCCATGTTATTCACTGTGAACAAATAACTTATTTATTTTCTTAATTAAACACAAAACAAGTGATTTTTATAACCTTATTAATATTATTTGTTTGGGTGTAATCCAAGCTGGTGTCCTCGAATCATTCATGGCATTCCAGAAAGTAATTACAGTAAGCCTACCTCATTAGTCACATCAAACCGGTGATACCGTAGGACATCATAAATTGCTGACCCAGCCTTATTATTAACAATCAATCATTCCATCAATTAATCATTAGCACTAAATTAATCAGTATCACCTCACTCGGCTAATACTAGACCTACTATATATATATATATATAGGCATGCCTCGGTTTACGAATTAATTCGTTCCTAGAGAGCGTCCGTAAAGCGAAACTTCGTAAAGCAGAGCATTATTTCTCATAGACTTAATGTTATAATCAAAGGTTACGTTTTCAGAACAAAATTTTACATACAAAATTATATAAAAATCGCAAGAAAAGGTAATAAAACAATAGTTTATGCAGCAAACAATGGTTTGTTCATAGAATGCATCATTTTAAATAAAAAATAATCCTTTAAAATAAAAAAGAAAGCAAAGAAAGGGGTAATTGTAAGCAATATAACAGTGAAACACACTTAGCGAGAGAGTGAATCAAGCATAACCTCTCTCGTCAAAGCAGACATATAAACTGATGCATTCCCAGACACCAAGGTGCATGAACGCGCCAGAGCGAACAAACGCACGCACGATGCTTCTGAAACGATTACCACATTACGCATTGTACAGGGTGTCCCAGAATTAACTATCTATTTCAATGAAATCGGACAAATGTTTTAAAAACACACTTTTATTTATGTTTATCATGTTTAATACGTGTTAAAAATGTATAAATTTCTAAATTTTTTTCATAATTTTATTTTCATAATTTTTTCATAGTTTTTCATAGTTTTATTTTCATTCTCTTTCAGAACCCTATTAATAATGAATACACAAGAACGCATCTTTGTTGTAACATCCAGTATCAAAGGACTGCAATGTAATGAAATCAGAGAAAAATTTACAAGAAGATTCCACAGAACCGGTCCTACAGACAAAGCGATTCGTGAACTTGTGAACAAATTTAAAAGAACTGGATCCGTACACGACGAGGTGGGAAGAGGACGCCCAAGGACAGCACGTAACAGTACCGAACAGGTACGACAATTGTTTGAGGATGAACCAACAACTTCGGTTAGGGAGGCCGGTCGAAGACTCAACATATCCAAGACAACAGTTCATAGAATCTTGCGTTCGACACTGATGAAAAAGGCTTATCACATTCAAGTACTGCATCCCTAAATGAAGAGGATTATCCAAATCGAGCAGCAAGGTGTGCAGAAATTGTGGATCAAATCGAAAATGAAAGTTTATTGGATAACATCTTATTCAGTGATGAGGCGACTTTCCACACGTGTGGTAAAGTCAATCGACACAACTGTCGTATCTGGTCCAATGAAAGACCGTCTGAAATCATAGAATGGCAAAGAGACTCTCCAAAAGTTAACGTGTGTCTTGGAATGACCAAATCCAAAATTTATGGCCCATTCTTCTTTGCGGAAGCAACTGTAACAGGTACCGTCTACCTTGATATGCTTCAGCAGTTTCTCGAACCACAGCTTCTTGATGATTGCATTCTTGTTAATGTTGTGTTTCAACAAGATGGAGCACCATGTCATTATGCTCTAATTGTTCGAGAATACCTCAACAGACGCCTTCCGAATCGGTGGATTGGACGTGGAGGACCTCGACCTTGGCCTCCGCGTTCTCCGGATTTGACACCCCTGGATTTCTTTGCATGGGGTTTCATAAAAACAAAGGTTTATCGCCAAAATATCAATAGTTTAGCTGAACTTAAAGAACGCATCCAGTTGGCAGTGCGGGAGATAACACCTGAAATGCTTCAAAATGTGTTTCGCAGCGCTGAGGATAGATTTGAAATTTGCAGAGATACAGACGGTGCACATTTTGAAACTTCTCAATAAAGTTTTGACTTATGATTTATAAATCTATTTGTTTCTGTATCATAATTTAGTAATAAACACAAAATTATGTCAGTTTTTATTAAATTTGTCCGATTTCATTGAAATAGATAGTTAATTCTGGGACACCCTGTATATGCTTGCGTGAGATAATTATTTTTACCTTTTAAATTTGTTTATTTAATTTTTTATTTAGTGTAAAATAAAATTCGTAAACCCGGGGATTCGTTAAACGAGGCGTCGTAAAGCGAGGTATGCCTGTATATATATATATATATATATATATATATATATATATATATATGTGTGTGTGTGTGTGTGTGTGACTTCATATTATGAATTTTAGCGGTCACTGTTTATCAGATAATTTTTCAAAGTATGCGTCGAATCCTTCTACAGCGTTTCACATCATTTGTAGGATTTAGCGATTTGTTTCCATTCATCTCTTTTTATAACTCATAGTCGGATACCTTTAGGATACCTTTATAAGGGATGCTATAACTCAATAGACAATCATTTTATTAAAATGTATTTCGTAGATATATTTTAAAAATAAATAAGGAGTAAATTAAAATACAATATTTATTAACATGCCAGGACATTACTTTTTATTAGTGAACTTACAAATAATAGTGAATTAATTATATTCTAATAACTTTTTATATGCATTCAACATAAAATTGGTAATAAAAATACGTATACATACAATCGATATTTATTAATATGTCAAGACATTATTTTTTATTATCACAGTAAACTTACAAATAGTGGTGGAGAGGTGGAGAGTAGCTCTGGAAACTAGAGGACTAAAAATAAGCAGAGAAAAGACCGAGTATATGAAATGTGCACCTGGAGACGAACAAATAGGAAATGTCATGGTCCAGGAATTTATTATAAAGAAAGTTAAAAGTTTCAAGTATCTGGGATCAATCATAGAGGAGAAGGTAGACTTGGAAGGAGAAATAAACAACAGAATTCAAGCTGGCTGGAAAAATTGGAGAGAGGTATCGGGAGTATTGTGTGATAAGGTGAATATGAGGATGAAGGGAAAACTGTTCAAGACCAGCACTACTATATGGGGCAGAAACATGGCCGATGAAAAGAAGCCTGGGAAAGAAAATGGAAGTGGCAGAAATGAAGATGCTCCGATGGATGTGTGGAGTGACTAGGAGGGATAGAGTGAGGAATGATTTAATAAGAGGAACAACAAAAGTAACGGAAATCTCCAAGAAGGCATAGGAAAGGAGATTGAGATGGTATGGGCATGTCCAGAGGAGGGAGGAGGAGTATGAGGGATGACGGATGCTGAGGATGGAAATTCCAGGCACGAGGAGAAGAGGTAGACCGAAGATGGGGTGACGGAATAGAGTGAAGAAAAACATGGGTGAAAAGGGACTGGAGGAAGAGGTGGCTCAAGACTAGGGTTGCCAGACGTCCCGTATTTTACGGGACAGTCCCGCATTTGATCCAAAAATCCCGCGTCAAAATCCTGCGTTGAAAATGTCCCGCAAAAAATATTTTTTAAGCAAATTTTTTAGGGATGAATTGATTTAGAATTTCAATATTATGTATAATAATTTCATATTTATTCACGATGTTTAATTGTTAAATATTATTGTAATAAAATTTTCCTAATTTTGTTTGTTGTAAACGTTGAAGAAATCTAGTTTCAATTTGAAAAAAAATTTGGTCTTAAAAAAAAACTCGGAATTTTTTTTGTCCCGCATGGGCATTTAAAAAATTTGGCAACCCTACTCAAGACAGAAGTGAATGAAGAAGAAGGATCTGCAACAGCGACCCCATATAGAAGTGGGCTAATAAGGTTGCGGAAGAAGAAGTACAGTAAACTTACAAATAGTGGAAATAGATACATTCTCATATCTTATTATAATGCATTTATTATAAAATTAGAAATAATGATACATATATATATATATATATATATATATATATATATATATATATATATATAATATATATATATATATATATATATATATATATATATATATATATATATATATATATATATATATATATATATATATATATATATATATATATATATATATATAATTATATATATATATATATATATATATATATATATATATATATATATATATATATATATATATGCAATCAGTATTCCGTTATTAACATTGTTTGTACTGTAAGTTTTTAAATTACTTCTCCACATTAATCGTATGGCAACGCAGGGTTGTTCTGTATTACGGCTCACAGTTAACATACAAATAATACAGTATGAGAGGGTGTCACTAACCGTCACTTTTGTGGCACTCGCACAAGCTGGTATTTTATAATTCTCTTCTGGCCACTTCTCAACCAGCATAAAAAATTTTCGCCATCTTATCAACATTCCAATAAATAACATTACTTTTGACGGAATCTAAACATTTATATTTTGTATCGAGCACATAACACTGGGGAACACAACTTTTGGTGACTTAGATGTTAGACCTGTTTCTGGGTATATTGAGGTCTCTGATTCTAAAAATGACATTAGTTTTTCTCCATCAGCTCTGCTTATCAAGATATGATATATATCTATATATATTTCTATATAATGTATATAATATTATATAATTGCTGACTGGCAATCACTGTTGTTGTCAATTGAATAGAAAAGTATGATGAATGTCAGCAAAAATAGTGTATTAACATCAAACAAGCATAAGGTACGAAAAATATTTCTTAAATTCAAACAAGCTTGAGACACGAACGGCAAAAAAAGTTCTTTCATTGAGACATCTCACATAAACCGCGTTTCTGAGATTTCTTGCGATGAGATGTGCCAGGACATTCGCGTTGGATGCTCCAGCAGTAATCTGCCATCATGTGAGTATCCCATCGTCCGCGGTACCGTTCTTCCATGGTCCTTCGTTCTTGGTGAAATCGTTCACCCTGTTCCTCGCTTAGATCACCGAGGTTATCTGGGAAACGATCCAAATGACTGTGGAGGTAATGCAGTTTGATGCTCATTTTACAGCCAAGTTTACAAAAAGAAGAGAGCATATTCTCCACTAATTCACCGTAGTTATCGGCCTTATAGTTCCCAAGGAAATTCTTCACAACCATACTAAACGATGACCACGCACGTGCCTCAATGTTGTCCATTGAATCTTGGAAACGCGGGTCTTTCATGAGTTCCCGGATTTGCGGTCCATCGAAAATACCTGCCTTCAGCTTTTCCATGCTCAGCGCAGGAAATTTTCTACATATGTAGCCAAAACACGTCCCATCTCTGTTCAAAGCTTTTATAAATTGTTTCATCAAACCTAGTTTGATGTGCAGTGGTGGCAATATGATCCTTTCTCTGTCAACCAAAGCTTCTTTGATGATATTTTTTTCTCCAACCACCATGTTTTCTCTCAGAGGCCACTGTCTTCTCACCCAGTGTTCATCTTTAGCTCTACTGTCCCAGAGACATATAAAGCACGGGTACTTGGTGTACCCGCTCTGCTGGCCCAGGAGAAAATTCACCATCTTCAGATCCACACAGATCACCCATTGGTGGTCTCGGTATGATATCTTTTCTAGGACTAGGGCGACTGTCCCGTGCTCTTCTCTCATACCGACTGAGTGACCAATTGGGATTGATCTGTATCTGTTGCCGTTGTGTAGAAGAACACATTTTAGGCTCCGTTTGGAGCTATCTATGAATAACCGCCATTCACTTGGTGTGTATTCCGATATGCCCATTTTCATCAGCAATCCGCGCACATTGTTGCAGAAAACTAAATCGTTCTCTTTTGAGAAGAAGGGCAGTAAATCCTTTTCTCTGTCGCGATATAACGTGATTTTGGTTCCCGGCAGCAGTAAATTTTTTCTCCCAGCCTGGAAGCTAACAATTCAGACGATTTCTTCGAAAGACGTAAGTCCCTTATGAGGTCGTTTAATTCGTGTTGACTAAAACCTTCTGCAACTGATGACGGTCCTTCGAAATCACTGTCATTTTGCCCACATATGCTTTCTTTGTCAGTAGCAGATTCATCATCTTCTTGAGGGAGCTCTGGAAGATGGCTGAATGATGGGACAGGTATCTCATCTGAATGTGAAACAGGCCGTCTAGCTGAGTCTATGTCAGGATACGTCCATTTACTCCGGTTACGTCCACTGATGCCCTTTATATTCACCAAACAAAAGTAACAGTCATCGCTGTGGTTTCTCTGTTCTCTCCATACCATTGGTATACCAAATTTCAGGCACCTCCTCTTTCCGTTGGTCCATTGCCGCAGATGCTCCGTACACGTTTTACACACAACATGAGGAGCCCATGGCTTATCTTGGTCCCCTAGTTGTACTTTGAAATAGGCAAAATAAGCTTTTTTCACAAAATCAGTAATAGTTTTTCTCTGTTCAATGAACGTGTACTCTCCGCAGATAAAACAAAACACATCTGGATGATTTAAACACTTTCTTCGTGATGAAGCCATGTCAACACCTGTAACAGGAAAGAATTCACGCTAGTACATGTACAATACACATGCAAAACAGCAACATCAGCAAAATCATAGCTACAATTTAATTATACAGATGCATTTAGATTTACGAGCAACTCATAATACCGTTCCAGAAGGGTAATAAAGTAGGTAATGACGTATGGAATATCTCAAAAACTAGAGCTGCTAGAACAAAATGGATGATATTTTCTGAATCAGTGGCCTGAAAATATCCAGAATAAGGTCTAAAATCTCAGGCACCAAGAAAAATATTTTTTTTTGTTCCCCAGTGATAATTAATAGCACCACTGCTACGTTTAAACACTAACTGATTTGAAAAAGTCACCTCGCATTGAGCGTTAAGGATAGTATTTAGCGGTAACTTCACCTTTTTTCGTTTCTTGGTGATGATCAGTGGTGTAGTGCTGTGGGAACGCGTGGGAACGCGTGGGAACGGCGTTCCCTTACTTTTTTTGGTAGACGGAACGGCGTTCACTATTTCAAATAAGTCCGAACTTACAAATCTCTAACGTCATGAAATTTTAATTCCCACCCCTAGAAGAAATATGAGAAAGAATCATTAACTGCTTCATTTCTTTTAGCTTCAACTGAGGCAATGCTAGCCTATAAAGATCTGGTGAAACAGTCACCACGGCGTACCAGTTGTTAACTTTTTTTAGTTAATTATTCCAGTTGTTAGCTATTTTTATTGATCGTACTGGATGTCGTATATCTAATGACACTGGAAATACTGCATCTTCAACCTTGGAATATATCCTAATATCCAGTGCATATGACCTCAAAATATCCCTGAAATTGGTCAGATTTCAAAAGATTTCCCGGGGGGCTTACAGTGCCCCCGGACCCCCAGCTGTATGGGCTCGCCGCGCTCGCCATTGTCCCCCCCCGCATCTGAGTAACATTTTCAAAATGCGTTCCCTCACTTCTTTATTTAGCACTACACCACTGGTGATGATGAAGCTGAAGTTGTATCTTCTCACGTCACGGTAACGTTGAATATAGGCCGTTTTCTCATCATCGGTCTCAACATCTTGCGGATACACTGACGCTTCAACTTTATCATTCAAGAAGGTGTTGATATAAGCCGTGAAGAGTGTTAAATTTCTGGAACCTCCACACTAGGTAAATCTTTAATATTCTGTATCCGTGACGAACAGCTAGGTCCAGCTCCAAGACTTGTAAAAACGCCGTGTATATTCCTCTGATGGATTGTGTGATTACACGTCCCACTGTTCTCCTCTACGCACTTTACGCACAGGGGAGACATGGTTTTAGATCTATAACAACCGGCAAGATAGGCTTTCATAAATCACAAGGAGGAAGTACGTCAACGAAGGATAAGCCAAAATAATTCTCATTTAAATTGGTTGAAAATTCCTCGATGGTTAGTAAGGCGGGTCCCACAAGGTTTTCATGGGCACCTACGGAGTAAGGGTTGTTCTTCATTACGTAGGGGCACAAAGAACAAAAGTTGAAATACTTAATCTTCACACCCTCCGTAGGTGGAAAGTATAGTATGAATGGGTTTGTACGACCTCGAAACAAAATATCACCACACTTGAGAGGGTCCACTACCATTGAATGTTTGATAGACCTTATTTCGTTGCGGTACTGTTCGTCGGTTTCCATCCGCTCATCATACTCGTGTTCCCATAATATCTTGTGAGTGAAATGGGAACTTATAAGTTGATCGCCAGTACGGATCCATGCCAAACTATCAACGGGGGATCTTCCGTGTAAGATACTTGTGATGTCATACTCAGGACGTGGGCATCCTTGGAAGGAGTACACCGTCTTCTCACCTGTAAGGGGATCCTCACTCTATCCATCAGCCCATAAAATGCGACCGTTGATCTTGATAGCCACTTTACCCGTGTTGTGAGCATGCTTTACTTATACACCAGTCTGTTGTTGTACTGTATGTGTGTGAACCAGTAAAGACCCTTATAGCCGTAACTGTGCGGAGTGTTTCGTGGTATAAACACTGTAAAGCACAATGAGGCAATCGTGGTTGCAGCCTGTAGTGGGTTGCAGTTGAAGTGGGTAATATACATGTTTTTAAAGCTTTGAACACATACTCTTAGCACATGTACATCATTCCCGCAATAACGCTCACATTCAGTCGCTATATTGTAAGTATTATTCTCAATGAAGCTATTGTAATAACGATCAAAGTCTTCTCGTTCATTCGCGCTCATACTGTCGTAGTTAAAGTAGTGTTTTGGGGGAGCTGGTCCAATGCAATTTAAAGTGTCGCGAGTGAAAAAAGTGTAATGGAAATACGCTTTTGATACCTCAACATCCACCCCCATCACCTTGGTTAGCTTGGCTAACTTACAAGGTGTGAATAGTAATGTGTCATTAAACTGTACATTATTCCTTGTCTGCATTTATACGAGTTCATTGTCGCTTTTCAAGGGATCACCCGTGAATATTGCTGAAGACTTATGTTCAAGCATTTCCTTATAAAGAAGCTACGTATCAAACTTTGCAGCATTATGCGCTAGAACATACACAGTCTTTCTTTTTAATTGATCGGCTAGCCTGACTATATAATCCATAAACGGCGCTAGGAAGATTCCCAATGGGAAAATTGCCAGTGAGAAAATTGCCATTGGGATAACTGCCAAAATGGGAAAACTGCCCATCAGAAAATTGCCAGGCGGAAAATTACCAACTGAAATAAGGGAAAATTCCATTGGAAGAAGTTGCCATTGGCATAATTGCTAGCCTAACCTAACCTAACCTAACCTAACCTGTCCTTCTGGATGAAACAGATGGGAAGTTGCGCGCTTGTTGTCTCCAGTTACGAACATTTCTGCTCATGTGATTCACATTTGTTAGTTGAGAAAGAGCATATTCATCCAGCGATGTAGTACATTCAGAAATCAATACTGCAGCTTTAGCTTTCAATACTCCATGAACTTTTTTGGCATCAACTCTGTCTTTGCTTGCTGAATGGTTATGCTCATTCACTGATTTTATCACTTCATAATTGTGCGTAATTAACTTTGTGTGTAATCTTGCTTTGCAGCTCTTTTGTTTTCTTGCAATACATTCCCAATATATTACTGTACCACTTATTTCAGTTGGTAATTTTCCGCCTGGCAATTTTCTGACGGGCAGTTTTCCCATTTTGGCAGTTATCCCAATGGCAATTTTCCCATTGGGAATTTTCCGCGCACGTCCATAAACAACTTCATGGGTGGATCTGTCATAGTCAGTGGCGGATTATCATTGAGGCTATTCAGGCTGAAGCCTCAGGCCCCATGCTTGAGGGAGGCCCCAATCAAAGTGAATCTAGTTAAGTGAGGGTGACTGTTAATTTCAACGTAGCTTATTTGAGCGTTAATATGCCAGATATTGCCAGTGACCCTTGATTATTATTTTGCAAGCTTCATTCTTAATCTAAAATTTTATCTTTATAAATATTTTTTTATATTTAATTTAACAATGTGTTAAGGTTCTTTTATGTTTGTTTCTCAATTAGCCTAAGTACCGTACATGTAATTCGTGTAAATATATTATGTATTGTACATGTATTGTTAATAAAAATCTATAGAAAAAGGCCCCCAAAATCAAATTAGCCTCAGGCCCAAGTACAGTTAATCCGCCCCTGGTCATAGTCGTTTTAAAAATATTGGTCTGGTTCCCACAGTTGCGACATTCATTACACTTAACATTCATACATTCGTCGCACAGGGTTTGGCTCACGAGTAAATGAGGGATGATTTCTTTCGTCTCAGTATAGTATACAATAATACACGATCTATTTTTTGGTTTGGCGTCTTTCATATAACAAACATGCTTCACCCCATCCGCCTTATATTTCTCATGGTTTTTCAGAATCATCCTCCAACATTGGTCCTTTAACTCCCGCGAGGCTTGATGGTTCCTGGCTGGTTCCTCGAGGACGTCTCCCAACATCTGAGAGGGAAGTTGAAGGTTCCGGTGAGATGTGTTTCTCAATCTTTATCAAATTCTACAACTTCTGCAGGTTCTGCAGGTTCTTACCGGTTGGTGTTTTCATTCATCATTCTGGAAAAGAAAAATGAGAGAAGATTAGTGAATATAAAAATTGGCTTTTAAAAACTTTATATTTGTTAAAAGCATCACTCAAGAACATTTCACGTAAAAGATGGAGTCTCTAAAAAAATTCAGGGTTACAAGTCCATCAGCATGTATTACAAGTGGTCCCACAGGGTGTGGTAAAACTGTGTTTATGCTTATAGTTATTAAAGATAAAGATGCATTGTTCTCAAAACCTGCACACACCGTTATATGGTGCTATTCAGCCTACCAGAATATTTTTGACGATTACAAAGATGTCTTATTCCATAAAGGGGATTACGGTGTCGGAGTATTAAAGTGATTGCGGAGACATTTACAGTATTCTCCCACCATCTTAACATAACCGTGTTCTTCATCAACTAAAACCTCTTTTTCAAGAAGAAGTTTATTCGAGATATATCTTTAAACACATAGTATCTTGTCTTATTCGATCAACGTCGGGACATATCGCAAATTGGTATATGAGCAGGCCAACGTAAGGCTTTCTTGGAAGGTTATAAAGAAACAGTGAGTCGGCCATACAGGTGTTTGCTCTGTAACCTTCACCGGCGTAACACCTTTACGGTACTTCTAATAACAGACATATTTCCCATCGAGGTTGAAACAGTATGTATACCAGAATGACGAAACGTGTAAAAAATATTTCGAGTTTATAAAATCATTCTCTCGGTTACCACCTACTCTTCAGTGACTGTGAAAATACACTGATCCTGACTTTAAAATGTATCTGTGAAGCCTGTTTCAATGTTATAAAATGCAACGTCCCAATGACAGAAGAGTCGTTTCGGTCGTAATAAGAACATAATACGAACACTCGCTCGTAAAAGACAATTTTGTGTCAAAGAAAAAACGTTTTGTTGTACAAAAATGGATCATTCCCGCCTATCCTATTTTCAGTTTTAGACCCTTTATTATCTAGTTTTATATAATGAAGAAGGTTGTAGTTGTAGCGAGTTGTTGAATATATTAAATAAACAATTACATCTTGATGAGAAAAAATTATACCAAGAAGCCCTTCAGGAATTTCTTCAAGAGTACGAAAACTATAAGAAACCTATGGAACTATCCCCAGTTATCAAACATAGTGACGATACTGAACGTGTTGAGACTAGACTCGAACAACCCGAAGACAGTGGTAGGAACTCCCAGCACCTAGAGCAAGTGTTAAAAAATAGCCTTCCTAATACATTGAAGTCTAAGTCTTTTTAATCTATTGAGTGGTGATCCAATTATACAATGGTCTAGCAAAGGTGAAGTTACTGTTGAAGGTTCAGCGGTACCGGATTCGAACATTATTGATATCGTCCATGATTTGGTGAGAAAGTGGGAAAGACCATTCCCACCAGGTTGGGATCATATTAAAACAAGGTAACAGCAAATAAGCATTCCAAAAACATTGATTGGTAACCAAAACAGACTAAAAGCTTTGGAACAGGCAACTCACCCTACACCAAAGTACCCCTCCAAAGGTGTTTCCCGGATTAAGACCTTTGAAAAAGAGGAGATTCGTCAACCCTCGGCCCGATCCAAGCGCTTCTAAAATATCTACAGATCTACAGAAGCTAAGGCTAACAAAGACCCTAAGATCCACTCTAAGGTTAGCCCGAGAGAAAGGAAAGAGTTTAAGAGAAGAGAAGAGAATAAGGGGTTAAGTAAGGAGCACCACCTATCATTCGTGGGTTAACATTCATTCAGAAAAAGAGAAAAAAGACTCACCATCATAATCCGCCGGCCACTGCCGACAAGTCAGAAAAATAGTCGGAGAGAATAGGAGAGGGGTGAAAGATGAAAATAAGTAAAATAAGAACGCTTACAAACCATGCAAACACAGTCTTAACTCACAGTCATACCATGCAAACTACAAACATGCAAGAAAAGAGAGTTACAGACATGCAAAGTAAAAAAAGTAGGTAAAGTTAAACAAAAAGTGGGTTAGTTTACGCTACGAGTTACATCTACGTTCGTGTTAGTCTAATTTTTTTTTTTTTTTTTTTTTTTTTATTGCTGGCATCACACGCTGGCATGTCACAAGCTGGCATTCATCGTCAACAGACTCATCCTCGAGCACCACCACCAGAGCTCCTGTCAAAGTTTACAGATGACCTACATTCCGAAATCACACGCGTAGCATAAATTATAGGATCGGACAATACTCTATTGTTAAGATGAGAGACCGAAAGAAATACTAAGGAAAAAAGTGTTCACGAATATGCCTAATGGAAGCTATAACTTTTGCTTTCCAAAAAAATACTTTTCACGAACTACCGAATGATGACGCTAGTTTATTATACCATATAAAATTGGAAAGTCTCCTGGACAGACTTCCTATGTGTTACATTTACATTAATATCGCGGAACATCAGTTTGTGGGGGACAATTAGGTGCGATTGCTGCACATTGTGCATATCCCCGATCATAGTGGAAAAAGTATGAGCATAATGTATGATAAGCCCCATTATGCCAAAGTTGATTCTAATCTACTAAGCAATGTTGTGATACATATACAGTAAGAACGGATGTAGGTGAAAGCTTTATTCGGCTATGGAAGCTTAACAGTGAAACTTCATTTTCGACATGTTATAGTATGATGCAAAAGCGTTTAGACGTATATCGTGGTACATCCTTGTGCATATTAATTGCATCAACAAAGTAAACGGGATAAAAGATAATAATATGAATTTATTCAATTTTTATTAACATCTTAACAGTGACAATTGTAATTATAGTATGATATGACCACGACGACTTTTTATCTCTTGTTGAACACGGTTTGGCATTGAATCTGAATATGAATATATTAAATTTTTATTAACATCTTAACAGTGACAATTGTAATTATAGTATATGATATGACCACCACGACTTTTTATCTCTTGTTGAACACGGTTTGGTATTGAATCTACTAAGTGAGCAGTCTGTTACAATTTGTTCATCTCTGTACCACACTGCAATTATTTCCTATATCAGCTTCGTCATTGTCGTACAATCCCTTTTTCTAAGTCTTGATTTCACAATAGCCCAAAGATTCTCAATTTGGTTTAAATCAGGATAGTTCCCCGGCCAATCTAACACCTGATTGTTGTTCTCTGAAAAACCTGAAAAACCTGGTTACAAGTTTTGAAGAGTGACATGGATCTAATTCTTGCTTGAAAACACCACCTCCATTCGGAAACTTCTTAGTCAATTTAGGAATCAAATTTTTTTCAATATAGTGAGGAAATCTCATTATTCCTTCAGCAGGATGTAGTGAACCGATGTCATAATAGCTGAAGCAGCCCCAGGACATCATCTTTTGAGGATATTTTACACTCTCTCATTGGTTTACCCACCGACCGACGCACGTGCTGACTTCACTGCCCTTGTACAAAGAAATGACTCACCTGAAAAGATTACCCTGCGCCACTTTTCTTTTGTCATAGTTTTGTACTTTTTAGCCCAATCTAACTTTTTATTTTTCATTTAAAGCCTTAGAAGCAGCTTTTTCATTGGTTTTCTCGCGAATCTTCCCCTAGCAATCAAGCGGCAGCGGACAGCGCTTGAGCTAACTGTTACCCCAACAACAGAAAGCTCTTTTCCTAAGGCATCGCTGGTTTTCCAAGGATCCATTTTACTTTGACGGAGAAGAAATCGATCATTACGAACAGATGTTCTTCGTTTTCTTCCACATCTGCCTCTTCACGTATCTTCAAGATTCTGAACACTGCTCGCGATCTCCCGCTGGTTTTTTGGAGTGTGATCAGCCAAGGCAATTACTTTAGAACGCTTACTAGTAATCACATCCATAACCCTTGATACTTAATGTTCTGCTAGTGTGAGGATCGGACGGGCACTGAAGTTAGTATACTTGGTCTCGTGGAACTTGTCGATTGGCTGTAGGTACGCATGCACAGTCGAACTTATCGTTAATTAGTAGCTGGTACCCATGCTCTGTATGACAGGACACTACCTAGATCATAGCATCACTGCTAGAGTACATTTAAGCTTAAAACTACGTATGTTTGATAATTTGTCTACAGTACGTGATGTAATTAATATGTGCAAGGGTGCATGGGATAATGCAGTAACGGACTTGGTTTGATTTTTTCTACTACAGTATATAACGAACGGCTGTCCTTTTACTAAACAGTTGGGCCAGATATCTCTGTCGGGAGGTTCTACAATCAGGGTTTAACACGGATGAAGATATGAAGCCTAAAGACGCTTTGTAAAGGCATTTACGACGTACGGGAAATAAGATCATCGATGCCGCTAATAAAGTTATCAAAAGAAAAATGCGTGGTAAACGGAAAAAAAATCGGCAAGGAATAATAAAAAGTCAAGGGAAAAAGAAAAAGAACAAGAATCAGCAGTTATCATCTGGAGGCGCTAAACCTAAACGAAAGATTTCGAAAAAATCAAAAAGATGCTCTAACGCATGAAGACTACCGTTGACTACTTTAACTAATATAAACCTAAATCTTGTACAGCTATCTCCCATAGGTAATTGTGGTTCTACAGTGAGAGGTAGGGTCTGATATTTACTCCAAGCAATTCAACATGTCGCAGCTAGTCCATTCACACAGCGAGGAACGCTGTAAATCGGAACTCTTGCCTTTTAACGTCCCACGTACTCCATAGAGGACTCCGATTACGTCACGATTAGTCTATTCAACACAGTTTTTTCGTTGACTGCTCGCTCCTATAGAATTTTTTATACCCAACGCAGGCTCATTCTTTTACGACCCCATCAATACAAAAGTTCGAATGGCCCACTCTGACGGGACAGATTGTGAGGATGATTGTGCAATCTACCCTGAAACTAATATTTTGCATACAATGATCAGCCAATGCAACGTATATTTAAATCAAGTGAATGATTGAGCAGGATCCAAGTATTGACATTACCCGGCATACTTGGAAAATGTTCTAAATTATTTAAAAGATGCCAAGGAAACCCATTTGAGTACCTCAGAGTAAAAAAGAGATTTTTTACTGTTATACCCATCTGCACAGCGATTTTTTCTTTCAAGATAGACTTTTGGTGAATGGAACTGAGATGAAGATCAAATCACTCGCACGGCTCCTGAGATATGTTTAAACTTGCCTGAGGGTCCCACACATTATTGAGACGTATCTCAGTTTACGACACGTAAAGTTATTCGCAGTTAAACAAATGGAGATTGAAAACATTGCTAGTAAATGGTACGTCTATCGCAAGAGTTCTAGAAATGGATTACTCTACTGAGGACAAAATTTTATTGTGCTCGTGCGCCTTCCACAACTTATTTTTTGGTACAAATGGATGTAACGACGTCAGGACAGGGATAACAATGGACGACTATAAAAAAAGGACTAATATCTACGCTTTCGATATTTTAGCCGATCAGTGTTCGGACGCACACACGCATCTAAATTCTCAAACATGTAGCATTGAAACTAAAATTTAGCAAGCCATTATCATTATTTATTAGCGTACTACTGTATCTGGGACCACAAGGTCTGATTGAAATGGATTGGTTTAGATCGGTGATAGCGGACTTTTAAATGGATGAACTGACAATTGAAAGGTTTCTGAAGAAAAATAATGTTACAAGAAACATCTTTCTAGGCACATATGCAAAGGATGAAATCTTGAAGATGCCCAAGAAAAAAGATTCAATTAGATTTGTACTTAAGAACAGGGTGGTGTAGTATCGATACAAGCACCGCGATACATTTTCTGTATCTTGCATCGTATCGCGATACATTTTTTATTATTTGTATCGTACCGGAAGATGCGATACAAATAAGTGTCAGTAACGAGATATTTTATCATAGATTCAGTCAGTGATCTTTCCCCAGAATGTCTGATGAATTGTTTGAGAAGTCACTCTTTGTAAACTTCAATAAAAATAGAAAATAATTCAGTTGTTTCATAATATATGTCATATATGATATATATATATATATATATATATATATATATATATATATATATATATATATATACGAGGGGCGGTAAGAAAATAAGTTTACACGGCGTATAATTTCGTAACTAAAGGACCTACATTGATTATGTTTGTATCAGGTGAATTCGTTAATCATTGTTGGCAACACTGCATGTCGATTCGGCTGCCATCTACTGTACATTGGTTATATGAGTCAGTTGAACATGGTGGCTCGACTGGAAAAGTACCCTGTCATTAATGCAACGATATTCCGAGTCTGTCAATGGTCAGGAATTTCTCGAGCGCATTGTCACAGGAGACGAGACATGGATTCATCACCGTACTCCGGAAACAAAACGTGCCAGCATGGAATGGAAACATCCTGGGTCCCCGCGACCAAAGAAGTTTAAGATTGTGAGGTCCGCTGGCAAAGTGATGGTTACCGTGTTTTGGGACCACAAAGGCGTTTTAGTCGCAGACTTCATGCAAAAAGGCAAAACAATCAATGCAGCTGCATATTGTTCAACACTGGAACGTTTACGAACAGACATTAAACGTAAAAGTCCTGGACTGCTCCGTAGGGCAGGGCACTGCTCCAGTCGAGCCGCTATGTTCAACTGACTCGTATAATCAATGTACGGTAGATAGCAGCCGAATCGACGTGCAGTGTTGCCAACAATGATTAACGAATTCACCTGATACAAACATAATCAATGTAGGTCCTTTAGTTACGAAATTATACGCCGTGTAAACTTTTTTCTGACTGCCCCTCGTGTGTATATATATATATATATATATATATATATATATCGTATCGCGATACATATATTATTCATATATCATATAATGTATATCGTAACGGGACAAATTTTTGCCAATGTATCGAATATCGTATTGCGTTAATTTTTTTTTGGCCCCGATACACCACCCTGCTTAAGAACGATTTCTCAACAGGACCGGGAATACATTGGGTAGGTGTTTATTTTACCAACCTCATCAAATAGCGTACTATAACCCGCTTGGAAAATCTCCGCTTCATGACCCAAGTATAGTGGAATTTCTAAAATAATTGCTTGTACCTTTCATCACTTGGAACACTTATAGGGACCAAGGTCTTTACAGTGACGTGTGTGGCAGTATTGTTTGTTGTTTCTGCTTTATATGGCAAGAGGTTTCTCTTATGAAGAATTTTTGAAAATTTTCAGTAAATGTAACAACCTTAAATGATGAGTTTGTAAGTAATCAAATAAAAGACATATTTCAATTGGTAACTTAAAAAAGAGCAGTGTATAGTTTACCAAGAATGAAGACTTTTTCTTTTGAATGTAACTTGTAAACTATGGACAATTATTAATTGTTAAAAGTGCAACTCTTATATATTTATTTTTAATGTAACCTTTTAAAATATATTTGTAAAGATGCAACTGTTACATGCACTCTTTAAAATGTATTTGTAGAAACTGTGACTTCGTCTAATAAATGAATGTCTGATTTTCTGTGATTTATTTTAAAAATCTCCGAATACTGTTCAACATATATATATATATATATATATATATATATATATATATATATATATATATATATACATTGGGTATGGGTAGTAGTTGGATGGGAGACGGTCCTCTGCGCCCAGTTTATGTAGCGACCCGTGGTTCGGATCCCACGTAAAGCTGTAGGTCCCCTCCGTCATATGACCTTAGATGTTGCGAAGGAGGGTTAAACAACCCCAATTAAAAAATATATATATATTAGGGTGTCACTTAATTGTATGGTAAGAATTGAACCATCAAGTAGTTTAGGTCTAACCCTCTAGAAATGTGACATTGCATGTAAAAACGCTGATTATGAAGTTTCATGAGAAAATATTAATATTTAGAGGTTGCTCAAGGCCATTACTTGTCCTAAATTGAAATGCGCTTCCTTTCTATGCCTCAACCCAGTATCATTTCAGTCGCCTTAATGGTCGGATGTGTTTTCATTAGTGTGTGTTATTTTAGTCTTAATAGTAGGATATGTGTGTATTACTGTTTTTTATTGCATAATGACTATAACACTTATTTTTTATTTTCAGATGTAAATTTCTATAACAAAATACATTTATTATCTAATGATGGAGACTCGAAAGAAATCTAAGGTTTACTTGATTGACAAGTGTGAGAATGATATTAGAGGTGGTAAATTGCCATCAAATCTTCAGGCTCTGTCCTTTTTCCTTCATTTACATATAAAAAAGAAGACGATAAGAGAGGCTTCGTCAATGACAATTGAAAAAATTGAGGAGTTTTGGAATCGTGCCCGAATTCCAACTCAACACAAACAGGACACAATCAGAAAACTGGAAAAACTCTTCTCACGATGGAAAGCATTGAAGAAAAATACATCCCGCAAGACAGAAGTACAGGCTAAGAATGAGAGCATGTTCAAGGACTGTTTTCACGACCTCTTTGATATAGCTCATGCAAATGCCCTCGACATAATCAAAATGGAGGAAAATAAGCAGTTTCTCATTGCTCAGCGTGAAAAAGGCCGTCGTGGAACAATGTCCTCTGTTGATATTGTTCTACATCAGAAGGAGGCAAAGGAGAAACGTATGTTCAGCGAACAAAGTCGAAAGCGAAAGGCAGAACAAAGCAAGGATTCATTGTTAGATTCTGTTACACTAGAGAGCAGCAGTTCATCGACGTTTGAGGAACAGGAATCAGAGCCTGAAGCTGTTCCTGGAACAAGTAGGCAGAAACCCCCTTTCAAGCGGGGAAGAAAAGAAGTCATCACGCCTGGTCTCACAGCAGTTCTAGATCGCTGTAAAGTATCTGATCGTGCTGCTACTATGATTATTGCGGAGACTGCGAAAAGTCTCAGCCATGGTATCCCTGATCTTGCTGTGAATCGAGAGACTATCCGACGTGAACGAAAGAAACAAAGGGAGGCACTCCCTATGACCATCATGAAAAACTTTAAGCCGAATGTACCTCTTACTGTACACTGGGATGGTAAATTATTACCGGAAATTACTGGAAAGAAAAAATTGATAGTCTTCCTGTCATAGTAACAGGTCAGGGAGTACACCAACTTCTTGGCGTTCCAAAGCTCATATCTGGAACTGGAAAAGCACGAGCTGCAGCTGTCATTGAAGCTCTCCGTAAGTGGGATATTGAAGAAAAGGTCCAAGCTGTATCCTTCGATACAACTAGCTCCAATATTGGTCTAATGGCTGGGACTTGCGTTATTTTACAGCAGATGCTGAGACGTGACCTACTCTATCTGGCCTGCAGACATCACATCATCGAACTTTTGGCTGCTGCAGCTTTAAAAGAATGCATGGGCCCCACATTAGCTACAGATGTCCAACTTTTTAAGAGATTTCAAGGAAAGTGGGACGACATTGATCCAAAGCGGTATGAAGACTCCACCACTGATGAAATTGCCACATCTGCTGTCGCTGATGTAAAGGAAGGTCTCATTAGCTTCTCTAAATCTTAAATGACTACGAAAATCCCGCGAGATGACTATAAGGAGCTACTTGAACTGGCATGTCTGTTTCTTGGTGCTGTCTCTAATCGTGGTGTAGTTTTTCATGCTCCCGGAGGGATGCATCAGGCACGATGGATGTCAAAGGCAATCTATTCCTCAAAGATTTGGATGTTCAGATCACAATTTAAGTTAACAAACCGTGAGGAAAGAGGACTTCGCGACTTTTGCATTTTTATTGTATGCATCTATGTGAAAGCTTGGACCACGTGCCCTTGCGCCATTAGTGCTCCCCAAAATTACCTCCATCTCCTACAGTCACTAATAAAGTATTCAAACATCCATTCACGCATTGCCATGGTAATTTCACAGAAGATGGCAGCTCATTTATGGTATTTGTCTGAAGAGCTGGTGGGTCTTGCTTTTTTCGATGACGATGTCCTCCCTGATATCAAAAAGCGCATGGTCATATCTATGACTAGTGTTGATGGACAAGAGAACCCTCCAAAGCGTGTGGTTGTTGACCTGGATACTGTGAAAGAAAAAAGCTTGGAAAATCATTGTTCATGAAGCTCAACCTCCCAGATGAATTCTTAGAGAAAACTGCTGAGCAATGGGAAGAGGATACCCATTACCAGACTGCGAAAGAGACTGTAAAAACTCTAACTGTAACAAATGACTTCGTCAACGTGGAGTTACTCTCATCCAGGATTTTTCTGGATACCTAACCAAAGATGAAGAACAACTCCAGTTTCTTCTCCAGGCTGTTAAAGACCATCGCAAGCATTGCATATGGGGACAAAAGCATACCTTGAGTGGAAATAATGATTAATCATAATAATTACGCTACTCTCTGATGTTAATGTACTTTATCTTAATATTATGATAATGTCTTGTGCACTTCCTGCTAATGTAGGAACATAATAAATTGTTTAAATACATTTGGAAATTGTTTATATTCACACTTTCTGAGAATTTCGTATCCAATACTTCGAAGCCGTTGAGCGACCTCTGAATATTAAAATATCTCAATAAAACTTTGTACACAGTGGTTTTACATCATATGGCATACTTTGATGGGGTCAGAGCACGGAAACCTAAAAGATGAAAAATAAGTGACACCCTAATATATATATATATATATATATATATATATATATATAATATATATATATATACGCCGGCAGGCCAGTCCGCCTTCAGATGCATCTACTTCGAAGCCCAGGTCGGTAAACATTCTCGTAGAACACAAGCCCATTTGGCCTACCTTTCTACCTTCGTGTCAAGCAACTCCTGCGTAACCTACACAACTTCAATATATTCCTTCAGCCTAGCGAATATGCTCTCTTCAAAGTGTCCCCAAACAACCGGCAGACTAACTTTCTCATTACGACTGCAGTAACCTATTTAAGTATTTTACCTATTCAATTATTTTACAGTATTTGTATCCGCTTGTTTATTTTCTCATTTATGCATTTATTTTTACTTACCTAATCCGTTTACTGTACCAACATTGTATTTTTATTACCTCAGTTATTATTTGCTTAATTACTTTTAATTGTGTTTTCACTGCCGCATATCTCATTAGCCTATCTAAATCAGTGCTTCTTGTCATTATTGTATTCACTTAACACTGCACTGCACTGCACGACAAAATTACAAACTTTTTCTACCCCTTAAACGAAATGGAGTGATTTTTATAAATTTCGATGCGCTGAGTTCAAATCTGATGTCAGAATATTTATATCACCCACCGTTTTGAAGGGACGTGTCATAAAAGTCTTATATACAGATTAGAATATACTGAATACCTTAACATAATTATTACAAGATCAGAACAATTAAAATCTTTTTGCTGATGTTTTTCGTTTGTACATACTCTCAGAAGTTTCCCTAATGCGAAACCAGCAATATTCAACCAACATACTAGAATTTCACTTTCCCTGGAACCGCTTTTCCATAATGGCTACCTCCTGATGGAATCTTTCGCCGTGCTCCTCGCTAACGGCGCCCAAATTGGTTGGAAAGAAATCTAAATGAGAACCAAGGAAATGCACCTTCAAGGACATATATATATAGTGTCCGCAAAAAGAATAGAGCACTTCCACCTTGAAATAAGCTTTCGTGCTCTGTTTTATGTGCGTGGGATTTGTTTTATCGTACGTCCGGCACCTCCGTAGAACTGTATGACTCCTCTGTTTTTTGGTGTAGCTTGTCAGTTGCTCTTAGGGAGTGAGAGAAGGAGGTTTCATTCTCACGCTCATCGTCGTGTATTGCTTCGTTTTTCACCTTTGTTGCATTTTTGTAGATATTTTCAACATTAGTAACTGCAATGGCTCCAACCAATCTTTCCCAAGAGGAGTAAGCCCGTATTTCGGCCTGGAAGGCCGAAAAAGTCTCTACCAACGAAATTGCCCGGCGGACAGGAAGGGGAAAATAGGCCATCCGACGTCTCTGTTCCACCGCCCGTAACCTCCCTCCAAACGTGGTACCACCAGCTAAACCACATTCTTGAAGGCCTAGGAAGACTACGAAATCAACTGATAAGCTCCTGAGACGTGAAGTCTTGAAGAAGTCTGATGTTTCCTCCTCCCAGCTAAAGAATAGCCACTCCAAGCTACTGCAAGACGTCTCGGAGCAAACTATCCAGCATCGGCTGCAGAAGGAGCTCCACCGGCCATCTCGAACCTCCGTCCAGAAACCCCTCTTCACCCCCGTGATGCGGAAGAAACGGTTTGCTTTCGCCAGGAAATACAAGGACTGAACAGTGAACGTGTGAGCAGTGGAGGAAAGTCATGTTCAGTGATGAATTTTCCTTCAAGTGCATCACAGGGAGGATAGGACGTGTCCGGAGGCCGCCAAGTGGAGTGAACAGGTACAACTCCTGTTTCACGGTGAAGAACGTGAAACACAGTGACAGCCTTCTAGTGTGGGGGTGTTTCATTGGTGAATGGGGTACGGGGATTGTATATCCTTCCTTCCAACGTCACCATGAATGCAGACCGATATATGACTGTTCTGGAGGATCATCTGCTGAACTTATACGAGATTCATGGGGCCAATTTCTTTATGCACGAGAGCGCCTCGTGCCACAAGGCCATAAAGGTGACGAAATGGCTCTTTGACAAGGATAGTGAAGTGCAGGACTGGACTGGTAATTCCTTTAATTTAAATCCGATTGAAAATCTTTCGAGTTACATGAAGCAGAAGCAGAACACTATGAATACTTCGTCAGTACCACGTCTTCGCGAGATGATGATGTGGGTTAATGACCTGGACCCAGACTACTTCAGGAATTTCGCCGACAGCATGCCAAGAAGAGTCGAAATAGTTATCAAATGTAAAAGGAATATGACTAAATATTAGTTGTATGTTGAAAATAAAATTGGTGATGTGTAACTTGTTTGTTTTATTCATATTGCCTTAAAATCTTACCTAGAGCCACATGAGCTCTATTCTTTTTCAACAATATCTGTGTATTTTTAGTGGTGCCGACAGCCTCTTGTATTTTTAATTTATTTATTACATTTATTCATCATATATTTATTTTGTAATTCTTATTACAAATATTGTATGTAAACCATGCCTATTCACACTCTCGTGCATTGTGTTCCACATGTTTCACTGTGTAACTGTGTATGTTGAGTAGAAACACGTCTTTTGACCTGACGTAATTACTGGTGACGTCATTGACTACGGAGAAAAGTGGGACGCTCGCTGTTCGCGTCAGTATTGTTTAAGACGCAGTGAGAGATTGATGCGCAAGTGTTTTCCCTTAATATTTGCAGATTTTATCCTTCACCATGTCAGATTCAATTAAAACAAGAAGAAAAACTGAAATATGGCTGATTGGACAGCCAATTGACACAATTGGCAGTAAGAAGCTTCCATCCAATGGAGATGTACTACGTCGGCTTTTCTGTCTCACAAACAGTAAAAAAACATTGAAAGAAGCATCCAACATAGTTTATGCTGAAATTTTTGAGATTTGGGACAAGGCGAAAATACCCACCAGAGCCGAACAGCATGTACTAACGAAAATTTAAAAAATGTATGAGAACTTCAGATCATTTCAAAAATAAAAATCAAACCGTAATCAAAATCAAATTAAAAAAGAAACTGAATTCCAAGGTAGTTTAGATAACCTTTTTGATATAGCTCACGCAAATGTTTTACAAATGATGTCAAATGAGGAAGATAGATCATTCCTACAAGCTCAGAGAAAAAGGGAGGCGAGGTTACATGGCTGATATTGATAAGAAACTGGTCTCTAAGCAAATGCGACAACGGAAAAGAGATGAAAGACAAGCTGCACTAAAAGAAGCCGAGGAATTGCGAAAGAAATTGTCATCAGCTGTTGTTGTTGTTGTTGTTTAGCCGATCAGCCCACCCTGATCGAGCAAGCCGGCGGCACGCAGGTAACCGATCGCCCTCTTCGGAGTGGACCAGAGGTTCAGCGCACTAGTGATGTTGTGTTGTGTTCGTTGTTGTGCTAGAGCGGTACAGTCTGTCATAATGTGTTCAATTGTTTGTGGTGTGTCGTGGCACAAGTGGCAGGTGTCGTCTATGGAGTTGTCTAGTCTGTGTTTATATGTTAGTAAGTTGGGGTGATGGCCACATCGGAATCGTACTAAGTTAACTCGATCCGATCTGCTCAGGCTGATCTCTGACCTGTTAATGGGTGGCGGCTTCGCACCTAGGACCGCATTCGGACCGAGTCGTGTCAGTGCTTTGTGGGTTAGGTGTGTGTGTATGTTTTTTCTGTACTGTGTGATGTCTGTGGGGCGTGGTATGGAATGGAGTATTTGGCTATAATGTCTCTCTGGTGTTACCTTAATGGTGCGAGGTGTCGGTGCGTGATTGTACATGTAGTGGCAAGGGTGTTGTGGGTTAGTTGTCGCTGCTGCCATGAATTGTGTTCCCCTCATGTCTAAATGTTCCCTAACTTTCAGTATTTTTGTTTCTGTGTGCAGGTGTTCTATTGGTGTTGTTTGAATGCATCCTGTAATGATACGAAGTGCGTTGTTTTGTATTGTCTGTAAGGTGTTTATGTGTGTGTTTGAGATAATGGGTGCCCAGCATAGTCCATAACTGAGCGAATATATTGTTTGTATATGAGTGATGTTGTTTCCTGCTGGTGTCCAAAGTTTGTGCCTGTTAGTACCCTAAGCGTGTTAAGTCTTGACGTACATTTGTTTTTAATATCCTGAATGTGGTTTGCAAAAGATAATGATGTGTTGTATGTGACCCCAAGTATTTTGGTCGTGTGAGTGTGTGGAATGTTGATGTTTAGTGTAAGCTGTGGAATTACCTGGTGTTCTTTTGTGTTGCTTGTAAGCAAGGTGATGGTTGATTTTGTGGGCGCTACTTTGAGTCTGTTGTGTGTGAGCCAGTCTTGTATACTGTTTATGTATGTTTGTAGGCTATTTGTAGCGGTGTCGATGTTGTTGTGGGTGGATGTTAGAGTGATGTCATCTGCATATGATGATAATGTAAGCTTGTTATCTATGGGTGTTGGAATGTCATGCATGTATAAGTTGAAGAGTGTTGGTGAGAGAACAGAGCCTTGAGGGACCCCGTTCGGAAAAAGCTTGTTTTTGGATGACTTGCCATTAAATGTGACATGTGAGTATCTTCCTGAAAGATAGTTGCTCAGCCACCTTTTGGTGTTATTGTGCAGGTTTGTGTTGAGTATTTTGTTTATGAGAGGGAAGCGTGGGATAGCATCAAATGCTTTACTAATGTCTATTGTTGCTAATAGTGTACGTTGAGCTGGTCGTCTGGAGTTGATGCCATCCATGATGTGCTGCGTGAGGTTAGTGAGTAATGTCGTGGTTGAGTGGTGAGGTCTGAATCCATGTTGAGTAGGCGATAGTGGAATGTGTGGGTTGGTGATTTGTAAGATTAGTCTTTCTGTTACTTTGGAAGGTGTGCATAGTAAAGTAATGGGTCTATAGGAAGCTGGTTCTGTTGGATTTTTGTTTGGTTTGAGTAGTGTAATAATTTTACCTTGTTTCCATATGTCAGGAATAATACAGTGTTGGTATGAATATGTGCTGATATTTGTGAGAGCTAGTATTCCTTGTGGGACCAAGTGTTTAAGGTGTATGTTAGATATGTTGTCTGGTCCAGTAGCCTTCGAATTCTTAATGTTTTTGATGATCTTGGTGGTCTGGTCTGTATTGAAGGGTATAATGGTAGTGTCGAGTCTGTAGGTTTTCTTGTGTCTGGCTGTTTGTCTGTCTGCATGTTTCTGGTTGTTGTCTCTGTTTAAGTGACTTATCTTTGCGTAGTGATTAACTAGAATGTTAGCTTGTTGTGTGTATGTTGGGATATTATTTTGGCTGCGACAGATAGCCGCGTGTGAGGTGTGAATGCCGCTGTTAGAGTGGGTAATGCTGTTTATAGTCTTGTATAGCCTGGATGTATCTGTGGAGTGGTTTAATGTTGTTATGAATTCTCTGAATGTTTCTGTTTGTTTTTCTTTGAGTTTGTTGTTTATTTCTGTGTTGAGCTGTTGTATCTGCTGTTTTATGACTTCTGTGTGTGGGGTTTGTGTGTTATATTTGAGGTTGTTACGTTGCCTCATAAGGTGGGCTATTTCTCTAGTGTAATTTGGGTTGTATTTCCTAATGTTGCCATTCGGTATGTATTTGTTTGCATTATTGATGATCTGATTAAATGTCTTGAGTGTTGTATTGATGTTTATGATGGATGTGCTGTTTAATGTGGTGAATTGTTCCTCAGTCTGTATTTTGAACTGTTCCCAATCAGCTTTCTTGTAATTTCTGTAAGTGTGCCTAAGGCTGTTGGGGCAGAGTGTAGAATGTCATCAGCTGTTGTTCAGTTCAATGATAACAGTTCAAGCAGTAGTAGTGATGAGCAACCAGAGCCAGGCACATCGTACGCTACTGAAATGACATCCAAACCTTCAAGCAGCACAATATCAAATAAGCGTAAGCGCATCGTAACACCTGATCTGGCAATAGCATTAGATCGAACAAAAACAAATGATCGTAGTGCTGTTATGGTGCTTTCAGCTGCTGCAACTTCTCTTGGACATGACATTAACAATGTTGTTTTGAGCAGAAGTACTCTACAGAGGGCGAGGAGTGCCGTACGTAAAAAAATTGCAGATGACATTAAGCAAACCTTTACCTCTGACGTTCCGCTTACCATTCATTGGGATGGTAAAGTAATGCAAGATATAACAGGTGATGAAAATATAGATTGGCTAGCTATTCTTGTATCCGGTGGAGGAAAGTCTAAGCTTCTAGCAGTACCCAAACTTGCTTCTAGAGAAGGCGAAAGAATTGCAGAAGCAGTTCTAGAATGCTTAGACGATTGGAATTTGCGAGAATGTATTCAAACAATGTGTTTTGATACTACCGCTAGCGATACGGGTAAAAAAAAGGGCGCTTGCATGATAATCGAAAGTAAGCTTGATAGAAAACTCCTTTCTTTGGCCTGTCGGGACCATATTAATGAAATTGTGATATCAGACGTCTTCCAGAAGTGTTACGGTGGTTCAACGGGACCGGATATATTACTTTTCAAACGTTTCAAGAATTCCTGGAAACAAATGGATAATAAAAGATTTCAAACTGCCAATACAAACATGCCGTGGAAAGTAGAAATCCTCGCACTGTGCGAAGAACAGCTTGCGAGAAGTCACCCAAGAGTGGATTATCGCGAACTTCTTGAATTATAAATTATTTATTTAGGTGGTGTTCCGTCAGGAGGAGTACATTTTCGTCAACCTGGGGCTTTACATCGCGCTAAGTGGATGTCACGAGTGATTTATGCCATCAAAATTGTATTGTTTCGTTCGCAGTTCAACCTGACAAAACAGGAACAGAGTGCAATGGAATGTTTCTCTCGCTATGCTGTTCGCTTTTATGTGCCAAAATGGTTTGCGGCTCCCATCGCATCTTCTGCACCAAGAACCGATTTGGAGTATCTACGAGAGCTTCAGCAATATGATGATAAGGAACTTTCAGCAATAGCTAGCAAAGCACTATGCCGTCACCTCTGGTATCTAAATGAAGAACTTGTGTCGCTTGCCTTTTTGATGATGGTATAACTTTGCAAGTGAAACGGCAGATAGTTCAGGCATTGGAAAGACCTGGTTCAGAAATACAAGAGAAACGAATTGCTTTTGACCACACTCATGATGACCCACTAGCGAAAAATCTGGCGGACTTTGTCACAAGCTCAAGTCGCTCCTTCTTTGAGAAATTGTCCCTTCAATCGACGTTTCTCGAAGTAGATCCTACAGAATGGGATAACAGGGACGACTATAAATTAGCTAAGGAATATGTTAAAACAATGAATGTTGTAAACGATAATACAGAGAGAGCGGTCTCATCAATTCAGAGTTTCAGCAGTCATCTCAAAAAACGGAGAACAACTGCATTACCTTCTTCAAGTCGTGGAAAAACACCGAGAGCGGTTTCCAGAGGCAAAGAAATCGATGATAAAGACATGAAGCACATCACCATCATGAGTTAACATTAAAAAAAGTGGATTAGGCCTATTGGGGATCCCACTTAAAAAAAAACGCGCCTGTTGTAGTTACCTCCTGGGTGGTGCGGAAAAACTACACATTTCAGAGTCTGTCGGCACCACTAAATACTATCGAATCGGGCTGAAACTTCACTCAGAACTTTCTATGGACACGCATAACAAATTCCAGGGGTGAGACTTAAGAAAAGAAAAAAAATATTTTTCACCCCTATGAGCCTATATATATATATATATATATATATATATGTTAAACACAGACTAGGCTTGCTTTAAACCCTAGGTCCATGTCCCAAAGCTGGATCCTGTCTGCTTTGCAGATAGCTGGTGAGGGAAGCTATATTTATGGGATCTCTTTGCGAGAGACCCTTGCCCACGTCGGGCTAGCATCATGAAAAAGAAAAACTATGGTATTTGTCATTTACCATTACTTATTCGGACTATAGTGGATTTAATTTTCCCAGAAGAGTTCCTTGTTCCATGCACGGTCTGTGTTTAACATATAAATTTCTCAGGGACCATTCTGAGTTTGTGTGTGTATATATATATATTATATATATATATATATATTAGTGATGTAGGTCACATCCGCATCCGCATCCGCGGAACATCCGCACATTTTCTCGCATCCGCATCCGCGTCCGCATCCGCACTTTGGACTGCGGATGTCGTGCGGATGTGGACCGTTGAGATAAAATGTCATTAATAAGCGGAAATTATCAAATTCTACTATATTAATAGAACTAGTTCATTGTGCGCAAAAGTGATGCAAGCGACAAGACGAGAGGCTGTTCTTGTATGAAGTTACTCTCTTGCAACCTACTTAGATCCACGTTACAAAGCTAAGTTATTTTCACCTAGTACATTAGAACGAGTTAAATCATCACTTGGCAAAGCAGTTGAAGAGCTTCAATCTCTTGAATCTGTCGCTTCGCCACCCACCAAAAGAATAAAAGTTTCAGTGACAGAACCAACACCTTCAACAAGCAAATCTATCACAGAATCTGTCTCTCAGTTTCTTGAGTCAAGCAGCAATGACGAGACCTACGCGATGTCAAAAGATGTAGTAAAAATGATCGAGAGCTATCACCAAGAAAAACGCCTGGCTGCATGTGACAATCCTATTAGTTGGTGGAAAAATACGCAGAATATCTATCCATACTTGAGTAAACTTGCAAGGAAACATTTAGCCTGTCCTCCAACAAATGTACCAAGCGAGAGATTATTTAGCAGTGCTGGATTAATATATGATGAAAAGAGAAACAGACTGGCAGCAGAAAAGGCAGAAAAATTAATGTTCCTTAAGCATAACCTTCCTATAATTAAGTTTGAACATTAAACGATGAACATCTTAGTTTACTTTATTTTAATTACTCATTTATAAATATGCCTAATAAAACTTTAAACTTAATATAAATAGTTATCAAGCTAATTAAAGATCTCTTTCTATAAGGGTGGAGGTTGGGGAAAGAGGTCGGTGGGGTGCATTTGAGTTGGGTTCACGTCCCGCATCCTGGTAACACAATTATGGTTTCTAATTGTGGCTGAAACTCAACAAATATAACGAATTTATTTGCAGACGAATTCACTAATTGATTTCTATATTAGTTAGATGATTGATATTATTTTATATGTTCAGAGAAAAGTACAGCAATTATTGTACAATTAATCAATTATACTACATTATAGCTACAGCTCTCTCTATATAATAACTTATTATATACGTTAAACACAACAAATCTCGAATATATCCTAAAAAATAACGAAAATGTAGACATCCGCATCCGCATCCGCATCCGCGGATGTTGAAATCAAACATCCTCATCCGCATCCGCATCCGCGGATGTTGAAATCAAACATCCTCATCCGCATCCGCATCCGCGGATGTGAAAAAAATGACATCCGCTACATCACTAATATATATATATATATATATATATATATATATATATATATATATATAAATGATGATTGATTCAACAGGAAAATTAATATTAAACTGCTTTTCTTGTAAGCACTATCTTATTAAAAAAGTTTGGGCACTCGTGAAAAACTGAACATAATAATAAATATGTACTTACATGGTTTCAGGAGTAATTCTTTCTTAATCTTCCATCTCGTCAAACAATTGTATGTACACCAGCTCGGAATCCAGTAGTGAATTTCCAATTCCATTTGTAGTTCTTCATGAGAAGTTCTTTCTTCAACTTCATCCAAGGGTTCGGATTGCAGTAGAGAATCACCGTTCTCCAAAACATTGTCGACATGCCTGCAAGCTTGATCACTACAGTGTTGAACCGGAAAGAAATAATTAGTTAGGAAAAAAGCATTGCTGCATGTAATGTCATTCTTAAAATAAACAGTGCATGCCTGCATTTGATTAAACGTAAAAAAGTGAAAACTTACGTCCAATGAGAGGTTAAATCAGGCATAAGGTTGTGGTTCGTCTCGTTGTCACGCCCACCATGCGGACTGTATAGATTGAGTATTTCGAATTGATGTTCGGAAATAGACGAACAGACCTCTTATATATATATATAATGCAATCATAGTCGGAGGAAATATTAATACTGCACGGTTTTATATATATATATATATATATATATATATATATATATATATATATATATATATATATATATATATATATATATACACAATATACAAGATATTTCACATTAAAAGAGAAATACTGTAGTATTTTGAATTAGCAGGAAAACTACTTTTCTTGTAAGAATAATTTAAAATTCAAAACCTTACTGCTTTGAACAGTATAAAATTACATGGTTTTAGGAGTGAATTTCTACATGACAGTGATTATCAAAATAGTAGCTTGGTAAGGCACTTATGGTAACGACTGAAATTCTAAATGAAGGCAGGAGCAGCTCACAGCCCTTATATATAAGCGCCAGGAAAACTCCGCCCTCCAAAATTCTAATACAGATGTGAATAAACCCATCCCGGCCAAAGACTGCTCATGAAATCGTTATGAATTTTGTATATAATATACTTTTTCAAACCATTTGTCACAACTTTTCTAATAATACATATACCGTATCAGTTTTATTCAAAAGTCGACTATTAAATTAAACAATTAGATCATGCTGAAAAAGGATGTAATACAACCCGTTGATTCCTGAAAATTAATCAGCGTCCTATTTTCTCCTTTATATTGCATGTTCTATCCTGTTCCCTTAGAGAAAATTCTAAAATTTGTAATTATAATGCATGTGCATAATAATGCATAATATTGTCTTTTATGAAAAAAAATATATATGTAACACCGCTACCCGGAGATCAGCGAAGTTAAGCGACATTGGGTCTGGGTAGTAGTTGGATGGGAGACCGTCCACCGCGCTCAGATTATGTAGCGACCCGGATCCCACGTAAAGCTGTAGGTCCCCTCTGTCATATGACCTTAGATGTTGCGAAGGAGG
Source organism: Bathynomus jamesi (assembly GCA_023014485.1). Taxonomy (NCBI): domain Eukaryota; kingdom Metazoa; phylum Arthropoda; class Malacostraca; order Isopoda; family Cirolanidae; genus Bathynomus; species Bathynomus jamesi. The sequence continues at coordinate 891,911 of JAJOZX010000009.1, read as the reverse complement.
TTAAACAACCCCAATAAAAAAAATACATATATACATAAACTTAAGAATACAGGAATTACTGGAAAGCTAGGAAGATGGATATTTAATTTCTTGACGCAAAGAACACAGAGAGTGGTGGTAAATGGAGTCAAATCGGAAGTAGAGCTAGTACTAGCTCCCTTGCTGTTCATAATAATGATTACAGATATTGATGCAGATATCAATGACAGTATTGTATCATGTTTCGCAGATGACACAAAGATATGCAAGGAAATATTGAACGAAGGTGATAGAGAAAGATTACAAAACGACATTGAAACACTATTCCAGTGGGCAGAAGACAACAATATGAAGTTCAACGAAGAAAAATTCCAACTTCTAAGATATGGTAATAAGAAGGAGCTACAGAAAAAGGGTACAAAACTCTACAAGCCAAACAGATAACACCAAATCCACAAGTCAGGGATCTTGGAGTAATAATGTCGTCGGATGCAGAATTCAGTAGCACTATAACATCAAAATTACAACGGCTAGAAAAATAATGGGAATCATCTGGAGGAGCTTCCGCAGCAGAAAAGCAAACATCATGCTCAAATTATGGACGAGTCTAGTCCTACCATTAATTGAGTATTGCTCAATACTCACAAGCCCATATAGAAAACGAGACATTGCGAACATTGAAGCTATACAAAGGACTTTTACATTTAAGATAGAGGAAACGGAAGGTGAAGACTACTGGTCTCGACTACACTCACTGAAACTCTACCCTCTCGAAAGAAGGCTCGAGCGGTACACAATAATATACATATGGAAAATACTTGAGGGCTCTGTCCCTAACCTTAGAAATGAAATAGAAACAAACTGGAATGAGAGAAGAGGCAGATTTTGTACGGTCCCAGCTGCGGTGGGACAAGGGACCATGAAAACGAGGATGGAAAATACCCTCAAAATAAGAGGCCCAAAGCTTTTCAATGTCATACCAAAAGAAGTGAGGAATCTCCAGCACACCGACCTGAATAACTTCAAGAACCAGCTGGACAGATTCCTGTGCAAAGTCCCTGACCAGCCATGCGTGGCTGGCTATGAGGGCAGGAGGAGATCAGGCAGCACTTCCCTCTTCACCAAATCCCGCAAATGAGGCAGGATGCTGCAAAGGGGTCGAACGTAGGTCGATCCTAAACGTCGTTCGAACTCACCTAAAGTATACACATAAGGGGTATATATATATATATATATATATATATATATATATATGCCTTGAGAATTTGAACATCAATAACTTCAAAAATATGTAGTTTACACTTCCAAAATTTACCCAACTTTTACCTCAATCTATTGGTAAGCTATCATAAAATTTTCAGACCTCTACATAAAATACTTTTCCCACAGCTGAAGGAACAATGAGGTACGGTGAAAAAAACGAATATCATAAATCCTAAATGTGTATAGCTGTATCTGGCAACTATTCTAAGACTTGTAGTAGTTTCCTTAGCCTATGGATAATCTGTTAGTGTCTGAAAAACGTCAGATGATATAAGCTACGCCCATCTTAAATACTGTTTTTTAAACTTACCCTTCAATTATGATTCTAACTAACGGTGAAAAAGCGTTGATTGAAAAGTGTTTCTTGGAAAAAAAGATGGATTAGGGCAAGAATTTTAAGGGAATTTCCAGGAATAACTTGTAATGTCACGTCTGTGAATAGAATAATTAAAAAACTTAAAACAACCGGTTCGACGGCACGGAAGCGTAGAAGTGGTCGGCCTAAAACAATTTACACTCAAGATAATATAGCAATGGTCGAAATGATGAACCTATCTCAAGAGGATCAACCTGGGTCACACTGCTCTCAGAGGAAAATTGCAAGAAATTTAGTTGTCAGTCGAAGTTCCATACAAAGAATGCAGAGAACGGTAGGACTTAAAGCATTTAAAATGATCCGTTTTTTCAAGACGTGACAGCAATGTAAGCGCTAAAAGGAAAATTCGTTGTAGAAAATTGTTTGATAGATTTTCGTCCAATGATGTTAAAAATATAGTTTTTACAGATGAAAAAGATTTCACCATCGAGATTGCTCGAAACTCCCGGAACGATGTTGTTTATGGTCGACGTAAGAAAGACATTCCTCCATCGAGACTTTACCACCAGACAAGTCGGTTTTCCAAAAAAAACATGGTATTAGCAGGTGTATCGTGGAATGGAAAGACGAAAATTCATTTCATTTCAGAAAATAAAAAAGAATAATTCAAAAACCTATGTAAATCTCTTAGAGGAGAATCTTTTGCCTGATTGTCGGCGTCTGTATTATGGAAACGATTTCATACTCCAAGAAGATGGTTGCAGCATACTAGCAAGTTCACAGGATTATCTACAACAAAATGTAGTTGACTTCATTGGAAAAAACGACTGGCCCCCGCAATCATCTGATTGCAATTCCATGGATTATTGCATATGGAACACTCCAACAGAAGATTTATGAAGGCCAAACAGAAAAGTTTACAGAAATGCAATTAAAGAAAAAAAATACTCGAATGTTGGGACAAAATAACATTAACAGAAATCAGAGAATGTATCATGTCATGGAAGAAAAGTTTAAGATTAGTTTGTAAGCAGGACGGCGGACATATCATATTTGTTGATACGATGTGAATAATAAAATTTTTTCAGTTTATGATATTCGTTTTTTCACCATACCTCATTGTTCCCTCAGCTGTGGAAAAAGTATTTTGTGTAAAGATCTGAAATTTTTATGATAGCTTACCAATAGATTGAGGTAAAAGTTTTGTAAATTTTGGAAGTGTGAACTGCATATTTTTGAAGTTATTGATGTTCAAATTTCAAGGCGTTTTTTTGGGTGGGCCACCCGATATTATATATATGTAAAAATGAACAATGAATAAGTCTTATAGTCATATATTCTTATATTCATTTTTGCATATAGAGTCCAAACTCGCGTAACGCTGTCTCTATACGAAACGCAAGTTCGGATAAATTTTTGACTTTCTTTCTGTTTTATTTTTGCTGAATAATTGCTGAATTATTTCTTTTTAAATTACTTTATCATTTTTTACGATTTTGCTTAATAATGTAATTGTGTTAAGTTCTGGAATGTTCATTTTCTGTAAGCATTCTCTCTTCGTTGTAAAAGATGAAGTCATGTCTTGCTTTAACACTTAATTTGAAACTTTAAGCATTTAATTTTAGCTCATATGCATGTTTAATTTTAGGCCATAATAAAATGTATATTTGAATTTCCATTTTTAGTTAACTCGGCAGATCATGATAACATCAGATCCGTCAATATGCGGTTTAAAATAAAAATATGGCTTCATCTTCAAATATCTTGCTGATCTGTCTGGACATTGCTACAGCTAAATTATTTACCTTATCTTTAAATATTTTGCAAAATAATTCAGCCTATTGAGAATAAAAAACAAAACAGGTCAGCATTAAATAATAATGATGTCACTATAATTTAGGTATATAAATGTGTAGAATTTCTCCAATGATTATTCTGATTCTGTCTGACCTGACTTAGAGGCTGAGCATTCATTACCTGTAACATTTTAGCAGTAAACTACAGTAAGAGGATATCTTGTCTTCTCCTTCGAGCCTTACTTTCTTCTGAGAACTTAGTCTTAAAATAGAGAAAAATAATTTCCCGATACGCTACAAGAAGAATCGGGGAACCCTTAGAGAATTCAGTAAGTTTCACAGAATCCTCCGATCCCCTACAAGAAGAAATCGGAAAGTAATGTAAGAGAAACTACTGCGATTCCTTACACGGTATCAGCTACTCCAAGGTAACATATCCGTTGCTACCACCTAACCAGAACCCCCGTCAACCTCGAACCGCCCAAGGCCATAGACGGAGGGGTTAACATATATATATGGTTGGAGGTTCTAGATTTGATGGTGTTTAATAATATTTATACAAATGTTTGGACGAATGTGTGTGTGTGTGTGTGTGTGTGTGTGTGCGTAACTACTTCATCAACCTCATACTTTGGAAAATAATTACTGACATGAAAATTGACCTTTGTTTGTTTAAGCGTGCTGAGCGGAAAATTTATTCACACATGAAATAAAAATGCGGTTAGCTAAAGCGTGTGGTCAACCGTAGGAATGAAGTTATGTTAAGTAAGGGGCTCGTAAAAATATCCCGCTTAAGGAATGAAACTCGAAAAGGAGAGTCTTAGAGGGTTTACAAAGATTAAGGGAACTCTAGATTAAAAATAAGCGCCTTTGTTAAACAATGCGTCTTTATTTTGGCAACTACAATGCTTGTAAGTTAAAAGATTAGTCTTCAGAGGACACTGAGAAAAAAAGAATCTTAAACTAATGTGATCTAAAAATGGATTGAGTATTTACACTTCAACATTGGAGACACCAGTACATGGCATAAGAGAAGTGAAAGTAATTTATTCACTCAAGAAAAATAAATCGCTCTCTTAGTTTCTCACCTAAAATAGAGAGATGTGATCATACGCAGTTTACATGTTTATTCAACAAATAATGGATAGTAATTATATTTCTGAAAAAAAATTCCGAAGAGGAATTCCAGCTTTTAAACTGCAGTATGAAATTTTTTGTAGAAGTTATTTACGTATTATATGGGACAAAAAAATCAGTGATCTTTCGTGATGTGTATCTTTCATGATACACTTGTCATATAATTGTAATTTGGGTTTTTATTGACAGAAAAACAGTGGTGAGGGGTAGATTCACTTCGAAATTTGTTTACTTCTACTAAAAATGAGTCCCGCTCAGGTACATACAATGATGTCACACGCGTTTATATATATACAGGGTGGGGCACGGGAATCAAGTGTTTTTTGAATAGCTAGTAATCGGCCATTAGGAATGGGAGGGGCGTGCGGTAGGTAGCATTCCATTCCTGGGTTCATAGCATTTAACTTTAACTAACACTCACCTTTATCTTTCAGGTGCCATCATGGAGCAGTGGACGTTAGAACACCGCATGTTCGCGTATGATCATTTTGTTAGGAGTGGCGAGTCAGTGACAGCAGTTCAGCGTGCGTTTCGCCGCAGATTCAACATTCATCGAAATGACTCTGTTCCCGCTCGTGACACAATCTTACGTTGGGTTAACAATCTTCGAACAGGAGGCTCAATAATGAAAACAAAACCGAAGGGGCCGCAACGCACTGTGCGTACTCCAGAGAACGTTGAAAGGGTCAGACAAGCGATGTTGCAAAGCCCAGGCCGCTCTGCTCGGAGACATTCAGCTGCACTCGGAATCAGCAATCGTACTGTTAGACGGATTTTGCATGAAGAATTACATTTTCACCCATACAAGTTAGCGATGGTGCAGGAATTGAATGTAAACGATTGCCCCCAACGACTGAATTTTGCACAGGAAATGCTTGCACTTTATGAGCAGAATGAAAACATGATGGTGGTAATGAGTGATGAAGCCCATTTCCACCTTAATGGGGCCGTCAACAATCAAAACTGTCGGTATTGGGCTGCTGAAAATCCGCGACAACTCCATGAAAAACCGCTGCATAGCCCTAAGGTTACAGTTTGGTGCGCGGTGGGAAAGTTTGGCGTCATCGGTCCCTATTTCTTCGAACAAAATGGGGTTACCGTTACCATAACATCTGGGCGTTACATTGAGATGGTGAACACCTTTTTCATCCCTGAGTTACGAAGAAGGCGTATTGCTCGTCGACATTTGTGGTTTCAGCAAGATGGGGCCACGCCACACACCGCCAGAGCGTCAATGGCTGTTCTTCGCCCCCTGTTTCCCAACCATCTCATTTCGAGATTTGGTGACATTGCATGGCCCCCTCGGTCCCCTGACTTGTCCACATGTGACTTCTTTCTATGGGGGTACCTCAAGTCACGTGTCTACGAGGACAAGCCCCGTACATTAGATGCATTGAAGGAAGCGATCCGTCAACAAATCATCCAAATCAACAGAGACCTGCTGGAAGAGTGGAGGCCAATTTTCGTAAACGCCTTCAACAATGCGTCGACGGCCAAGGACATCATATGCCAGATATAATTTTCGGTACATGATTATTATGACATGAAATGCTATGTTCTTATGAATGTTGTTCTACCAATATATTTTCTTTACAAAAATAAATATCATTTTCCTGATTATTCCAAAAACACTTGGTTCCCGTGCCCCACCCGTATTTAAATGTATACCAGGCGCACATATATAACTGGGTTGTGACATTTCCTTCATATTTGTGTTTTTAATTTTAATTTTATATACAGGGTGTTTCATAACATGTGGGAGGCACTTTCAGGATAGAGTCAGCACCTGAAAACAATGAAAAAGGTTTACGTAAACGTATGCCCGAAATCGCTTTGTTTCCGAGTTACAGCCCGTTTTGTGTTCCAGCAATTCTTTCCGCAAACTGTTTACAAACACTGCTTGCCGACAATGTTTGTGAGTGTGTACGAGACTTATTTCATGTATGGCTTTGCCGATTGTAATGTTTCGTACACTCTATGACATGTTTCAATATCGTTGAGTGTAGAGCCATCAGTCAGTCAGAGGTGCATCGCGGTGTTTCATTGTTCGTATTCGTAACTTCTTACCGTGAATAAGTGCAGTCCAGTGAAAAAAAAAACTTAAAAGTTTTTGTGCTATTCATTAACAGTGTGCATTTGAAATGAGAATGGAGGATTATTGACACAGAGAAATGGCAGACATGCATCTCATGTATGGACTTGCCGAGTGTAATGCGGCCGCAGCAAGACGTCTGTATGCGGAAAGGTTTCCGAATCGCCGTCTGCCAGATAAGAAGACATTTCAGAGAATAGACGAGCGTCTTGGTGATACAAGATCACTCAACAAGCGAGTTTCAGATGGTGGTAGACCAATCAACGCCAGAACTGTTGAGTTGGAGGAATGGGTCCTGAATCGCGTGGAGGAACATCATGGTGTCAGCACTCGAAGGATAGCAGCAGCAGAGGGTGTAAGATACACAACTGTGTGGAGAATTTTACAGGAACAACAGCTTTACCCATATCACATTCAGAGAGTACAAGGCCTTACTGAAGCTGATTTCCCACCATGCGAAGCTTTTTGTATTTAGTTCCTTCAACAGTGTGCTCGCAATCCTCTTTTTCTATCCTCCGTGTTGATTTCTGATGAGGCTACCTTCACAAGAAATGGCGTGATCAATTTTCACAACACTCATCACTGGGCCGAAGAGAATCCGCATGTCATCATCCAGTCAAGGCACCAACAACAATTTAGTATCAATGTATGGGCAGGACTTATTGCCGACAACTTAATCGGTAATTTTGTTTTGCCTGGAAGATTAACAAGAGAATCCTATTCCAATTTTTTAAGGAATGATTTAAACGATTTATGTGGTTTATGCATGACGGTGCTCCGCCTCATTTTAGTCGAGTTCCTAGAGACTATTTGGATGACCATTTCCCTGATAAATGGATAGGCCGTAGAGGACCCATTGCGTGGCCTGCTCACTCCCTGGACCTGAATCCACTCGATTTTTACCTATGGGGTCATCTAAAATCCATTGTTTACATGACACCCATTGACAACGTTGAAATGCTTCGCCAACGTGTGGAACAAGGATGCCAGAAAATCCGAGTAATACCTGGAATGTTTGAACGCGTCAGACAGTCTATGACGAGGCGTGTTCAGGCGTGTATTCAAGCGCAAGGCTGCATTTTGAGCACTTCCTTTAAAGGTAAGGCAGATACTTGCTGGAACACATAACGGGCTGTAACTCGGAAACAAAGCGATTTCAGGCATATGTTTATATAGACTTTTTTCATTGTTTTCAGGTTCTGAATCCATCCTGAAAGTGCGTCCCACATGTTATGAAACACCTTATATATTATAATATTATATATATATATATATATATAGAGAGAGAGAGAGAGAGAGAGAGAGAGAGAGAGAGCAGGAAGGGTGTTAAGGGTTGAGGGGATAAGAGCTTCCCTCACTCCTCCATCCAAGGGAATTGGAGGTCACTAAAGCCCATAGGATATTTACATACACAAATTTTATTTTCGTGACCGTTAAAGTTCATATTATGACGTCGCACCTATACATATATTCATATATAAAAATTGTATAAAAGTAATTATTTTATTTTTTCCTTATACCCCCATTCCCTCTTATCAAACCCCATTGTTTACACTTATGAACCATTGTTTACACTAATCAAACCTACTGTTTACGCAGCTGTACTTAAAATTTTCTGTTTTCTCCTTTTCCCCTCTTTTACCCCTTCTTGCACTCCCCCCTCCCTCTTTCCCCTCGTTAATATGACAAATGTCGACCTCGATGAAAACATACTACTGGCTAGGTTAAGTTAAACTCAGTTTCGTTGATTAGTTGTTTTATATACAGTATATGGATTTAAAAAATCTGTAAATCGCTTATGCGGAGATGCGCACGTGTGTGTGTGTGTGTGTGCGTGTGTGTGTGTGTGTGTGTGTGTGTGTGCTTGAACAAGTAGTACTGGTATATAAAAAGTGTCTTCAACAAGCAAAACGCTTTTAACTATTGTCCAGATATTTGACGCCTGTCGAGTTTCTTGTTTGAGGACAAGAACACGATTCGAACTTCTGTTAAGCGATCTTGGTGGCAGGATTGCGCAATTCTCTGCCAAAACGGGATAAAATTACTTTAGCAAGAGTGCAGTGTCATTTATAAAGGGGGAGCGAACTGTTTCATTGTAGAATGGCTGGATGAATTTTAACAAACTTATATTTCAAGGGATTGATGCATTTTGATGGGTTAATCAATTTATTTTTGTGTTTTTAGCACCTATTGAAACAGCATACAGTACATATTATATATATATATATATATATATATATATATATATATATTAGGTGGTGCAGACCGGGATCAAGACCGGGCGGCAGCACATAATGCTCACTTGTTTGAAGTTTCCCTGCATGCATAAAAACGACTTCTCGAATATATATATATATATATAACTTTAAACTTTAAAATTCTCTAAGCTCGACCTCACGTACTTAATTGGCAGTAACCTTTTTACAATGCAGTAAAACTTTACAAAAAGCACAATAACCTTGTTTTTAATAGCTTTTATAATTAATTTTGGAGGTATGGAACCTCTATTCTTCAGATGAATATGGCGATTCCTTTAGTTATTAAATAACAAGGAAAGATAAACCCTCGTAGCGACTCATGATTAAGTAGCGCTTATCACAGAAAAAAAACAACGCTACTGGAACCCGTTATAGGGGCCATAAAGTGAAATATCATAGAGTGTATAGAAGAAACTAAAGCAAAGAAGATCGCGTCCAGAATGGTGGAATTTATGTAGTTCAAAATTACTTTCGAGTAATAAATACCTGAAATGTGGTGCAAAATAATGCATATAATGTAAAATATGTCTCAATAAACGATATTACTTTGCATTTTTAAACATTTTAACAGGACACACGTTGTATAGTATCCCTCGTAAATTGGGGAATAAGAGTCAATCTGGGAAGTATAGAGAAGAAGAAGAAGAAGAACCAAGGAAAAGAACTCAACCGGAGAAGAGAGTATTCTGAGGAAGACACAGGGAGAAAGAATTAAGGAGGAGAATGGATAACAATACGTAATAATAAAATAATAATCAGTCATTTAAGGCCAGAAACTGGATGAGCTCTAAAGCCAGACTAATGAGGCTCATTGCGCTAGCTCCTAGATTATTGTTAAGCAGTACCATCGAGAGTCGAACCCCTGACCCCGGTGTCTTTACTTCGCTTATAGAGAAACGGTATGCTACGATGCTAGCATAACAATAGTTAAAGGAGAAAATAAAAACTGAAGTGAATTAAAGACACAAAAACAGAATTAAAAAAATAGGAAATAATACAGAAAAAAAAGAGCCGAACATTAACAGTAATTAACCTTAAGCAAATCTCGTTTAATTCCAAAAGAAACCGGAAGAATCCGGTGTTAATAGCATGAAGATATTTGAATGTTAAATCCAACAATCAGAAGAAACAATGTGAAAGAGTAGAAGAATGACACGCAAGTTTGAGACAAACAAAATTATCAAAATAATAAATAACTTTTTTCAGAATAAATGGAAAAGTTGTTGATAAACTAAATATAAACGTAATAAGAAAACAGATAAGAGATAAGAGCGAAAATAGCTTCTTTCACTCTAACAGAAAATGCTTTCCATTTACTTAAAATAATTGACTGCAGCAGAACTTTAAACAACTCTTCACACTTGAGAGAGAGAGAGAGAGAGAGAGAGAGAGAGAGAGAGAGAGAGAGAGAGAGAGAGAGAGAGAGAGAAGTTTCTAAAATAAAATGAACAGTTAACGCTGTTATGGCAAATTTAATTCAAATGCAAGGCCTAGCTGTTTTCTAATTAGAAACAGAATGTATCATCGGTTAAAAGAGTTTGTAGAATGTAAATGATGGCTCGCTGGCGCTTGTAACATATCGTGCGCAACTTTGGTCGCGTGAATGGACAGTTAGATTGTGGTACTGTGACCAAAGTAAGGAAGAGATAGTCTAAACTCTTGTGCTTCTTAATGAGCAGTTCATAAAGCCATCACAGATTTTTATGAAACAAATTAAAAAGACGTTGTTAATGTACAACGAAAAATAACATTGCCGAAGGGATATTAAAACGGATATTAAAACACAGACCTATACCAATTTGTTCTCTCAGGAGTCCCACTTTTATCAGTTGTCGAATAATTACACATAGTAAATGCATGGACAATGATTAATCGAGCTTTTTATTCACAGTAGTAAATTATTCTTGATAATTACTTTCCGCTGAGCAAAAACATGCAGTATTTCGCTAAGAAATAAAACAAAAATATTGTAAAGTGACCGATACCGTACGTCACACCTACAAATCCACCACTCAGTGAAAGAAACCAAAGGGGTTGCAGTTTTCTCCCTGGCACCTAGAAGTTTTGAACACATTTTAGAGAACCCTGCTTGTCACCTACGAACACGAATATTTTTATGGTAGGTTCACAGATCTATATCCTCCCGATTTTTTATCATATCATGACACAAAGACGCTTTGCTTCAATTCAAGACGTTCACATGTCCTTCATCAGACGAGTCGAAACACAACTTTATATTAAATGATATTTTCCTCTTCTGTATATAGGGTGTCTCAAAAAAAACTATATACTCTTTATAGCATCATATATTTTATAATTTAAAAAAAAGAAAACAATATATTGCTATAGCAATTGCCAATGAAAGGTAACTTAGTAATCTAAGTGATCAAAATGTTATAGCGAGTTGTTTGCATATAAAATTTAATTAACTACGCCAAGTGCTCAAAATGTTCTCCGGTGGCATGAATGCACTTTTGAATGCGTCGACTAAGCCTGGCCTTGTTTTATCAAAGGCCTTGTATGGCGAAGCCTATGGACCGAACGTGGTCTAGTCACTCACTAGCTTGCTTCGGACTTAGCCTACGCACTCATTCCACGATACAAACTCTACAGCATTCAACTTTATTCAGTTCAGCAAAAGAACCCATGTTGCGTAAACGTTTGACACTGGAGCAACGAAAAAGTGTTCTGAAATGGTATTGGAAATTTGAGAATGTGTCCGAAGTCCAGCGGCAATGGACCGGGAATTTGGTACAAAGCCAGCGACACGTCTCGCCATTACAAGCATCCGTGACAAGTTTGAGGCAGACGGATCTGCTCAAGATATGCACAAGCGAAGATCTGGACGACGCAAATCAAGTGCGAGTGATGAAAATTCCGTTTTAGTGTTGCAAAAATTTAATCGATCACCACAGAAATCAGTTAGGCAATGCGCCCGGAATCAGCAAATCAGGTGTTCACCGGATTTTAAAGTCGGCAAAATGGAAAAGTTACATTCCAAGTCTGTTACACGCCATGACTGAAGATGACCCTGATCGCAGACTCGAATTTTGTGAATGGTTTCAGTCAATGGAAGCCGAAGACGTACAGTTTGCCAACAAAATCGTGTGGTCTGATGAAGCTACCTTCAAGTTGAATGGCACAGTAAATCGACACAACTGCAGGTACTGGTCACTTGATAATCCACACGTTTATGTGGATAAACATGTTAATTTACCAGGATTAACAGCATGGTGTGGTTTATCATCCAGGGGTTTGGTTGGACCATTTTTCTTTAATGGGACAGTTACCGGTGCCGCATATCTCGACATGCTGCGGACAGAAATTATACCTGCAGTTTGGAAGTTGTTTGGAAACGACGACTTTTACTTTCAACAAGATGGAGCCCCCCCTCATTATCATTGTGATGTCAGAAGGTACCTCGATGAAACGTTGCCTAACCGTTGGATAGGACGAAGAGGAAGCGTTGAGGGTGCTACTGTAGTATGCGGTCTACCTACGATTCGGCGGTCTACCTTTTAATTATAGCTTCTTATCTTGTTTACTAATTGTTTGTTTACATCCCATTGTCAATCGCCCTTGACGATTGGTTAGGTTTAGTCATGATATTTTCGTTAGTTTTAACGAAAATATCATGATTAAACCTAACCAATCGTAGGTAGACCGCATACTACAGTAGCACCGCGTTGAGTATCCTCCACGTTCACCGGACTTGACTCCACTTGATTTTTACTTGTGGGGCTACCTGAAGGATGCAGTTTATGGTACAAGACCTGCAACACTCGAACACCTTAAGGATGCAATTAGGGAAAAGTGCGGGACCATCACAGCATCCACATTAGTCCATGTCTGCGAATCAGTTAGTCGACGCATTCAAAAGTGCATTCATGCCGCCGGAGAACATTTTGAGCACTTGGCGTAGTTAATTAAATTTTATATGCAAACAACTCGCTATAACATTTTGATCACTTAGATTACTAATTTACCTTTCAATGGCAATTGCTATAACAATATATTGTTTGGGTTTTTTTAAAATTATAAAATATATGATGCTATAAAGAGTATATAGTTTTTTTGGGACACCCTGTGTATATTTATATATCGTAAGTGTGTTCACTGTCATAATTATTAGTTTTACTGGGGTATTATTATTATTATTATTATTATTATTATATACAGTATATACACATGTGTATATACACATTCGAACGTTTCGAGCAAAATGTCGTAGGCTCCATGTTCTTGAAAAGTTGTCCTTTGTAGCAAGCAGGAGTTCCTTGCAACTGTGGAATAAAAACTCATCTAGCATCTTTAGGTAAGAACCGCCAGTTACGAACTGTAACTGGCGGCTCTTACCTAAAAATGCTAGATACTGTAGAGTACCAACAGCTGTTAGGCTTTAATTAAAAATGACACCCCCTTATGGAACGAAGCCTGGCCAATAGTCTAAAATTTCGATATTTCAAGTACAGTACAGTACAATAGCTGCGCAAGTCTAGGTCTAATTTTTATACTCAATCACTCATTTCATATGAAAATCTTTAATTATGAATTTTTTACATATTAACCCTATCACGACTGACGGTATTTTAAAGTCCCACCGGAAATAATAATATAAATTGTACTACAATGCCTCGTTTCTATAAATGTTATAAATGGTTATAAAGGTGTCATTTAGTTGTCGGGAAAGGAACCCAAACTGTGTATCATTTCAGTGACTAATTACTAAAATATTCAGTTTTGAATAACCATGAAACCTTTAATTTTTGGTTTTGAAAAACACATACCAGTCGTGAAAGGGTTAAATGTAAACAACTGTTAAGAAAATTCAGAACTTTCTTGATCACAAGGTTTTTTTTAATTTTTCGACCTGTAAAAATAAAATGGTAAATAATACAGGGTGTTCAAAAAGAAACGCAACCCATTGGAGAATGCATATATCATTGTAATCTAACCCTTTTCTTCTGTTTAGGCTTGTGTTTCTTTTTGAACACCTGTTATTTGTTTTTGCTCTATTAATTTTGGGACACTATATATATATATATATATATATATATATATATATATATATATATATATATATATATATTAGGGTGGCATATAGGGAAAAAAATTATTTTTTTAACTTTAGAGCTTTAGAGTTCGGAAGGTCGAATTTTGTTCTTTATCATGAGAAAACTTAGCATGCCATTTTTAAAGCAATCAAATCATATTTAGGGGTGGCGCACGGCAGTATAAAAATGTAGAGTAATATACTTTTTCGTGCTCCATTTATTTCACGGTTAGGAGTTTCACGCCCTAAAATTTTAAATTTTTTTGCAATCATGGCTAGTACTAGTTATAGTACTTGTTCTAAAACAGATATATGGCTTTTTTGGTCCAACTTTACCAAAAATATTGGGCAATAAACTGCCTTCTTAGCAGCAAGTTTTGGCATATTTTTTTTTACCATCATTCAGAGATTACGCTCCCTTTGAAAGATAGTGCTAAGAACACTTTGATCAGTGTTATGGGTTTTTGGAAGAGAGCCAGTATTCCAACTGCGCATGAACATGATCTTATTAAGCGGTTGCTCAAATTTCATTCTGAATGGAAAGCATTACAAAAAGTAAGTCCCGTCAATCTCAAAAGCAAATTTCCAATGAAACACTTCACATCACGACTCAATGAACTATTTGACATTGCACACGAGAATGTTCTGTCTATGCTGAAAATAAAAAAGATAAGAAATTTCTTATTGCTCAGCGCAGTGGGAGGAAAGGTCACATAGCTGACATTGATAAAGTGACAACAATCAAGGAAATAAATAAGACAATTAGAGAGCAAAATTTTATTAGCCGCAAGAGAAAACATGAAAAAGAAATACAACTACTAAGCAAAGTTGCAACAATAGATTCAAGTACCAGTAGTGATAACGAGTCGATCCATTCGGAAAATAGTACATCTCAAAAATTAAAAAGTTTTTCTCAGGGTGACACCCAACCACAGTTGAAGAAAGAAAGACCTCGCCAACATAATAACTCCCGAATTAGCGCAAGCTCTAGAGTCTAGACCGTACAAATACCAGAAACCGAGTAGCAGCTCATATCGTTGCTGCTACGGCAAAAAGTTTAGGATATGATGTAGAATCACTATTGATCAGTAAAGATTGTATTCGCACTAAAAGGATGAAAATTAGAAAAGAAACTTCAGCTAATATCATTTAACACTTTGTTCCATAAACCCCCCTAGTAGTTCACTGGGATGGGAAAATGCTACGCGATATCACAAGAAAAAAGTCTGTCGGTCGTTTGCCTGTGGTAGTGACTGGTAAAGATATCGGCAAATTTCTTGCAGTCCCTAAACTTACCTCCGAAAGTGCAAAAGCAATTGCAAAGGCTGTTGGTGAAATTGTAAAAGAATGGAATTTAACCAACCAGATGAAAGCTATGTCGTTTGATACCACGACAAGTAATACAGGAAAGAGAGGAGGTGGCTGCATCCTGATTCAACAAATGTTGGACAAAAATCTTCTGCACCTAGTCTGTCGTCATCATATCCATGGGATTATAGTTGGAAATGTATATGGTGTCCTTTTTGGTCCCTCATCAGGACCTGATATTGCTTTATTTAAGCGATTACAGCTAGAATGGAGTAACATTGATAAGAGTAAGCTTGAACCAGTGATTGGTGATAAAGAAGTGACCTTAGACATATCTGAATGGAAGGGAATAATTGAATTCTGTAAAACTAACCTAGAAGAACGTCAACCAAGAGATGATTACCGAGAGAAACCTTAAAATTAACATTGTGTTTCTGGGAGAAGTACCCCTACGAGGAAGAAGACTGATGCAACCAGGTGCTCTACATCGTGCACGTTGGCCAGCAAACGTAATTTATTCTGTAAAGATTTATCTCCTCCGTTCACAGGTTCGTCTACTATCAAGAGAAATATCATCTTTAAGAAGATTCAATTTATTCACTACAAAGATTTATATAAAAGCATGGTTCCAATGTCCCCAAGCAAATTTAGCTCTTACAAATGACCTTGAGCTCCTTCAGCAATTAAAAACTTACCCAGACACACTGTCGTCCCCAAATTTGCAGGCAAGGCATTCGGTAATCATTTGTGGTATTTAAGTGAACGTCTGATTGGTCTGATTGGTTTCTCTTTCTGATGATCGTGTACCTTTAGAAATGAAGAGATTGATGGTCGCAGCTCTAAAAAATGAAGGAGATAAATGCCCTCCAAATAGAATCTGTCCAACGATTGCTGAAGGAAAAGATCTGTCATCATTTGTCACAGCAAACTTTCGACAACTGTTCTCAATTTTAGGGTTGGAAGATGACTTTCTAACTTCTGTAGATCCAGCTCAATGGGGACAGATTCCAGATTATCAAACCGCTTCCAAGATTCTTAAAAGCATGAAGGTTGTCAATGATATAGCAGAAAGGGGAGTAGCATTGATAAAGGACTTTAACGCCTCTGTAACGAGAAATGAGGAACAGACACAGTTTTTGCTTCAGGTCGATGAGGAACATTGTAAAACATTCCTAGATGCAAGAAAGAAAACATTAGTTGAAGGTCTCCAAAGTTCAACCAGGTGACAATGAGTTGTTAGCACGAACGAAACCCCCTCCATTGAGAGGATAATACTCACCCTTATGGGTGAGGGGGACCTGGAGCTGAACTCAAAAACGACTGTACTGTAAGCTAAAATCTTCTGGACTCTTGCGGCACCTCTAAAACATTTCTGATTTGTATACAAATTGGTATTCTGAGTTTTTTAGGGAATAAGAACAATATTATGGGTTCCGAACTTAACTTTTTGAAGATTATGTTTATACAGCCACCCTAATACTGTGTATATATATATATATATATATATATATATAAAATTTAAAACCTCGTAAAAGAAGTTTAAAAGGGAAACTAATAATTCTTAAGAATAACTTTTCTTTTATTTAGACTAAATAATTAATTTTCGCGGTACTATGGTTTTGTCCTTATATACTGTATGTACCTTTGGTACCTTTGGTTAGCTTCCGCCCGAATTGTTCATTCTGACGAAGGTCAAGCTTTTCACTCCATCTTAAACCTACAGTTTAACGTGGAATCCGAACCACGCCCCACCAGCAGCCCAGCGTCTAGGCCACCCAGGGTACCCATTTATCTACCAACCACTTTCTTTATTGTGTGGAAGGATGAACAGCTGGATTTTGCTGCGCGCCGGCTGCAGTCACCGGGTTTCGAACCCGGGGCCGATGGATTCGTAGTCAGCGACGCTAACCACTACACCACCGAGGCGCATATATATATATATATATATATATACACCATATGTCCCACAAAAAAGTACACCCAACTTTAGATTGTACTAACTCCTCCAAAAATTGAGGTATTTTGGATCTGTTTGTTTGATTTAATATAGCAAATTATTCTTTGTTAACGTTCAAATTTATTCATGTTTAAACGATTTAGTGTTTAAGCATCTGCTTTTAACTGAAGGGTACAGCAAAATGGGTTGCGCGGAATGATCATTTCTCCCAGCCAGATAGCTCCTCTTGCTTTAACCAATGTGCTACTTTTTACGTCGAAGGATATTGCAAATATTTTTTAAAATAATTCGAACTTTTGTATCTAAGATACGAGTCATACATATAAATGAAGAATCTGAATTACTAAATTTATAAATAACTTTGAAACCCTTATCATGCAGTTTACACGAAGGCAGCGCGTTCTCATGGTCACAACTTATCTGCAAACTAAAAGCTTAAAACAAGTTCAGAATACCTTCGAACTGCAATTTCCCGATAGAGCTTCTCCAACTAAACATACAATTTTGAAGAATGTTCGGAAATACAAAGAAGAAGGAACGGTCCTCAATTTGAACAAAGGACGTTCAGGCCATCCGAAGACGGCAAGAACAGACGAGAACATTCAGCATGTTCGGCATTTATTAGAGAGACATCCAAAAGTGTCCACCAGGCGAAATGGTACAGAACTCTCACGCATGTCATTTCATCGAATAGTTCGTGAGGATTTGAATTTGTACCCATACAGAATGGAAATTCGACATCAACTCATTGAAGGAGATCTACCTCGCCGCCTAAGATTTGCCCAGTGGTTTCTTGAAAAACCAGAAAGATTCACGGAACAATTAGTGGTTGGAGATGAGGCGGCCTTTTTTATGAAGGGTCTAGTGAACAGACAAATCTGCCATCAGTATGCACCAAAAAATCATCCACCTGACAATCATATCTACGAAAAGAATAACTCTAGACAAAAACTGTTTCTCTGGGTAGGACTGTGCGGTAATGGAGCAGTAATTGGCCCGGTCTTTTACGATGGTAATCTAAATGGTGAAGCTTACCTAGAAATGATAGACCGAGAAATCCTTCCAAAAATACGTATTACTTATGGAAACCGATTTAATCGTATTTGGTGGGTGCAAGACGGAGCTCCTGCTCACAGGAGAGTTATTGTGAAGGAACGCTTGCAGGAAGTCTTCCACCAAAGAGTAATTGCTACAGGCCATGACATTGAATGGCCTCCCAGAAGCCCTGACTTGATCCCGTGTGATTACTTTTTATGGGGTCATTTGAAAAATAGAGTATTTGCATCACAACCTATCAATTTAGATGATTTGAGGACACGCATCACAGCTGAAATCAACTTGTTAAAAGACAATCCAGATCTTATCAAAAGAGTGATGGGGAAGATGAGAGCTCGACTCCAGATTTGTATCGATAGGAATGGCGGTCATGTTGAAAGAAAACGAAACTAAGCATAACTTTTGCAATAAGGAATAAAGAAAAATCTGCTTTGTATCTTATTAAAATTATGTTAAAGTATCTATTATTATGTATTTGCCTTTTCATTACATCGATAGCACACACATTATTTTTTCATTGACCAATTTTGCGCAATCCATTTTGTTGTACCCTTCAGTTAAAAGCAGATGCTTAAACACTAAATCGTTTAAACATGAATAAATTTGAACGTTAACAAAGAATAATTTGCTATATTAAAGCAAACAAACAGATCCAAAATATCTCAATTTTTGGAGAAGTTAGTACAATCTAAAGTTGGGTGTACTTTTTTGTGGGACATATGGTATATATATATATATTTTTTTTTTTTTCAAAAACTCATAAGCACAACTGCACTACCTCTCCAATTTCTTTTTAAATTTTTCGTTTTAATTTGTGTTGGCAAATAATCCTAAAAAAAATTACATCTCATATCTATTTGTTTTTCATTGTGATAATTATGCTAAAAAATTGAAAACGCTCACCATACGTATATGGTGATATATATATACCTTATATAAAGCATTTTATATTTATATATATATATATATAAACTATAAACTTTGATTGCATTTACCGCAACAATATAAAACAGTGTTTAAAAAGGCTAAATAATTTCGGCCGGTCACAACCAAGCCCTTTTCAAAGCCATAAACTACTTAAAATGTCTAAAAAAGTTATAAAACTTCCGTCCCGCGGAAGAGTTGAAATTAAAATGACTGTGTTAAAGCATAATCATAGACAGAGAGATGGTGTCTGTCGTACATCTGGCAGTTGGCAAAGGCAAAATATTGCCCAAATTTCAAACATTCGAGATGAGAAATCTTTAAGTAAAAATCAATCCTGTACATCTGGCAGCCGGTCACGACCCGAAATTGCCCTAAAATATTTTTAAATGTTAAAAATAAATCTATCCAGACTGTAGGACAGTTTAATATTTGAAATGGTGTTTTCTCATAAAATATAAAATGACTCGTATATTTGTTTCTGTTCCTGGTCCCTGACCTTCATGATAGGTTTAGAATCCTGGAAGTTAAAAATATGATAATGATGTTCCCTATGCTGAATCAAGCTACTATAAGTATTACCCGATCTCAGGTCACGTTTGCGGGAATTAATCCTCCTCTGAAAATCAATTGTCTCTCCGATGTATTTTTGATGGCAACCTCCACATGAGATTTCATAAACTACGCCAGAATTGTTGGAGGCTTTTGTAATAGGATGATGGATGAACGAAGACAATTTATTTGGCACAGCGGAGACCAACTCTTGCCACAGCAGATTAAGTTGGGCTCCGCTGTGCCAAATAAATTGTCTTCGTTCATCCGTCATCCTATTACAAAAGCCTCCAACAATTCTTGTGTAGTTTATGAAATCTCATGTGGAGGCTGCCATCAAAAATACATCGGAGAGACAATTGATTTTCAGAGGAGGATTAATTCCCACAAACGTGACCTGAGATCGGGTAATACATCGTTTCCCTATAAACGAAGTGAAAACACTGATGTCGGGGATTTGAACTGCCATGATGCTGGTAATAATAATAATAGAGGAGTTATAGCAATGGTCCGAATACATTGGCCTGAGCGCTGTGCCACTTTCTGGCCCTCCTGAATGATCATTATTATGTCCTAACCTGGGACAAAATCTTATTTAGCCAAGCATCTTATTTCCCATATTTAATCACTGCGGAGGAAAGTAAGTTTTGTAGATGTGTTTGAAACGCTCTCCCGCCGTACACTAGTTCATTGCACCATTAGTTTCCAAATTCGGGAACACACTAGGCCCCACCTATCTTACGTTACAGTTTATCTATTTATGAGAAAATTTAAGTCTTTGTCTGTGACTTTATTTTGCTTTAACCCTAATTTTATTGATTTAAATAGTAATATTCATAATTGTGAAAATAAACACTTAAAATAAGGGAATAGCTGTTTTCGTATCTTAATCAAAGAACTTTGAAGCAAATGTTATAAAAAAAATATAACCAAAGAATGAAATAATTTGGTCAATATTTACAAAGGCATTATAAACTCGTGAGAAGTAAGTCAATAAATTCATGCAAACGAGAAACCACAAATCTTCAATCAGCAACTCAGGAGAGGCAAAGTCTGACGTCGCAAACGAATCACCTGATTTCCAAAAGTTAAAAAAAAAAGAAAAAAAAGGACATATAATTAGGGTTCAAAAGCCCAATAAAAGACTGGGATGAGGTTGAAATGGGACGAAGCCTAATCGGCCACATTGGAAGTAAATAAACTTACTCAAATTAAGTAAAATACTCCCAAACTGAATTAAAGTGAATCAGTATTTAATGTGTGGTTATACTCTTGTTAGATTAGGTCAAGTTAACTCAGATTAGGAACAAGGTCGAATTGGGGATAGATTGAAGTGATCATACTGTAACAGTGAACTTCCCCCCCCCCACTCTCTCTCTCTCTCTCTATATATATATATATACACACCACACACACACACACACACACACACACACATATATATGCTCTATATATACAGGGTGTTTCACAACCGGTCTGCCATAGTTTCAGGGGTGATATCGAGTAAAAAAGTCAATACAATATCTGTGCTATTTCCAACCGTTGCGGAGCTACGGACGTTTTAAGGTGCACGGTAAAAAATAAACGAGGGTATTAATTTGATGTATTTATTGCTACATTTTATGAGATACATCTTATAAATGTTTAAAATGTCCGCCTCGGTTTTCAATGCACAGCCTTGCTCGTTCCAAACAAGAATCCACTGCCCATTGAATCATTTCGGGGTGTTCTCGTATGTAACCAGCGGCATCCATAATCCGACGCAAACGCAAGAGTTCCTCTCTCGTTTGTACTTTGGCCCCATAAAAAGAAATCTAACGGGGTTAGGTCCGGAGATCTCGGGGGCCACGATATTGGACCAGCACGACCAGTCCAATGATTCCCGTACCGCTGATTCAAGTAATCCGTAACATGACGACCAAAATGTGGTGGCGCCCCATCGTGCTGAAAGAACATCCTGCGCCTCGTCTCCAAGGGCACGTCCCCCATCAAAAGCGGCAATTGGTTCGTCAGGAAGTTCAGATAAATATCAGCAGCTAATCGTTGTTCCAAAACGAACGGTCCAATCAGCTGATCTCCAATTACACCGCACCAAACATTCACCGAGAATCGCTTGCACACGTTGCAAATGATAGGGATACAAACCTTTATCATGTATAGTTCGCCATACACGTGATACTGATTCACCAATTCGTCTGGAAACCCTTTGAACACTGGTAGTTGGGCTACGTTGTACTAGGTCCAGTATGCGCTCCTCCATAGCAACGGGCCGTCGTGCTACATGTTCTGGTTACGTGAAACAATTGTCCCTGTTTCCCTTAATCTCTGGTGTGTGTCACTAAACACTTGCCTGTTCGGTATTCGGCGGTTCGGGAAACATCTTCGATATTCCTCAACTGTCGCTCTGCTGTTACCATCACAGAATCCATAAATGATATAGATATCAGCGTATTCAGCGGGTGGGAACTGTTGATTCATTTTGATTGTTCACCTTAGCGCAACACAGTGTCTCGTACCACAAATCAGAACCAAATGAAAGAAAAAACTGAGGAATTATACACAAGTAGGGATTTGTTGTTTGCACATCTTAAAACGTCCGTTGCTCCGGAACGGTTGGAAATAGCACCTATGTTGTATTATTTTTTTTACTTTATATCAACCCCCAAAGTATGGCAGACCGGTTGTGAAACACCCTGTATATATATATATTTTGCAGATCCTGTAGACGGATTAACTGCAGGTCATCTTAAGTAACCTAAAGTAGGTATACTGTATATGCAAAATTACTTCGACCAGGATTCAAATCCGGGACCGCTTGCCATTACCTTCAGGTACAGCTCTCAAACGTTCAAGGTATGTTTTCAGCAAACGTTCAAACAAATCTTTCATGTTCGCGTTCCTGGAGAGTAGTTAGAACGTGTTTAAGAAAAAGACCTCTTGAGAATATTAGTTGGGGGACAAGTTCCTGCGTCATCAAATCTTCCACTTTCTCTTTGAAAATCGTTCCAAAGTGCTGTGCTACGTTCATATCAGGAGAATTTCCTGGCAATTTTGTCCGATCAAGGAAATTAATCCCAAAGTGTTTCAGAAGTTGTCGGGTAGAATTTATACGGTGGCATAGGCACTATCGTGAAGAAAACCACTTCCGCGTTGTTTGTTACATTTTGTGAATCTGAAACAAATAGAATGACATTTTCTGTAAGAATAGTCTGCCGATAATATACACCATCCACATAAAGTGTCTTCTTATTTGATCACCCACATCATTTTGATAGCAGTGAAGCAAATGAATATCCCAGTGTAATGAGGTTTTTTGCAAAAATGTTAATAATGCGTCTCGGTGGTGTAGTAGTTAGCGTCGCTGACTACGACTCCATCGGCCCCATGATCGAGACCAGGTGACGGCAGGCGGCGCGCACCAAACCCCAGCTGTTTATCCTTCCATACAATAAAGAAATTGGTTAGTAGATAATTGGGCACCCTGGATAGCCAAGTGGTTAAGACGCTGGGCTGCTGGTTGGG
The DNA here is from genome assembly GCA_023014485.1 of Bathynomus jamesi. Lineage (NCBI taxonomy): Eukaryota > Metazoa > Arthropoda > Malacostraca > Isopoda > Cirolanidae > Bathynomus > Bathynomus jamesi. The sequence continues at coordinate 868,698 of JAJOZX010000009.1, read as the reverse complement.
CGTGGTTCGAATTCCACGTTAAACTGTAGGTCTAAGGTAGAGTGACCAGCTTGACCTTCGTCAGAATAAACAATTCGGATCGGAAGCTAAACCAAGGTTAACCAAGGTTAATGCTCATGGTCTTCAATATCTTTTAAGAAAAGTGGACATACTCTTGTTATTTTGATAATTTGGACGACGGACAGTCCAAACGAAGAATTCATCACTTGATGTCAGGTGCATGAAATCATCATGCTACAGACGCAGATAATCGCAAAATCAATGTCGCTTCTCAATGATGGTTGGGATATCATTGGCTCTGGAAACAAATGTAAAGACTCCAGTCCTTGCCTCGTGCTATAACGTTGAATCGATGACCGGTCAACGGCCTTCTTTCGCTTCTCCAAAATGATTTTGGTAACTTGAATGCAGCTTCCTCACATTTTGCCACTGTTTTCAGTCAGTGTTTTTCCTCTCCTGCGAAAGTTTTTCGGTCCTGCCTTTGCCAAATTTTGTAAAGCACGAGTCGTATCCCTTCTTCCAATTGTCAGTCATTCATCTTTCACGACGATGAAATTTGTTGGCGATCCACTTCCGATTGATGAAAGTTGTACCTACTTCCATTGCTTCTCGATAGGCATTTGCTCTAATTAGGTCTACCACACTTTATTCTTCACTATCTCCAACAACACCAGCCATCGTCACTTGCAGTTATTGATCTAAAATTACAATGAAATTATCGATTAAAACATATATAAAACATTTACTTTGGCAGTCCAGTAAAATTTGTACGCACCCCTAGAAGGTTATGCACAAGGTCATCACCCGAGAGAACACATAACGCTTTTGCGTCAGGTGTTTCACGTGTTAACCCCTTGTACTCGAACCAATGGTAGCAGTCATTCAAATTTCTCTGGTATGACACTGGGGTACCGTGACTTTTACGCGAGAGGTCCCGGGCTCGAATAATGGTAAGGTTAATTTTCCATTATGTATAATCATGAATGTTCATACAAGATTTTATATATATATACTGTATATATATATGTTGTTACTAACTAAAAAGAAGACAGAAGGGGTGCTATTAACGAAAAGATCCAAAATTACTGATCATCCCTACATTTTATTAGCCTTATTTGTAGCCTCGATTTTATGTACCTAAAACGAAAGATTGCCATATATATATATATATATATATATATATAGCAATCTTTCGTTTTAGGTACATAAAACAGGTACATAGAACATAGGTTTTATACTTAAAACCGCAATTAACCAATCAGCTATTGCAAGACGTATTTCACGCATGTACTAAAACGATTCTCGTGATGAAGACGGCGGTTGACCAGTTTGAAATCATTTGAAATTCGGTCAGTATGCAGGACGGGTGTCATCTGTGTTCTCTACCTTACTATGCGGTTATTCAGCGTTGTCTTAACAACAACGCTGAGGTTATCGACATTTTCAAAAAACACGGTGTATTGTTGAGTGATCCAGTGTGTCCAAAGTGCTCTCATCGGCTTGCATATCGTGCTGAACAACATTTATATTATTGTACTTATGAGCGCGTAGAAAAGCGCCCCAAAGAGAAAAATTTGTATTCGATGTAATTATTCTACATCTGCGTTTCAGGGTACTTGGCTGGACCGTGCGTATATCTCACCGAGCCAGAATCTTTTGTTTTGCCACGAATTTTTGAAGAAGTCTTTCAACCAGCGTGATGTCCAACACTATCTAGGCATTTCATCAGAAACTGCAGTGAACTGGAAGTCATTTTTCTCTGAAGTGTGCGAGAATTGGCTGCTTAATGAGGAACCAATCGGTGGCTCAAGTATCTCGGTCGAGATAGAGAAGTCTAAGAACATTGCTCGTTATTTGTTTCAAGCGCACTTTTCCGACCGAGATACCCGTCTGCATCACTTCTTTATCGAGGCAGCTGAACTGTACCCTCCACTACCTCTCCAGTAAGGTAAGAAAAATAGGCCTACTAGGCTATCGCATAGAAATAAGGTTAGGTTAGATTAGGTTATATAGACACCGTCTGCCAAAAAAAAAAAGGGTTCACTCTAAAAACAGCAATGAAATCAACATTTTTAACCAATCATAATGAAACTCATACGGAGCAAAACTATGTAAACAGGATATATGTACAACAATTTTCAGATTACACAGGCCTGCGATGGTTTTGTTGTCCGAAATATTTTATCATTTATATAGTAATTTTTGCACGCTGATTCCGAAAATAATATTCATTTCTCGCCATCACGTACAGATTTTTCACAAAATGTCATATTTCATATTACATCTGTAAGTAATTTTCATTAAAATTGACTCAATGAAATTTTTATTAAACTACTGCCTATAAATGCTTCCAGATCAGAAGTGACATCATAGTGTCTTCTAAAACATTCGAGAAACGCACCGCTAGTATATAAGTGATTGACAAGCCACGAGATGAGTCAGTCTGTCTAGTGCGTGCGAGGTTATAGTTCTTTATTATTCAAAAGTGCGCGGTGACTATATTTCTATTTTGAAATTTGTTTATTTGTCGCTATGGCAAACAGAGGGTGTGTAAATAGGCCAAAGATTCTGTTATATTTATGGAAAATTTACTGTGAAAAAACAAAGGCGAGATGTTACAAACTTCGTCAAGAAAGCATACTATGCGTACTTCGGAATGAAACTTGGGGATCAAGACAAATCATGGGCTCCACATAAAGTTTGCAGTATTTTTGTTGAACAACTTAGATTGAGGAGTAAAGGCAAAAAGAATTCTTTACATTTTGGGATTCCGATGTTCTGGCGTGAACCTAGAAATCACAGCAATGAATGCTATTTTTGTTCATGTAACGTGCAAAGCTACAATAGTAAAACTATAAAGAAAATTTCTCATCCAAACTTTCAGTCTGCTGTAAGACCTGTTGCTCATGGACCTGGTATTCCTGTACATACTAAACCAAATACTCTTGGTATAACTTTATCTGATTCAGTGTCTGATGACGATGGAAACGATGATATTGATTGTTTTCAAACCGAAACTTCTGGTGAGCCCCAATTGTTTACACAAAGTGAACTTAATGATTTGGTAAAACATTTGTCTCCCGAAGGATTCTTCAGAGATTTTGGGATCCAGACTTCGTGCAAAGAACTTGCTTTCTCTCGGGACGTCATTTTACTGGTACAGAAATCGAGAAAAAGAATTCATCCAATATTTTTCTAAAGAAAATTCACTGGTATGTTGCAACAATGTTTCGGAACTAATACTTAATCTAGGCGCTGCAGTCTATGACCCAAATGAGAGGAAACTTTTCATTGATTCCTCCAAAAGAAGTCTAAAAGGCGTCCTCCTTCACAACGGTAACTTGTATGCATCCGTTCCTGTGGCTCATTCGGTTGACTTGAAGGAAACGTACGAAAATCTTGAGCTTCTTCTAGCTAAGGTTAAATAGCCAACACGATTGGCTACTTTATGGAGACTTAAAAGTGATTTGTATGTTTTTAGGTCAACAATCAGGTTATACAAAGTTTCCATGTTTTTTGTGTGAATGGGATAGTCGAGCAAGAACTCAGCACTGGATAAAAAAAGGAGTGGCCACGCAAAGTCAACCTGACACCTGGTTCTAAAAACATTCAACGTGAAAGTTTGGTTGACGCGAAGAAAGTCCTTTTACCTCCGCTTCACATAAAATTGGGCTTAATTTGTTAAGGCCTTGGACGAAGATGGAGATTGTTTTAAGTATACTGTATGTGTGGTAAATTCCCAACTCTTTCAGAAGCAAAATTGAAAGAAGGAATTTTCGTTGGTCCCCAGATTAGAAAACTGACTTTGGATGAACACTTTGAAAGAACAATGAACAATCTTGAAAAAGAAGCTTGATTGCTTTTAAGGATGTTATCAGCAAATTTTTGGGGAACCACAAGGAGCCAAATTACCAAAACATTGTGAACAACATGCTAAATAAGTTCAAAGAGTTGGGTTCTAATAGGAGTTTAAAATTACATTTCTTACATTGACGCTTGTATTACTTCCCTGGGAATCTCGGAGCACTCAGCGAAGAACAATGAGAACGGTTTCACCAAGACATCAAAGAAGTGGAGAAGAGATATCAGGGAAGGTGGGACATCAGCATGATGGCTGATTACTGCTGGATGTTGAAACGGGATACTCCAGAATTATTACATAAAAGAAAAGGAACAGTGCGTACATTCGAGACGAAAAAGCATAGATCTCGCAAGAAAATTCAGGACAAATAAAGATGAATATGTAATTGACGTTAATAGTCTTCTTTCTTTTTAAAGTTGTTTGCATTTGTAATTAGTATAACAAAGCGAAATAGGTACCTAATGTAAATTGAAATAAATAATATTTATTTATGTTTTTTTTTCCCTTACAGTTTGCAGAAAATCCTTACGTGATCGAAAAAAAATGGACACCTTATTCTAAATCAGCGTAGTTGAACTATATAAAATCAGTTATTAGTAAGAAAACAACTCTTACAAAGTTCTCATTCGCAGACCTATGTTATTATATTCAAAATTAATGATTTAATGAGGATTGTTTATGTTCAACAAATTTTGTTGGTGAACATTGCTCCAGTTTTGAATTCTGGGAGTCCACAAAGGCGGTAGAACTTTGGTAATAAAATTTTTATTCTCATTTTAGTTATAAAATACATCATAAGATTTATAATATAGGAAATATACGAAAATGTATAGTCAAAATATAAGTACATACATACAAATAGCAGTTCATTAAAATTTTTTGAATACGTTGCCTTTAACGTTTTAAAGAGAAATTTCTTAAACACTTTGTTGACACAATCTGAAAACAATATTTGATGGGCAGTAAAATTATTAGTTCACATACCAGAAGATATTTATATAGCGAGGTAAATAACAGAAAACTACATATTTAAAAGTAAATAAACAATTAAGCATGTGTTATGAATGTATAAAAAGTTTATGTTTGAGCTTCATATCGGATAAAAATAAGCAGAGTTGGGCACGTTACTTTCTATAAGTAACGGCGTTACCGCTACCATTACATTGATAAGACAGGAACGTCGTTACCGCTTCAATTCTATGAAAAAGTAACGCGTTACCGTTACCGCTACCGTTACTTTTAAGAAAAGGCTAAAGAGTAAAAAAGCCTTAATAATACCAAATTATAATCTGTATGAGAAAAAATCAAAACATAAACTCAAATAAAAAAGTGGCCTGTCCAAAAAAACTAATCTTGCAGATTTTTTAGGAGTGTGTTGTTCGATTTCAGGAACACTAGTTTTTCAAAATTGGCATCTGATAGTCCTCCTCGTTTGGAGGAAATAACAGCTAATTAACAGCTAATAAATGATACTAGTTAAATGATCATTTTGAAAATAACGAGTAGCGAGTAACGATTGAAATCGCTCTAAAAAGTAGTGCCGTTACCATTTTCGTTACATCTCGAAAGTAACAGCGTTACCGCTACAGCTACTAAAAAAGTAACATCGATACGTAACGCCGTTACTCCCAACACTGAAAATAAGTCAATTTCCCTTAAAAAAAGATAAATTAATTTATTTAAATTAAAATAATAAACCTTCATTTTATTTTTCATAATACAGATATTAAAATAAAAAAAATGTTTTTGATTTAAATTGTATTTAACCTGATTTTGTTTTCTGTGATGTTCGCATTAGTTAACACACAAAAACGATGCGATAAAACTACCTTCGAAGATGCAATGTGGCATTAATAATGATTATATTAATACGTTTTGAGAATACAACGCAACTTCTTGCATGTTTGAGGCCCATACATACTCTCGCGTGAGTCTATTTCTGACTATTAAACTCTTTTTAACGCAGGAATTATGAAATATTTATTTTAAGTTTTCTCCCGTTCAATTTCTAATGTTCGAGGGTATAAGGTTCAAAACTGATTGTCAAACTCTGTAGTCATAAGGCAACTAATGATGTTAAAGGACTAAACCTGGTAACTCTGCTATTTGATTTTTACTCTCAGTTCTTCTTCTTATATACATAATATATACACGTTGTTTCTAAGCTACATTTATTAGTATATATATGGGTCAACGAAGGCGTGCGGGAGCTGACGGGTTACGGTGTTACGAGGCTTAAGGCGGCGGAACGCTGGCGGTACGCTGTGTTAAAAGGGCCATGAAATTTTTTTCCAACTCAACCTAACCTTAGGTTAGGTTAACCTATCCCCGGCATCAAATACAAGGAATGTTTGTTTGTTCATTTCTTTGTTTTTCGTTTTTAGTTTTTAGTTTTGTTTGCTATTGTTTATTTCTTGTTTGCTTTTGTTTTTTCTTGTTTGCTTTTGTTTTTCTTTTTCTTTTTGTTTTTCTTTTAAACCAACAAATATATCTCATGAAAGACCGTGAAGCCTCATAAGGGAAGGTGAGGAACCCAAGGGCGAGGGGAGCCCCTCATGGGACTTCTCATGAAAGACGGTGAGGAACCTGAGGAGGAAATTCTCTAATTGATCCAATTCTGTCTCCCTTTTTGCTAAAATACTACTAAAGCTATCAAATCCAAACAGATCGCTTTGACTTAAAGTGAAGTTTCGGTGGAGGCTTTTAAATTTAGTTTAGAAATGTCTATAGAGGTACTGTAGGTGTTTGTGGAAACCGTAAACTTTATGAAACATCGTTATCAGAAAATCAAGAAGCAAATCAATAAACACTTTCATATAGAAAAGTCAAACAGTTCAGAACGCATAAACCATTGACAAGAACGCTTTTTACGGCTTAAAAGGAACTGAAGTGTATTAGCAAACGTAATTAATTAGCAGCTGATGGTGGCTGACGGGAAGAAGAAATAATCCAATACGCTTTCTAATGAAACTGGATGGTAATAGTTATATATATATATATATATATATATAGGGTGTCCCCAACAAACTATATACTCTTTATAGCATCATATATTTTATAATTTAAAAAAACCCAAACAATATATTGTTATAGCAATTGCCAATGAAAGGTAAATTAGTAATCTAAGTGATCAAAATGTTATAGCGAGTCGTTTGCATATAAAATTTAATTAACTACGCCAAGTGCTCAAAATGTTCTCCGGCGGCATGAATGCACTTTTGAATGCGTTGACTAAGCCTGGCTTTGTTTTATCAAAGGCCTTGTAATGGCGAAGCCTATGGACCGAACGTAGTCTAGTCACTCACTAGCTTGCTTCGGACTTAGCCTACGCACTCATTCCACGATACAAACTCTACAGCATTTAACTTTATTCAGTTCAGCAAAAGAACCCATGTTGCGTAAACGTTTGACACTGGAGCAACGAAAAAGTGTTCTGAAATGGTATTGGAAATTTGAGAATGTGTCCGAAGTCCAGCGGCAATGGATCCGGGAATTTGGTACAAAGCCACCGACACGTCTCGCCATTACAAGCATCCGTGACAAGTTTGAGGCAGAGGGATCTGCTCAAGATATGCACAAGCGAAGATCTGGACGACGCAAATCAAGTGCGAGTGGTGAAAACTCTGTTTTAGTATTGCAAAAATTTAATCGATCACTACAGAAATCAGTTAGGCAATGCGCCCGTGAGACCGGAATCAGCAAATCAGGTGTTCACCGGATTTTAAAGTCGGCAAAATGGAAAAGCTACATTCCAAGTCTGTTACACGTCATGACTGAAGATGACCCTGATCGCAGACTCGAATTTTGTGAATGGTTTCAGTCAATGGAAGCCGAAGACGTACAGTTTGCCAACAAAATCGTGTGGTCTGATGAAGCTACCTTCAAGCTGAATTGCACAGTAAATCGACACAACTGCAGGTACTGGTCACTTGATAATCCACACGTTTATGTGGATAAACATGTTAATTTACCAGGATTAACAGCATGGTGTGGTTTATCATCCAGGGGTTTGGGTGGACCATTTTTCTTTAATGGGACAGTTACAGGTGCCGCATATCTCGACATGCTGCGGACAGAAATTTTGCCTGCAGTTCTGAAGTTGTTTGGAAACGACGACTTTTACTTTCAACAAGATGGAGCCCCCCCCTCATTATCATTGTGATGTCAGAAGGTACCTCGATGAAACGTTGCCTAACCGTTGGATAGGACGAAGAGGAAACGTTGAGTATCCTCCACGTTCACCGGACTTGACTCCACTTGATTTTTACTTGTGGGGCTACCTGAAGGATGCAGTTTATGGTACAAGACCTGCAACACTCGAACACCTTAAGGATGCAATTAGGGAAAAGTGCGGGACCATCACAGCATCCACATTAGTCCATGTCTGCGAATCAGTTAGTCGACGCTTTCAAAAGTGCATTCATGCCGCCGGAGAACATTTTGAGCACTTGGCGTAGTTAATTAAATTTTATATGCAAACAACTCGCTATAACATTTTGATCACTTAGATTACTAATTTACCTTTCATTGGTAATTGATATAACAATATATTGTTTGGGTTTTCTTTAAATTATAAAATATATGATGCTATAAAGAGTATATAGTTTTTTGGGGGACACCCTGTGTATATATATATATATCTAGTCACTTTATTTACAAATATATCTATTGCAAAATTCTTGAAAAATATTAAAATTTAAATACTTTTTACCTATTGAGCTAGTAAAAACTATTAGTAGAAAGCCTTATACAGCTTCACTGTTACATTTATTATGTTAGCCCAGACTATAGACCAAAATAGCGGTCAATTGAAGAAAAAGTTAACTGCTCTCTGTGATGAGCCGAATTAAGATCGGTTTAAATACTATAAGAAGAAAGTTTAGACCCCTAATATTATAAAAAATCTTCACCATGTGAAACTCTTGTAGAACTGGATGAAAATTTTTAAAGAAGCAAGGTCAATGAATGATAGAAAACGTTCCGACAGACCAACAATTGGTGAATCGTTTATCTTTGCTTAAGGAGACAACCATGCATTCCAGTATGAACAGCGTAAATTTTTAAGGTAAATTTACAAAGCCATGGTTATAAAATTCAAGTTCACCAGGGATGAGTGTAAGAGGATTATGGCGCTAGGTTCGACTTCTGCGAACAAGTTTTGTTGAAAATTCTAACCTTTTGAAGCAGTTAACATTTTCAGGTTAATCGACATTAATCTCAGTGGCAAATGTTAACCGTCACAGTTGTCGCATTTGGGGTAGAGGAAAGCTAAATGATCTACAGAAGCTAAGGCTAACAAAGACCCTAAGATCCACTCTAAGGTTAGCCCGAGAGAAAGGAGAGAGTAGGGGGTTAAAAGAAGAGAATAAGGGGTTCAGTAAGTAGCAAAACCTATCATTCGTGGGTTAACATTCATTCAGAAAAAGAGAAAGAAAGACTCACCATCATCATCATCCGCCGGTCACTGCCGACAAGTCGGCAAAATAGTCGAAGAGAATAGGAAAGGGGTGAAAGATGAAAAGTAGTAAAATAAGAACGCTTCCAAACCATGCAAACACAGTCTTAACTCAAACACTGTCATACCATGCAAACTACAGACATGCAAGTAAAGAGAGGATAAGAAAAGAAAAAAAAGGAGGAAGAGTATAACAAAAAGTGGGTTAGTTTACGCTTAGAGGTACATCTAAGTTCGTGTTAACTTAATTTTTTTTATTGCTGGTATATCACACGCTGGCATTAATAGTTAACAGACTCATCCTCGACCACTACCCGCAAAGCTCCTGTTGCCAATTGTTTTATTATTTTAAACAACGTTAATATTTTTAAAATGCCTATCTAAACGGTTTTTAAACATATTAACGCTGGTAGAGTTCACGACGGACGCGGGAAGATTATTCCATTTATCAATTACTTTTAAAAGTAAAAACGTTTTTAGCGATGTTAGCAATGAAGCGACTGCCACGCAACTTAAATCCGTTATTACGAGTATTGCTATTATCGAAAGTGAACAGTTTGTCAAAATTTACGTTATCGATTTTATTAACGGTTTTGAAAACTTCAATAAGCTACCCCGTTAATCTCCTAGTTTCGAGTGAATACAAGTCTAACTCTTTTATCCTATTTTCGTAAGACTTTTTGCGCAATGACGGAATTAGTTTCGTGTTGCGACGCTGAACCCTTTCCGACCTATCAATATCCTCACGCAAATACGGGCACCAAAACTGAACGGCATATTCTAAATGAGGCCTGACTAGGGACTTGTAAAGGGGCAATATAATATTCTTCAATTTAAATTCGAAATTACGCACTATGAAGCCTAACATCCTATTAGCTTTTGCGAAAGACTCCAGGCACTGGTTCCTAACTTTTAAATCCTTAGATACACGTACACCTAAATCTACTTCCTCGTCAACGCTCGCTAACTGTCTATTGTTCATCGTGTACGTGTAATTATTGTTACGAGAACCTATATGCAAAACTTTACATTTGTCTACGTTAAATTGCATCTGCCACTTATCCGTCCACTCTATAATTCTATTTACATCGTCTTGGAACCTATTTCTATCGTCCACGTTAACAACTTTACCACCTATTTTAGTATCGTCCGCGAATTTTGACACGTTACTGGTCAAACCTACATCTATGTCGTTAATGTAGATTACGAATAGCAATGAGCCTAACACTGAACCCTGTGGGACACCGCTACCTACATCCAACCACCCTGATTCGCCACCATTAACAACGACCCTCTGTTTCCTAGCACGAAGCCATTCCTTTAACCAATTAGCTACCTGACCGCGTATACCGTGCGCTTTAACCTTCACAATTAATCTTCTATGTGGAACTGTATGGAACGCTTTTTTAAAGTCTAAATAAATAACGTCAGCCGCTCTATGCCTATCGTATTCGCGCACTATTTCATTATAAAACTCCAACAAATTAGATAAACAGTTAAAAAATTTTGTTAAGGGGCCTACGATAACGTCTTTCAAGTCTTGCAAATGTCTAGGATAAAGCGAGTCAGGGTCTGGAGCCTTACTCACTTTTAGTTTTTCGATATAATGCGCAATGTCACCCTCGTAAACAGTTATTTCATTCAAAATAGTCTCGCTACTAAATGGAACGATATGTCCACGTCGGGGACATTATTTACGTCTTCTACGGTAAAAACTGTCGCAAAAAAGTCGTTAAAAATACCCGCCATCGCCTAAGCGTCGGAAGCCAAAGCGCTTTGGCGTCCACTAGCGGGCTTATGTTATCTTTTATCGGATTACGATTATTGACATAATCAAAAATCTTTTTTGAATCATGTTTACTAACCGCAGCTATAAGTATCTCTAAATTACTCTTAGCATTCCTAACATCTTTTAACCTGACGTCTAAGCTCGATATATCTATTAAAGTTAGCTATCGTGCCATTGCGCTCATTAAGTCTATACCCTCTGTTGCGCTCGTTTATGAACTCGCCTATTTTCCTCGTCCACCACTTGGGCCTACCATGATTTATAGGGCGCTTGAGCCTACGAGGAATAAACTCCCTTTCGATATTCAAAAAACTTTCGTTAAACGCCTCCCAATGAAAATTTGCGCCATTACCCATAAATAAATTATCCCAGTCCACTACTCTCATTCTGTCCGCAAAACTATCAAAATTAACCCTACGAAAATCAGGGACTTCTATTACGTTACTATCCTTACTGTTTTCTATCAATAGCTTAAACCTAATAACTTGGTGATCACTACATCCCAAACTCTCACCTACTTCTAAACCTTCGACTACATTTTCGTCGTTCGTCATCACCACGTCTAAAATACTGTCACCGCGCGTTGTTTCGGTAACCATCTGTCGTAAAAAATTATCTTCCATGAACTCAATCAGTCTCAAACCCTCATCATTAACAGTAAAAGTCTCGTAATTAACGTTAGGGCAGTTAAAGTTTCGGACAATTATACTATTCCGATTATTAATAAAGTTACGAAGAAGTGGGTAAAATCTAGTATCGGTATCGAGGGGTTGAACGGGAGGTCTATAAACAACAAAATTAAAGCTAATACTACGCACCCTAACTTCAACGCATATCGCATTAATTGCTGCCTGAAAATCTATCTTAACCTCGATAGCCCTAAGGGAATTACGAATGTACAACAAAACGCTGCCACCAATCCTATGTAACCTATCATTAGTAAAAAGTTTAAAACCCGCTATATGAAGTTCCCCCAACAAGTCCCGAGTCACGGTATTTAACCACGTTTCGGTTATAGCAACTATATCGTAGTTCCCGGAATAAATTATCGCCTTAAATTCGTTCAATTTATTTCTAATACTACGCGTGTTACAATAAAAGACGTTTAAATTATTTTTTACCACGGATCTGGGTTTTAAATTATTTTTCACGTTGGGCCGGCGTTTCCCGGACCTACAACGTTTAAAGAAGTCTTCGACCTATACAGCTTTCGAACGTTCTCATCGATTAACGTACCTAGCCTAGCATTCCCTATTTCATTGAAATGCACCCCCATCTTTTATAAAAAGGCTAGGATCACTAAATTCTGACCACAGCTTTACGAAGGGTACATTTTCCTGAGCACAAATCTCTTCTGCTTTAGTATTCAAAAATATTGTTTTTGGCGTAATCCTAAGACCCAAACCGTGCCTTGGGGTAATACCTAGGATAATTATGTCGCAAATGACATGGCCTGAAGTTGAAATAAAAAATACATTTTTCTAGTGTATTTTGGTGTGCTCTGTTCAAATATAACCTTCATTTCTTGTGCAAATGAACAGAAATATGTGTTTGGGCCATGCAACGACAACTGTATTTTTGTTCATTTGCACAAGAAATGAAGGTCATATTCGAACAAAGCACACCAAAATACACTTGAAAAATGTATTTTTGACTACATTTTATACAATAAAGCATAACCTAACATGTTCATGTCAAGAGATCTCGTAAACGACGCATTACCACAGGAAACGTGCAAAACACTTCAAAATTAACCAGAAAAGTTTGCTCTCGTCATTTTTGTTTAAACTAACGAAAATATCACGACTTAACCTAACCAGTCATCAAAGGCGTACAGTTGACGTAACCGGGCATTCAGTTGACCTAACCGGGCATTCAATTAACCGAACCTGGCATTCAATTAACCTAAAAGGGCATTCAATTAATCATTTAATTAATCATCTAGGGCACATGACGAATCAAGTTCTCAAAGTCGAAACCACACGAACGGCACGTCAAAATTCTATCACAAACACCACCAAACTGAATCCAATTAGAAAAAAAATAGCCAGAACAGAAACCAACAAGCTAATTAAGTAGCAGAGTAACATGACGTCATACCACCCCCGACTACAAATACATTAAATATATATATATATATATATATACTGTATATACAGTATATATATATATACACTTATATTATTATTATTATTTTCTACAATAGTTTGCACAAAAAATGAGTAACAAATTTGAATAAAGCGACTAAAACTACCTCATAAAAAGTTATTTTGATTTACAGGTCCAGCCCATGTCATTTAAAACATATTAACCACACCTAGAACTAAAGACCTTGCCTTCATGGACCTAATTAACCCCCTATCTCTCTCCAAAAGGTCATGCACTCTCGTATCAGGTCTATTCGAGTCGTTGCCCCCTACCATCGTCACCAACATCGAGTGACGGAGGCAACATCAATCCTATCTACTTCGTCTCTAATTCTGTCAACCCTGGCCCCTGGTAGACAAACCCTCCTCCTCTTCATTGGATTCCGTTCAACGAACTCCTTATCGATATGACGCACTAAGGAGTCCCCAATTAAAATAGTGTCCCCCTCGTTCACATCCCTATCCAACTGGGCGAAAGGGTTTGAGACCTCGAAAGGGGGGAGATTCCTATCACCTAACGTACGTGGCCTAGCTCCACCTTAACTTCTCTAAATCCCTCCCCGTCTACTAATCTCGGACAACCTTAACCCCTTCCTCAACTCTGTCTAACCTTCCCGATAAGCTATCTATACTAGAAACTAGGTTCCTCACCTCACCCTTGAAATTACTAACGTTTTCAACGTTAGTATAGGTTCGGCCTCGTCAACTGTAACCCTACCCCTGCCCTCATCAAGCGTTGCAAGTCTTTCCGTCACCTCGCGTACACTACGTTTTATATCAACTATCTCTTCCCTTAAATCACAAAAGAAACAAACCGATCTCTCGGTAATCGCCATAGACCGCTAATCCTTAAAATCCGTATACCATCGATTAACCCCATACCTAGCACACGACGCTTTCTGCGACGGCATCGCGCAAGTTAAAGTAGTTAACGTTTATAACAGTGACTAGTTTAAGTTAAATTAAGCCGGCACGCTATGAAAACTTCTAAATCGCTAAAACCCACTAATATCCAGTTGTTTAACTATAACAATGTGAATATAAACGCAAGTATATAAAATTCAGAACTTTCCTAGAGTAAATTTATCGACAATATCCAAAAGTAGAAACAATATCAGAGAGCCCAGGGAATGCGTCCGCTCAGTAAGGAGTCTGGCTGACGAATGATGAAGATCTACAGATCTACAGAAGCTAAGGCTAACAAAGACCCTAAGATCCACTCTAAAGTTAGCCTGAGAGAAAGAAAAGAATAGGGGGGTTAAGAGAAGAGAATAAGGGGTTAAGTAAGTAGCAACACCAATCACTCGTGGGTTAACATTCATTCAGAAAAAGAGAAAAAAGACTCACCATCATTGTCCTCCAGCCACTGCCGACAAGTCGGAAAAATAGTCGGAGAGAATAGGAGAGGGGTAAAAGATGAAAAGAAGTAAAATAAGAACGCTTACAAACCATGCAAACACAGTCTTAACTCACTGTCATAACATGCAAACTACAGACATGCAAGTAAAGAGAGTTACAGACATGTAAGGAGAGGATAAGAAAAAAAAAGAAGTAGGTAAAGTTAAACAAAAAGTGGGTTAGTTTACGCTACGAGCTACATCTACGTTCGAGTTAGTCTAATTTATTTATTTTTTATTTTGCTGGCATATCTCATGCTGGCATGTCACAAGCTGGCATTATCGTCAACAGACTCATCCTCGACCACCAGAGCTCCTGTTGCTAATTGTTTTTTTTATTTTAAACAATCTCCTAGTTTCGAGTGAATGCAAGTCTAACTCTTTTAGCCTATCTTCATAAGGCTTGTTGCGCAATGACAGAATTAGTTTCGTGGCACGACGCTTAACCCTTTCTGACCTATGAATATCCTCACGCAAATACGGGCACCAAAACTGAACGGCATATTCTAAATGAGGCCTGACTAGGGACTTGTAAAGGGGCAATATAATATTCTTCAATTTAAATTCGAAATTACGCACTATGAAGCCTAACATCCTATTAGCTTTTGCGAAAGACTCCAGGAACTGGTTCCTAACTTTTAAATCCTTAGATACGCTTACGCCTAAATCTACTTCCTCGTCAAAGCTCGCTAACTGTCTATTGTTCATCGTGTACGTGTAATTATTGTTACGAGAACCTATATGCAAAACTTTAGATTTGTCTACGTTAAATTGCATCTGCCACTTATCCGTCCATTCCATAATCCTATTTACATCGTCTTGGAACCTATTTCTATCGTCTTCGTTAACAACCTTACCGCCTACTTTAGTATCGTCCGCGAATTTTGACACGTTACTGGTCAATCCTACATCTATGTCGTTAATGTAAATTACGAATAGCAATGGACCTAACACTGAACCCTGTGGGACACCGCTACCTACATCCAACCACCCCGATTCACTACCATTAACAACGACCCTCTGTTTCCTAGCACGAAGCCATTCCTCTAACCAGTTAGCTACCTGACCGCGTATACCGTGCGCTTTAACCTTCACAATTAATCTTCTATGCGGAACCGTATCGAACGCCTTTTTAAAATCTAAATAAATAACGTCAGCCGCTCTATGCCTATCGTATTCGCGCACTATTTCGTTATAAAATTCTAACAAATTAGTTAAACAAGATCTATTGCGTCGAAATCCATGCTGACTACTATTGATCAAATATCTACTTTCTAAGTGATCGATGATACGATCCCTAACTTTGGATTCCAAAAATTTACCGACAATTGACGTTAAGCTAATGGGCCTATAATTGCTAGCTACCGTGCGGTCGCCTTTTTTAAAAATAGGCGTGACATTGGCTAATTTGAAGTCAATAATCCCCGTTTCGAGTGACTGATTAAAAATCTTCGTTAAGGGGCCTACGATAACGTCTTTCAAATCTTTCAAATGTCTGGGATAAAAAGCGTCAGGGCCTGGAGCCTTGATAACTTTTAGCCTATCGATATAATGCGCAATCTCACCCTCGTAAACAGTTATTTCATCCAAAATAGTCTCGCTACTAAATGGAACGATATCGTCAACGTCGGGGACATTATTTAAGTCTTCTACGGTAAAAACTGTCGTAAAAAAATTATTGAAAATACCCGCCATCGCCTGAACATCAGAAGCCAAAGCGCCGTTAACATCCACTAGAGGGCCTATGTTATCTTTTATCGGCTTACGATTATTGACGTATTCAAAAAACCTTTTTGGATTATGTTTACTATCCGTAGCTATAAGTATCTCTAAATTACACTTAGCATTCCTAACTGATCTTTTAACCTGACGTCTAAGCTCGATATATCTATTAAAGTTAGCTGCCGTGCCATTGCGCTTATTAAGTCTACACGCTCTATTACGCTCGTTTATGAACTCGCCTATTTCCCTCGTCCACCACTTGGGCCTACCATAATTTCTAGCGCGCTTGTGCCTACGGGGAATAAACTCCCTTTCAAAATTCATAACACTTTCTTTAAACGCCTCCCAATGCAAATTTGTCTCATTACCCATAAATAAGTTATCCCAGTCCACTACTCTCATCCTATCCGCAAAACTATCAAAATTAGCCCTACGAAAATCAGGGACTTCTATTACGTTACTATCCTTAGTGTTTTCTTTCAATAACTTAAGCCTAAGAATTTGATGATCACTACATCCTAAACTCTCGCCTCCTTCTAAACTATCGACTATATTTTCGCCGTTCTTCATCACCAAATCTAAAATATTGTCACCGCGCGTTGATTCGATAACTATCTGTCGTAAAAAATTATCCTCATGAACTCAATCAATCTCAAACCCTACTCATTATCAGTAAAAGTCTTGTAATTAACATTAGGGCAGTTAAAGTCTCCGACGATTATACTATTCCGATTGTCAATAAAGTTACCAAGAAGTGAGTAAAATCTAGTATCTGTCTCGAAGGGTTGAACGGGAGGTCTATAAACAACAACAAAATTAAAACTAATACTACGCGCCCTATCTTCAATGCATATCGCATTAATTGCTGCCGGAAAATCTATCTTAAACTTGATAGCCCTAAGGGAATTACGAATGTACAACAAAACGCCGCCACCAAACCTATGTAACCTATTATTAGTAAAGAGTTTAAAACCCGGTATATCAAGTTCCCCCAACAAGTCCTGAGTCACGGTATTTAACCACGTTTCAGTGATAGCAACTATATCGTAGTTGCCGGAATAAATTATCGCCTTAAATTCATTTAATTTATTTCTAATACTACGCGCGTTACAATAAAAGACGTTTAAGTTATTTTTTACCACGGGCGGACGTTTTAAACTATTTTTCACGTCTGGTCCGCGTTCCCCGGACCCACAACGTTTAAAGAAGGCTTTGACCTATACAGCTTTCGCACGTTTTCGTCTATTAACCTACCTAGCCTAGCATTACCTATTTCATTAAAATGCACCCCCATCTTTTATAAAAAGGCTAGGATCACTAAATTCTCACCACAGCTTTACGAAGGGTACATTTTCCTCAGCACAAATCTCTTCTAATTTAGTGTTCAAAAATATCGTTTTAGACGTAATCCTCAGACCCAAACCGTGCCTAGGGTTAATACCTAGAACTAAAGACCTATCTGACGTCGCCTTTAAGGACCTAATTAACCCCCTATATCTCTCCAAAAGGTCAGGCACTCTCATGTCGGGTCTATACGAGTCGTTGCCCCTTACCAACATCGAGTGACGGGAGGCAACGTCAATCCTGTCCACCTCGTCTCTAACTCTGTCAACCCTGGCCCCTGGGAGACAGACCCTCCTCCTCTTGGTTGGATGCCGTTCAACGAACTCTATGTCCATATGGCGCACTAAAGAGTCCCCAATTAAAATAGTTTCCCCTCATTCACGTCCCTTTCCAATTGGGCGAAAGGGTTCGAAACCTCGATAGGAGGGGGGGATTCCTATCACCTAACGTACGCGGCCTAGCTCCACCCTTAACTTCTCTAAATCCCTCCCCATCTACTAATCTCGGACCAACCTTAACCCCTTCCTCAACTCTGTCCAACCTTCCCGACAAGCTACCTAAACTAGAAACTAGGTTACGCACCTCACCCTTCAAATTACTAACGTCTTCAACGTTAGTATTGGTTCGGCTTTCGTCAACCGTAGCCCTACCCCTGCCCTCATCAAGCGTTGCAAGTCTTTCCGTTACCTCACGTACATTGCGTTTTATATCAACTATTTCCTCTATTAGCTCGCAAAAGAAACAAACTAATCTCTCGGTAATCGCCATAGAACCGCCGTTATAATCTTTAAATTCCGAATACCACCGGTTTACCCCACACCTAACACACAACGCTTTCTGCGATGGCATCGCGCAGTTAAAAATTAGTTTATAACCGTCACAAGTTTAAGTTAAATTAAGCCGGCACGCTATGTAAACTTCTAAATCGCTAAAAACCACTAATATTCAATTACTTAACTATAACAATGTGAATATAAACGCAAGTATATAAAATTCAGAACTTTCCAAAAGTAAAATTCTTAGCAATATGCAAAAGTAGATGCAATATCAAAGAGCTCAGGAAATGCGTCCGTTCAGTACAGAGTCTGGCTGACGAATGATGATGATGATGACGATGATAATAATAATGATAAGTTTTATCGGCAGGATATAAATCCCATAAAATGAGGTTTAACATCAGAGAAGAAAGAATTATCTTAAAAACCATGCTTGAAAGGTACACTGCGTGCATGCAAGAATTTCCAGAGGAAGTGACAGAAAATGGAGTTTGCAGAAATCATGCTAGGCCGGTTGAAGGAAAGATTTGATCTACTACAAAATGTTATTTGATTGGATGAAGCTGTGTTTCATGTAAGTGAATTTGAGAACAGGCATGACAGTCATTAATGGGATGATGATGATGATGTTTGCTTGTTGGGAGAAGTCTAAGCCGGTTCAAACCCACAGTCTGCTGTGAAATAACGGTCAAATCAGTTCCTCGGACCATACATTCTTCGGAGCACAATGAATTCAGTAGGATAAATGTTAGAGAACTTTGCGTTTCCTAAAATATGTCAGTGAAATAATGCTAAAGAGATGCAATTTATGCGAGATAGATCTCCACTCCATTTTGTTGTTGATGTGCGCAAGTGGCTCAACAACCACTTTCCCAACTGGTGGATTGGCAGGCGAGGACCAACTGAATGACCATCCAGGAGTTCAGATCTCACTCCCTTAGATTTTTTCTTCTGTAGCTGAGGGAAGGGCACCAAGGAAAACGTTTACTGAAGAAAATCACGGTATCTGAACCAGCTTAAATAAGCCATCAAAGAAATGTTCAGGAACGTATCACAAGAATGACTTTCGCTCTCTGTCGAAAATGTGGGTGTGCGTTTCAGAAAATGTGTAAAATTGCTAGTACTCATACTGAGACGTAACAGTATCGAGTATCCTGTATGTCGTTGAGCATCACAAAGAATAATGGTAGAGCAAATGCAGTTCCTTTTGGTACTAAGCTACGTACCTCCGACTTTCATGATGATGCGTATTCTTTGGACTGGAAGAAATTGGTATATATCTATTCACCTATTTTGCCCACTAGGTAGTGACGTTCATTCTGAAACCACACGTCACGGGTTCGAATCCCACCAGTTCTCAGTTTCTCACTGTGTCATTTTTTAAATTTTCATTTCATAATGCAGCCGTACCTTAAAGCATTTATAGTATTATACATATGTATATATCTATGTAATTGCATAAAAAAGTAAATGAATTTATGTAATTAAAAATAGCTACAATATATTCTAAGGATTATGTAATAAAGACTCATAAAAATAAATGTCTTTCTTCTCCTTTCTTGAATATATTCTCTTTCAAACGAAGCTGCATTAATTTTTTGCTATTAAAAGCTTTATCTAAGCTAATAGTCTTAATCTTTTTGTTAGAACTAAAGAGCTTTAATCACGGTTTTCTCATTCTGAATGATGGATAAGAGTAAAAAGAATGACGGACGAGGATCGAAACTGTTAAATAAGATTCTTTTGGTTTGCTTACATTGTTCTGATTGAAACGGATTATTGTAAAGGATTTAAAGGGGAAAGACTGTCATACTTTGTGAAACATTTTAATCAAGTATAAATGAACTCGTCTTAGTAACATAACTAATCATGTTTTAAGATGTGAGTATTCGATTTTGTAGAGCTACAAAGAGTTACAAGGACAAGAGGAAGCCTCAAAGACCTTCAGGTCCACTCTGGGAGGTTCCTGTTATTAAACAAGTTTATTTTTCTTTCAACTATCCTAGCAGTAGTAGAAAACTGGATAGAAAAGTAGAAGGCTCTCTCCCCACCCTCCGCTCCCTCCCTGCCAAAGGCAGGTACGGAAAAAGGTTGAAGAAAATACCTTGACCCTGGAAAAGTAGCCAAGGAAATTTTACAGGAAAGTGGAGAATATATAAATAACTCTATATTTAGCATGCTCACAGAGACACCGTGCAAGCGAACTCCTGCAAAGTTATGTTATGTTTTAATCTTAAACTGAGAGTATTCAGTACTTTGTCTAGCCTATTTTTAAACACATTTACACTTTGACTGGAAACAACCTCTGAGGGAAGTTGGTTCCAGATATTAACTATTTTATAGGAAAAGAAATTTCCGCAGACGGAGGTCCTAAATGTCTTTAGTTCCAGTTTAAACCCATTATTTCTTGTCGGATTGGCATTAAGTGAGAATAAGTTTCTGTAATCTACCCTGTCTATTCCTTTGAGCATCTTGAAGACTGAATAAGCTGACCCCGCAACCTCCTCGTCTCTAAGGTAAACATATTTAGGCGCTCCAATCTCCGTTGGTAGCTTTGCATTCTCATTGAAGGGATCAATTTTGTAGCCCTTGCTTGTACTCTTTCTAACCTTTCTATGTCCTTCCTGAGGGATGGAGACCAAAACTGCGCACAGTATTCCAGTTGAGGTCTGACTAGAGAATTATAAAGAGACATTACAGTCTCCTTGTTCCGAAACTGGAACTGTCTTTTAATATAACCTAATAATTTTAAGGCCCTCTTTTCGACTTCTGCACAGTGCTTCGACGGTTTCAGATCGTTGCTGATATAGACTCCTAAGTCTTTCTCTAGATCGGTCTCAGTCAAGTTCCTTCCCAAGAGAGAGTAATCGGTCTTCGGGTTTTTATAACCTATGTGCATTACCTTACATTTGTCCAAGTTGAATGGCATCTGCCAAGTAGCAGACCATTCGCCCAACCTGTCAAGATTGTTCTGAAGTGTTCTTCCGCCCTCCTCAGTACCTACACTACTTCCTAATTTCGTATCGTCTGCAAATTTGGAGATTGCACTTAGAAGTCCGACGTCTATAATCTATATCGTTAATATAGAGAGAAACATATTATATGGAATATCTATTGTACACACACACACACACACACACACACACACACACACTTCATTTCAAAAGAACCAGCCATTAAAACAAGCCACGTAAAATCCAGCAACTTATTAGATATAGTCCAGGGTCTTATGTCCCAAAAATGGGTTCTGTGTGCATTGAATGTTAATTTTTCCCAACATGTACCATTCGGAAGTACATCATCTAAGATGATTTAAAAGTCATGCTGCAAATTTTTATTTCAATCATTAGTGCCTCAAAATGAGCAACAAACAAAATGGCTGGCGCCAAAATAACAGCATCATGTATTTTCCATTTTTCTCTACTGAATGAAATTTTGTTTACCTGTATGAGTTTGAATAGTGGTTTGTGATAACTAGCAACATGTTCAACCAATTCCTTTGGTATATCAGTGCATATGAAGCATTGGAAATTCAAAATGGTGGTTATTTTGGATTAAAAATGTACCTTTTGCCGTTGTTTTTCAGGTATAAAAGCACATGATTATGGTTACATTGTTATTTAAGTGAAATCTATAGATGTTTACATTAATTATGAGGAGATTATGTTTTACGTTATAGAAATATTTTTTTACATTGTCAGATACCAATGGCAATAACGTTTTTCTTTCTGTTTCAGGTTGTTGTGTCATAGATTTATAGTCTTCGAGTGAAACTACCACAATGGAACACCTGGCAACTGAAATTCCATCCAAAAAAGGAAGATTAAACATTAACAACACCAAGTGCCTTATCTGTCATGAAGAGAAAGGAGGGCCACTAGTGACCAACCCATCTTCTAACTCCTATGGAAATATAACTCAATATGTTAAAGATAGGGCAGAATATGGAGATGAGCCATATCCAACAGTCTATTCCCGCCTAAAAGAAATGACTTCGGTCCATTTACAGGAAAGCAATGCCGTCTGGCATAGAGACTATTATGCAAAAACACGCCACAAGAAAATGCTAGAAGCTGCGAAGAAGCGGTTTGAAAATTCTATGCAGGTAAGGATGAATTCATCATACAACAAATTCCCAGGACCTCCAGCGAAACCAACAACATCCTCCTCATACTTAGGTACACCCAATGAGGATCGTCCCACCAAAGCGTATACAAGATCATCATCAATCCCCTACTCAAAGTCCTTGTGTTTCTTCTGCCAAAAAGCTGACTCAAGAGATAGACTGCACGAAGTGTTTACATTTAATGCAGGAGAAAAACTAAAGACTGCAGTGAATATCTCTGGATCAGATGCTTTAAAGGTTAGGTTGAGCACAGCTATTGATCCAAAAGATGCACAGGCCATTGATGTGAAATACCATCTGAAATGTTGGGTAGTAAATGTAGAGCGTGCCACTTCAAGGAAAGACAAATTATCAACAGAAGGCCCAAGTAAGCAATCAGAACATTCGACAGAAAACCAGATGGCAATCCTTGCTGATATTGAATTCTTTAGCCTTGTAGGGACTCTTTTACAAGAGGGATCAGTTCTTGAAATAGCAGATTTACAGCAAACATACACCTGTATCAGAAGTGTCAATGGCATTGATAACACTGGGGAACAAATTTCAACTTTATGTCTATTGAATTAGATTTGACAGTTAGTTCTAGGTAATTTGGGTGCGCTGAGCACGAATTTTTACTCGGTTTTGCTCTATCAGGTCCTGATTTTGCTCAACACCCCTCCTCTTTCGTCGTATTCATAAAAAGGTTTTTTTCTCAATACTCGCTGTCTTTTTGCAGTTATACATTATGCAACTAGGTTTTTATCTAGGTATTTGTACCTATTGTTATAGTATTGTTGTATTGTGTATATTTTTATATGTAACACCCTAAAAATATTTTTAATTTTGTCATTTTTAACCCATTTTAATATTAGTAAATTAAGCTAAAAATATCATAGAATTCTAAAATTTTCTCGAGCGTTCCTGTTCTCTGTAGAGTATTCTAGAGGGACAACTAAAATATATAAAAGCGACTCGTTTCCAGAGTTAATCAGTCAATTCAATCAGTCAGTCAGTCAGTCAGTCAGTTGAGTTAGTTAATTAAGTTTGGGCATTAACATAATTTTGAATTGGCATATGATTTAGTGAGTAATTTTTGTCATCGTGATTTAATATAGTTGATTTAATTAGACGTAATTTATATTGTACCTACTCATCCGTGTTTCTAGTTTAATTTCATAGAGTGTAAGTACCTATTTCATAATAAGTACCTATTTAAACTAATTTTTGTGTTTATATTTCAGATTTTCTTAAATTTATATGAATTAAGGGCTTTAAATACCTTTACAAATTGGCAGAACAATCAAGCAATATGTCATCAAGCACTAGAAAGTTCAAATGCAAAAACAACCCTGATTCCTTCTGTTATATATGTGGAAATTTTACACTTCCACATCAACGAGCAAATATAACTGACTTCGTAAAAAGAGCTTACTTAGCTTATTTTGGCATAAAACTGGGGGACCAAGATAAATCGTGGGCTCCACATAAAGCCTGCACTATATGCATTGAAAGACTGCGACATTGGACGAAGGGTTCGGAT
Organism: Bathynomus jamesi; assembly: GCA_023014485.1. NCBI lineage: Eukaryota > Metazoa > Arthropoda > Malacostraca > Isopoda > Cirolanidae > Bathynomus > Bathynomus jamesi. The sequence continues at coordinate 844,558 of JAJOZX010000009.1, read as the reverse complement.
TCGAAAATACCTTTTGGAGTTCCGATGGTAAGTTTATGATTTCATAAAACTACGTATTTAATCACTAGTATACTGTAACTTACCTAATGTAATTGTAACTTAGGTACATAAACAAAAATTTAGAGAAAATGTTTATAAGAATCTCAAATATTGCATAAGGTTGAAACACATAGAAATGTTAAATGTTTGGGTGATAACTTTTGATAAAATTCATAAAAACAAGTCTCTCGTCGCTTTTGTTAACGCTTTACAATTTTTTTTCCATATCAGTGTGGCGAGAGCCTACTAACCACGAGACCGATTGCTACCTTTGCTTTGTCAAGACTTCGGGCTTCACTAAGAAAAATAAACATTGTATCGAGTACCCAAATTTCGACACCGCGATACGACCTGTGCTACATTCAAATGAGATCCCCATTCCAAAATTTAAGGGTCTGCCAACTCAAGAATTAGTTGAAGATGTTCCTGAAATATTGTTATGCACTTTGAGGAGTCAGACACCGATTTTGACCCCAGCGTATTTGAAAGTCAAAACGATCCGCAAAAGTTTAACCAGGCCGAGTTGAATGATCTTGTAAGGGATCTAAATTTGCCAAAAAAGACTGCGGAAATTTTAGCTTCAAGACTTAAAGAGAAAAACTTGCTTACTTCAAACACATACATTTCATTTTACAGAAAAAGAGAAGAAGAACTTGTTAAATATTTTAGAACAGAGGATAGTTTAGTATATTGCTGCGACATAGTTGGTTTGTTAAAAGAAGATGGGGGTTGAGTCTTACGATGCAAATGATTGGCGCTTTTTTTAGACAGTTCGAAAGAAGTCTTAAGTGTGTGTTGTTGCATAATGGCAATCTATACGGCTCGATACCGATTGGGCACTCAAAAAATTAAAAGAAAAGTATGAACATATAGAAAAGGTTTTAAATCTTATCAAATATAGGGAGCACGAGTGGATCATATATGTTGACTTAAAAATGGTTAATTTTCTGCTAGGACAACAAGGAGGGTATACTAAATATCCCTGCTTCCTTTGCTTATGGGACAGCAGAGCCAAGGAAGAACATTATTTCAAACAAATCTGGCCAGCACGAACATCACTTACTGTCGGAGAGAAAAAAACGTAATTAATCCACCTTTAGTGAGCAGAGATAAAATCATATTTCCTCCTCTGCATATAAAACTAGGCCTCATTAAACAATATGTAAAAGCTTTAGATACGAACGGCGAGTGTTTCAAATACATAACTTCAAAATTTCCAAGTTTAAGTTATGAAAAATCAAGGCGGGAATTTTCGACGGTCCACAAATAAGAACAATGATTAAAGACAGCAATTTTCCTAATGTCATGAATGAACGCGAAAAAAAATGGCTGGTTCTCATTCGTGGACTTGATAGAAAACTTTTTAGGCAATTATAGGGCAGATAACTACGAAGAAATCGTAAAAAAAACTTTTAAGGGACTACAAAGAGTTAGGTTGCAATATGAGCATAAAAATGCATTTTTGAATAGCCATCTTGACCAATTTCCAAGTAATTTAGGTGATGTAAGTGACGAACAAAGGGAGAGATTCCACCAAGATATCAAAATTATGGAGGAACGGTACCAAGGCCGCTGGGATTCCCACATGATGGCTGATTACTGCTGGTGCTTGAAAAGAGACCTGCCATCAACAAGCAAATACGCTAGAAAGTCTTACAAAAGAAAATTTTGGCCACAGTGAAAGCTTCATATCTGTTTGTTTTTTTATTTTAAGTCATTTCTATCGTTATAATGTAATTTTACTGTAGTTTGAACTGCTTGTATTCATGAAACTTGAAAAAAAAATTTAACACATGACTTAATTTTTTAGTCCTAATTTGAAAAATCTGGAAAATGGCACATAGGCTGTCGACAAGAATCAGGACCTGATAGAGCCAAACCGAGTTGAAATTCGTATTCAGCGCACCCAAATTACCTAGAATCAAGTGTCAGATATCATTCAATAAAATACGTGTTGCCCAGTGTAATGCTTTCATTGACAGGAAGGCACTGAAGAACAGAATAAAAGAGCACTTCAGTGATGTCAACTTTGGAAAACCTTTTCACAGAAATGAATCAGAGTGGGTTTTTTTGAAAACTGCAGATGATGCTGCCATAGAACAAATGATGGAAGCAACAGAAACAAATAACATGAACATAATTTTCAAGAGTGCCAACATTTTACGTTCAACAATTGCAAGCAAATGTTCTGAAGGATGGTCCTTTCAAGGAAGTCTTGTAGGAAGTGGTGATCATGTACCTCCGGAGTTGTATTCTTTTTTGACCCTCAAATGCACAAAATGGGTCCTCGGGGACCCAAGCGTCATTTATGTTTTATAAATTATTACTTAGAAATATCGGTTTCAATTGATATTTCATGTATTCCTGTGCTTATGTATATACTACCATATCCTATGATACTTAAAAACAAAAATCATCAGGAGCCCGGTAACAGGCCATAATAGGCAATATTGCAATGGGTCCCCTTATTAATAAGGTCACGTGTTATTTTGTGATTCTAGTGCATATATATATATATATATATGTATATATATATATATATATATTACGGTATTGCATCATGTATTGCGTCAGACTCACACGTGGGAAGTTGTAACGCGCATGCGCATTTAGTACAATTACATCTGAAAAATATACTGCATATTACGGTATTGCACCATGTATTGCGTCAGACTCACGAGTGGGAAGTTGTGACGCGCATGCGCATTTAGTACAATTACAGTACATCTGGAAATTTCGGAGCTGATTTTATTCTTATTTCAGATACGGGATGGAGAGGAAGCGAGTCAAACTTTGTGACGAAAATTGAATCCACGGTCAATGCATTAGTTGATAAAAGTGACAGTAGTGAAAGCAATGTAAGTGATAATGACATTGGTGATTTTAGTGACATTGGTATAAGTGAAATCAGTGAAGATGATGGTATTGAGCATTCACAAAAACAAGATTCAGAAACCATGACTTATGCAAATTCGGAAAGCTCTCATTCAGATTCTTCCAACAATGGTGATGATTTAGTAAACTTGAGGGAAGGTGATATTCGAAAGGAATATATAGGAAAATCAGGAAGGAAATGGAGTACCACTCCTCCAGCTCCGTCACGTACGCATGCATGCAATATCATCGACTTTCAGTGTGGCCCCACAATAAATTTCGACAATAAACTTCAAATTTTTCATTCATTTCTGAGCGAAAACATGCTACTTGATATTGTACGATTTACAAATAAGCATGGTTCACTGTATTACGAAACTAAGAATAAAGAGTGGGAAACCATTAGTATGCAAGAACTAAAAGCATTTTTAGGTCTCCTCATTTTGATAGGAGTTTCAAAAGGCAATCATGAGAATATTCGTGATATGTGGAAAGACGGACCACTGGGAAGGGCGGTTTTCAAGGCAACAATGTCTTTACGCCGATTCGAAATTATACGCTCTCACCTTCGTTTTGATAATAAGGACACACGAGCTCAAAGAAGGTCACTAGATAAATTTGCGCCAATCATGGATTTGTGGAATGAATTTATTGACAATTGCAGGAACAACTACACTCCATCTGCCCAAGTTAGTTTGCATTGACGAACAGCTAATACCGTTCCGAGGACGTTGTCCATTCAAGCAATATTTACCTTCGAAGCCAGATAAATATGGTATGAAACTTTTTATTCTAGCTGACTGTAACAGTGGTTATATCTATAACGAGGAACCGTACACAGGAAAAGTAGGAAACGTTTCAGTAAAAAATTTAGCTGCCAAAATTGTAAAAGCTCTAGTTGAACCACCGTATCATTCTGGGCGTAATATTACAGGTGATAATTACTTTTCTGATTTTAGCCTCGCTGATGAACTATTGCTGAAAAGGATTACGTATGTTGGCACAGTTGGTAAAAATAAACGTGATATACCTCCTGAGTTTCAGCCAAACAGAAATCGTCCTGTGAGATCATCTTTACTGTATTTGGATTTGACAAGAACACAACTGTTGTTTCATACATTCCTAAGAAAAACAAAAGTGTCATACTCATTTCTCCTCTCCATCATGATGGTAATTTGGACCAAGAAACTGGAAAACCAGAAATAATTACTTATTATAATCACACAAAAGGAGCTGTTGATACTGTTGACCAGCTCTGTCACTCATACAGTGTTCAGCGGAAAACCAGGCGCTGGCCATTAGCTTATTTCAAGAACATCTTGAACTTATGTGGCATAAATACCTATGTGATATATTTGCACAAGTATCCTGAATGGCAGAAAGGATCTACTCGTAAAAGATGACAGTTTCTCGTAGATTTATGTAGGCATGGATCTTCTCACACCACTGATTGAACTAAGGTAAAAAAATACAGTAGGACTCAGTCGTTCCATACAGAATGCAATGTCCGTTTGCGGTGTTCGAACATCTTCAGAAGTAACAGATAACCAGGTTTCAAATAAGAAATCATTAAGAAAAAGGTGTTATAAATGCACTTCAGATAGGAAATCGCCTCGTATCTGCTCTAAATGTAAGAAAACTGTTTGTGCACAACATTCTAAAAAGACTGAAATATATGAATGCAAACTTTCTTGCTAATATGTTTTATTGCGGTTGGTAAATGAAAATTTTCCGTTATTTTTTCGTTAACATCTAGTAGAGATTTGTTCATTTTTTTAATTTTTTCTCATGCGTTTTAAATATTTTCTAATTAAAAACTATGTTATGAGGAAATAAAATGAAGATGTTAAAGGTGTTTCATTCTTTATTTCAGAGTTACCGTATATATATATATATATATATATATATATTATATATATATATATATATATAAAATAGAAATAATAGAAATAATAATAAATGAATGAATTTAGATGAGGGTCCCAAAGGACCCATTTTGTGCCATGACGTGATTAAAATTTTTTTGCATTTGAGGGTTAAGATGGCTTTTGGTTGGGCCGAAGACAAGGTTCGTGATGAGAGAATTCACAAAGAGGTTGTTATCATCTCGATGTGATCATGCAAGCATATAAGTCTGACAGGCAAGTCAGTCACAACCCAAAAACATGCCACACAACGTTCGGTTCACAAAGAGAATGGCCACTACAACTTGGTATCGCCATAGCAGTTCACCAGTCAACCCGCAGCAGACAGCTTGTAGATTTACTACACTCCTTTGGACTGAGTGTGGACTACTCCAGGATTCTACGCCTTGAGACTCAGCTTGCCACAGAAATATGTGCCCAATATACAACTAATGGCTTGTACATCCCACCAGGGCTTGTAAAAGGACGGTTCATATTCTTTGCAATTGACAATTCAGACTTCAACGAAGATACACCCGATGGTAAGCACGCAACCCACGCAACAGCCACAGCAGTCTTTTAACAAAGGCTCCAAGATGACAAAATGCCAGCTGTCATTCCCTTTCCGACATCTAGCAAAGCATTTCACCCCCCCTTCAGTAGATCTTGTGTATTGCTCCCTTTCTACTAGAGCAAAACCCAAGTCCCCAAGGTACGAAATCTTCGTGGTAAATGAAGACAAGAACCTTCTATTACACCACAAAGAAGAGGATAAGCATGGCTTTTCTCCAAAACCATAATTACTGAGTCAACTAATGATCAGTATACAAACTCAGATATGAACCAAGTACATATACCTCCATGGGCAACTTATCATTCCTTGATAAATCAGCGCCAACCTTTAACCAGAGTTTGTGTTTTACCATTTCTGATGGCATCTGCTTCTAAATGGTCCACCCTTCTAACCGTTCTCAAACATGCCCAGGGTATCAACACTGCTGTAATAGGACCTGGACGAAGGACAGTTATCACACTTGATATGCAGTTATATGAAAAAGGTAAGCAGCTTGAGATGTCCAGGGAAGACTGAGGGGCAAATGGGTGTTACGCATAGGAGAGCTTCACACAGTGAGGGCAGCAGGCAGCCTCATAGAAGTGGCCTGGATGATGCATGCATACAGGCTAACATCTTTGGACCATCAACTATTCGGCAGATATTAGAGTGCAGACACTACAAGTGAGCGGTCAGTGCCCATGCCATCACCCTGCTGGCATTGTTCTCCCACTATCAGGATGTTTTCTTCAAGGATCATCAAGATTTGTACCTAGATCTCAAGCAACTGGCATTCTCAGTAAATGATGCGTGTCATGAGGGTTGAAATGAAACTCTTGAGGCCCACAAGATGTATGAGAAGATAAGAGACAGCATCACATGTCTCATGGGTGAGTTCAACAAAAAGAACACAGCAAGGCCAATGTTCAGGGTATTTCATGATTACATAGAACTTGTACTAACAACACTCAGCTTCATCAAAGCAACGAGACAAGGTAATTGGGACCCCTATCTAGCTGCCCTAGAAAGTCTGAGAAAGTACTTCTTTGCTCTTGACAAAGGCAAGTACGCCAGGTTGGTCCCTCTTTATCTCTCTTAGATGAAAGCATTGAAAGAAACTGACCAAGATGTGTGGAGGGAGTTCAAGAAAGGCAATTTTGTGGTAAACAAAAATGAAGTTTCCTTTGGTGCCATTGGCCCAGACCATAGAAAAGCTGGTGTAAAAGCTAAAAAATGAGATCAGGTCTTTCCAAATCCATTCACGTTTGATGGAGAAGAGCTTACAAGCCTCATCAGTCATACAGTTATGCCAAGCAAAGTAGTGAACGACCTGTGCAATCAGACACAATTGGGTCAGAAGGCTTACCAGAATTTTGTACAGGAGAGAATCTCCTCTGGGAAGGTGAACCTATGGGCCCCCATGAAGAAAATGAAATTGTACACCTGGAAAGCTGCAACCAAATCAGCATCCCACAAAGTAGGATCCAAAGTCATTAAGTTCAAGGATGGGCGTGCACTCTTTGCTCGGTGCCTTATTGTTGCAAGGTCCAGACCAGAAATTGATGTAAAGGCAACTATTGGAAGATATGAGTTTTCAGTTCATCCAAGATCATTGTTCGACAGCAATGGAGATCTGCTTCCTACACTGGACAAAAGTAAGCTTATGACTGCTCTTGAATCAGATAGTAATGCTGATAATACTAATGCTGATGAAGACCTAACTACAAATGAAGACTCAAGTGCCCCTCAATATGTTAATGAAGGTCACACCTGTGCAGTAATTGATGGAATGGCAGTTGTTCAGGAATTGGGAAAAATCACCATACGTTCAGACATGTTCTGATCTTGCAAAATGCTTCTGTTCGAAGCTGTACCAGAAAGCTTCAGATTATGATGAGATACACCTTGTATTTGATCGCTATGATCTGCCTTTTTTATTGAAACAGGAAACCGGAACAAGACGCAGAGGTACACAGAAATCTGTCTGCTACAAGGTTTCTGATAATACACCCTTGGCTAAGGTGACAATGAAACAGTTCCTGTCTCACACTAGCACAAAAGACCAGCTCACCTCAGGTCATAGAAGAAGATCAAATTTCACCTAAGGCAGACATTGTTTCCCACAAGCAGTCAGTATTTGTACTATCCAATGGGATGGAAGTACATCACCTAGAGATTTCCCACGAGGAGGCTGATACAAAGATAATTTTACATGCGAAAGATGCTGCAAGCAGAGGAGCAACCAAGCTGGATATACATTCACCTGACACAGACGTTCTTGTGCTTTGTACCAGAAGATTCCCTGATCTCATACCTGATACGAACTTCATCACTGGTACAGGACATTCCAGGCGTACCATTAGTGTGAAGAAAATATATAAAAGTCTTGATGATAGAGATGCTTCAGCACTGCCTGGTTTTCATGCTTTCTCAGGCTCAGATTAGACTGGATGATTTTCTGGCAAGGGCAAGCTTACCTGCTGAAAAACTTTTAAGGCTGATTCTGATACCGTAAAAGATGCCTTTGCTCGGCTTGGAAAGGACATGGTACCATCCACTGAAATTGAAAATCTTTGAAAGACTATGTGTGTCAGCTGTATGAACCAGGAACTGCTAACAAGGATGTTGCTGAGCTGCGCTGGAAGCTATTCTGCAGAAACCAGGCAGAAGGAGAGAAACTTCCTCCAACAAAGGGAACTCTTCATCAGATGATCCTCAGGGTACATTATCAGGCCATGATTTGGGAAGTAAATACTGTGGCAAAGCCAAATCTGTCACAACCAACAAACTATGGATGGAATATTGAGGAGAACATCTTCACACCTGTGTTTACATCAGAACCTCCTGCTCCTCAAGCAATAATCGAACTCATACGATGCAAGTGTTGCATTTCCCAGTGTGAAAAGAGGTGCTCATGCAGACAGTACAAGCTGTACTGTACAGAAATGTGCAAGTGTGAGGTAGATGACAATGTTTGCCAAAATACTATTGAAAATAACCTTTCATGTAGTCTTGATGATACGAGTGTCAGCGACGACGATGATGTCTCTCAAGTGATATTGTTTAAATGTTAAAGGCAGAAATATAATATAGAATATAAGAAAGAAACATAACATAAATGGTTAAGTGTTAGCGATGAGGCTGATGTCTCTCAAGTGATATAGTTTACATGGTGAGGGCAGAAATATCGGGTGCCCCCCAAAAAACGCCTTGAGATTTGAACATCAATAACTTCAAAAATATGCAATTTACACTTCCAAAATTTAAAACACTTTTACCTCGATCTATTGATAAGCCATCATAAAAATTTCAGATCTCTATATAAAATACATTTTCCACAGCTGAAGAAACAATGAAGTATGGTGAAAAAAACGAATATCATAAATCCTAAATGTACCTGGCAGCTATTCTAAGACTTGTAGTAGTTTCCTTAGCCTCTGAAAAACGTCAGATGAATAGGCTACGCCCATCTTAAATACTGTTTTTTAAACTTGCCCTTCAAATTATGGTTCTAACTAACGGTGAAAAAGCGTTGATTGAAAAGTGTTTCTTGGAAAAAAGATGGACTGGGGCAAGAATTTTGAGGGAATTTCCAGGAATAACTTGTAATGTTACGTCTGTGAATAGAATAATTAAAAAACTTAAAGCAACCGGTTTTACGGCACGGAAGCGTGGAAGTGGTCGCCCTAAAACAATTTACACTCAAGACAATATAGCAATGATCGAAATGATGAACCTATCTCAAGAGGATCAACCTGGGTCACACTGCTCTCAGAGGAAAATTGCAAGAAATTTAGGTATCAGTGAAGTTCCATACAAAGAATGCAGAGAACGGTAGGATTTAAAGCATTTAAAAGGATCCGTGTTTCAAGACGTGACAGCAATGTAAGAGCTAAAAGGAAAATTCGTTGTAGAAAATTGCTTGATAGATTTTCGTCCAATGATATTAAAAAAATAGTTTTTACAGGTGAAAAAGATTTCACCATCGAGATTGCTCGAAACTCCCGGAACGATGTTGTTTATGGTCGGCGTAAGAAAGACATTCCTCCATCGAGACTTACCACCAGACAAGTCGGTTTTCCAAAAAAAAACATGGTATTAGCAGGTGTATCATGGAATGGAAAGACGAAAATTCATTTCACTTCAGAAAATAAAAAGAATTAATTCAGAAACCTATGCAAATCTCTTAGAGGAGAATCTTTTGCCTGATTGTCGGCGTCTGTATTATGAAAACGATTTCATACTCCAACAAGATGGTGCTACAGCTCATACTAGCAAGTTCACACAGGATTATCTACAACAGAATGTAGTCAACTTCATTGGAAAAAATGACTGGTCCCCGCAATCACCTGATTGCAATCCCATGGATTATTGCATATGGAACATTCTAACAGAGAAGATGTATGAAGGCCAAAGAGAAAAGTTTACAGAAATGCAATTAAAAAAAAATACTCGAATGTTGGGACAAAATAACATTAGCAGAAATCAGAAAATGTATCATGTTGTGGAAGAAAAGTTTAAGATTAGTTTGTAAACAGGACGGTGGACATATTGATCATATTTCTTGATAAGATGTGAATAATAAAATTTTTTCAGTTTATGATATTCGTTTTTTTCACCATACCTCATTGTTCCCTCAGCTGTGGAAAAAGTATTTTATGTAGAGGTCTGAAAATTTTATGATAGCTTATCAATAGATTAAGGTAAAAGTTTTGTAAATTTTGGAAGTGTGAACTGCATACGAGGTGCGATCCATGAGTTCCCGGACTGGCAGCGTGGAGCTCTAACATGCCGTAGTACGGACTTGGGCCGCTAAATAGCGCTAAACAGCTTTACCGTGAAGCAGTGTGCTGAGTGACACGGTGATACACGCACGCGTTTTTTTTTCACGAGCGTTTTTGTGCGTTAGTGTTAGTGGTTTTATGCGATATTTGCGAGAAGAGAAATGGCAGACTTGAAGGAGCAGCGCGTATGCATCAAGTTGTGCTTCAAACTCGGCAAAACCGCGTCGGAGACCCACGAAATGCTTAAACAAGCATTTGGTGATGACGCCATGGGCAGAAGCCAGACTTTCGAGTGGTTCTCGCGGTTCAAACGTGGGCAAACGTTCGTTGAGGATTCCGAACGTTCTGGTCGGCCCTCATCCAGCAGAACCGACGAAAGTGCGTCAGGTCATCCACGAGGACCGTTGGCGAACGATTAACATCTGCAGCATCGTTGGCCTATCGTTTGGTTCATGCCAACGCATTCTCACGGAAGAACTCAACATGAGGCGGATCGCTGCAAAAAAAATGGCAGTGGTTCCCCATCCCCCTTACTTCCCCGACCTAGCCCCCTGTGACTCTTCCTGTTCCCCAAGATGAAGATCCGGCTGAAGGGGCGACGATTTGACGACATCGAGGAGATTCAGGCGGAATTGCACGAGGTGCTGAACAACTTCCCCAAAATGGAGTTCCATAGGTGCTTCCAGCAGTGGGAAAATCGCTGGGCCCGCTGTATCAACTCTCAAGGGGACTATTTCGAAGGGAACAGCAGTAATTAGACCCTAAGGTAAGCCTACATTTTTTTGTCGGTACAGTCCGGAACCTTTGGATCGCACCTCGTATTTTTGAAGTTCAAATCTCAAGGCGTTTTTTTTAGGCCACATAAATAGTTAAGATTGTCACAACCAGCATTGCTTTCTATTATAATTATTTCAAGTTATATATTTTAATAAAATACTTTGTAAATTGTATGAAGTACGCTTTGAATTGTGTTTGCCTTCATTTCCCATTTATCTTTAATGAATAAGTTGAGAGTTAAGGGATCTGATGTTGGAGAAATATTAAAAAAAAAACAGCATCGGTTTTGGCTCCTAATGGTTTAAAATTTGATTTGTGCTTCCGAAGCCACAGAAGAAGGCAAAAATTCCCAACATACTTATTTATGGTAATGACACAAATTTGCATTGGGAGGCGTTTAAAGAAAGTTTTGTGAATATTGAAAGGGAGTTTATTCCTCATAGGCCCAAGCGCGCTAGAAATCATGGTAGGCCCAAGTGGTGGACTAGGGAAATAGGCGAGTTCATAAACGAGCGTAATAGAGCGTATAGACTTAAGAAGCGCAATGGCACGGCAGCTAACTTTAATAGATATATCGAGCTTAGACATCAGGTTAAAAGATCAGTTAGGAATGCTAAGCATAATTTAGAGATACTTATAGCTGCGGATAGTAAACATAATCCAAAATTTTTTTTTGTAGACGTCAATAATCGTAAGCCGATAAAAGATAACATAGGCTAGGCGCTGCAGTCTGTGACCCAAATGAGTGGACACTTTTCATTGATTCCTCCAAAAGAAGTCTAAAAGGCGTCCTCCTTCACAACGGTAACTTGTATGCATCCGTTCCTGTGGCTCATTAGGTTGACTTGAAGGAAACGTACGAAAATCTTGAGCTTCTTCTAGCTAAGGTTAAATAGCCAACACGGTTGGCCACTTTGTGGAGACTTAAAAGTGATTTGTATGTTGTTAGGTCAACAACCAGGTTATACGAAGTTTCCATGTTTTTTGTGTGAATGGGATAGCCGAGCAATAACTCAGCACTGGATAAAAAAGGAATGGCCACGCAAAGTCAACCTGACACCTGGTTCTAAAAACATTCAACGTGAAAGTTTGGTTGACACGAAGAAAGTCCTTTTACCTCCGCTTCACATAAAATTGGGCTTGATGAAGCAATTTGTTAAGGCCTTGGACGAAGATGGAGATTGTTTTAAGTATCTGTGTGGTAAATTTCCAACTCTTTCGGAAGCAAAATTGAAAGAAGGAATTTTCGTTGGTCCCCAGATTAGAAAACTGACTTTGGATGAACACTTTGAAAGAACAATGAACAATCTTGAAAAAGAAGCTTGGATTGCTTTTAAGGATGTTATCAGCAAATTTTTGGGGAACCACAAGGAGCCAAATTACCAAAACATTGTGAACAACATGCTAAATAAGTTCAAAGAGTTGGGTTCTAATAGGAGTTTAAAATTACATTTCTTACATTCACGCTTGTATTACTTCCCTGGGAATCTCGGAGCACTCAGCGAAGAACAATGAGAACGGTTTCACCAAGACATCAAAGAAGTGGAGAAGAGATATCAGGGAAGGTGGGACATCAGCATAATGGCTGATTACTGCTGGATGTTAAAACGAGATACTCCAGAATTATTACATAAAAGAAAAGGAACAGCGCGTACATTCGAGACTAAAAAGCATAGCTCTCACAAGAAAACTCAGGACAAAGAAAGATGAATATGTAATTGACGTTAATAGTCTTCTTTCTTTTTAAAGTTGTTTGCATTTGTAATTAGTATAACAAAGCGAAATAGGTACCTAATGTGAATTGAAATAAATTTATTTATTTATGTTGTTTTTTCCCTTCTAGTTTGCAGAAAATCCTTATATGATAGAAAAAAAATGGACACCTTATTCGAAATCAGCGTAGATGAATTATATAAAATCAGTTATTATAAGAAAACAAATCTTATAAAGTTCTCATTCGCAGGCCTGTGTAATTGACCTGTCCATGCCGAGTAAGAGGATGGGTGCATTTGGAGAAAACGAGTTTAGGTTTTTTAATCATAATTCAGAATTTGTAAATAGAGTAAGTGCGTATTAAGGTGCATTGTTGCACATATCATTCCCATTCAAAGTTGACTATACTGTATAACACATACCATAGTGAAGCGCCGCTTCTACTTGATAATAAGGGCTACGTCCTGGCCAGTGTTGTAACACCGATTCTCGTTGATCAGCGAAGTTAAGTGATATTGGTTCTAGAGAGCAGTTGAATGGGAGACCATCTTCCGCATCCAGATTATGTAGCAACCCGTGGTTCGGATTCCACGTAAAACTGTTGGTCCCTTCCGTCATATGACCTTAGATGCTGCGAAAGGGGTTAAACAACTCCATGAATATTACTATTTGATAATACAGTAAATCATAATTCCTTTTCTTACAATGCAATTTACTGTTCTACCTTATTTATAGCTGAACAGCACATACAACAGGTACAACAAGAAATAATATAATATAATATATATATATATGATGTTAGCCTGACTGACATGGGCAACGGTTATTTACAGGAAAAGGAGAAGGAAAAGAAAAAGGAAAAAATTTATATGTTTGTCATTTACCATTACTTATTCGAATGCAATGAGTTTCTTTCTTATATTGAGGTTCTAAATATAGTGTGGCTAGGCTGCTTTAAACCCTAGATCCTGTCGCAAAGCTGGATCCTCTCTGCTTAGCAGATAGCTGATGAGGGAAGCTATATTTTGGGGGCCTCTTTCCTAGTGGTCTGTTGCCCACGTCGGGATAACATCATGAAAAGGAAAAAACTATAATGTTTGTCATTTAACATTACTTATTCGGACTATAGTGGATTTAATGTTCCCAATAGAGTTCCTTGTTCCATGCACGGTCTGTGTGTAATATACAGTATATATATATATATATATATATATATATATATATATATATATATATATATATATATATATATATATATATATCCCTAGACTCTGCGGAAATACCGAGTATCTTGAAACGAGCAAACATTGTCCTATATATAAAGGAGGGGATAGATCTCAAGCAAAAACCTATAGACCGGTGTCTTTGACGTCCCATCTTACCAAAGTATTTGAAAGAATAGTTAGAGAGAAAATGTATGACTTTTTGGAGACACTGGAAAGACTAAACGAAAATCAGCATGGATTCCGATCAGGATGGTCATGTCTATCACAACTTATAGAGCACCATAACAATATCCTAGATGCACTGGAAGGCAATGAAAACTACGATGTCATACACACGGATTTTGCTAAAGCTTTCCACAAATGAAATGAAACATATGGGGATAACAGGCAAAGTAGGAAAAATGGATAGACAACTTCCTCAGAGAACGTCTACAGGTCGTCAAAATTCAAGGTATAACATCATCAGAATCGGAAGTACGCAGCTCAGTACCACAAGGAACAATATTGGCCCCGCTCCTTTTCATTATCATGTTAACAGATGTAGACAGTGAAGTAAACAGCAACAGTATAGTAACATCCTTTGCAGACAATACAAAGATCAGCAGAAAAATCAGCGATGCAAAAGAGGTGAAGGCCTCCAGAGGGACACAAACAGAATATACAAATGGTCAGAAGACAACAACATAACATGTAACACCGATATGTAGAAATGGGGAACTTAAACAGACAACATATTATGTCCCGGAGACAGGAAATTTAGAGAAGCACGAAAGGGATAGATTTAGGGGTTATAATGACCGACGATGCAAAATTCGAGACACAAAATCAGATAGCGATAAACAAAGCAAAAAGAGTCGCGGGACAGGTACTAAGAACCTTTAAAAGAAGGGACAGGACTTTAATGATTCACCTGTTGAAAACGCTGATCATACCAAAACTTGAATACTGCTCAGTCCTGACGTCCCCATACAAGAAGGAAGAAATTAATAAACTAGAAGATATTCAGAGACGTTTCACAGCCAAGATCGATGGCTGCAAAGAACTGAACTATTAGAAAAGACTACGTAAACTAAATCTGTTCTCCCTGGAAAGATGAGAGAGGTACACCGTAATATATACATGGAAAATGATAGAAAAACTGGTACCAAACCTCAGTCTAACCCCACTTACCATCCAAAAAATACTGGAAAATAGAAAAGGTAGAATGTGTAGTGTTTCCAAATTAAAGGCCCGACAAGGGATCTCCTCAACACTGAAGGAAAACAGCTTGGTTGTCAGGGTGATAAGACCTTTTAACCAGCTTCCAAAGGACGTCAGAAACATAACAGGGGTCAGAGGTGAAGTCTTCAAAAGAAGACTAGATGCCTGGATCAGGATGGTACCAGATGAGCCGGGTGTACCTGGATATGTGCGGTGGAGAGCGCAAGAGAGAAACTCGCTCCTCCACGAAGCTAGGCCTAGAGGCGTAGCCGCCAACTTGACATTCGTGTAAAGAGAGACCAACACACGGAACTACTACGAGGTTACGATGTGTATATAATGATCTATCTGATCGGAATCCGTGCTGATTTTCGTTGAATCTTTCCAGTGTCTCCAAGAAATCGTAAATTTGTTCTCTAACTATTCTTTCAAATACTTTGGTGAGGTGGGACGTTAATGACACTGGTGTATAGTATAGTTCTTTGCTTGAGATCTGTCCCCTCCTTTATATCTAGGGACAATGTTTGCCCTTTTCAAGATGCTCGGTATTTCCCCAGTGTCTATGGATCTCCATATCCAGTATAAAGGTGTAGCTATTTCATTTTTACAGTTTTTAATCAATAATGCGTTCCAATTGTCCGGACCTGCAGCTGAATGTGGTTTCATTTGTCCTATAGCTCTCGTTACATCTTCTGGGTAAAATCAAAGTCTGTTATACACTCTCCTTGCAATTTCTCTTCAAAGAATGCATCTATTTCAGGTATCGCTTTGTCACTTTTTGGCGTACTAAAAACTGATTCATACTAGGCTCTCAATGTTTCAGATATTTCTTTTGGATCGTCGGTTAGTTCATTATTTCTCTTCCTTAAAGGCCCAATAGCGGCGCGCGTTTTTGTTTTCCTTTTCGCATAGCTATAGAAGTATTTTGGATTTTCTTTTATTGCTTCTACCGCCTTTTCCTCTTCCCTCTCTGTATGGTCCCTAATCAGGGCTTTATTTCCCTATCGATACCCTTCAGTTTTTCTTGTATTACTTTCCTGTCATTATCTCGGCAGTTGGCTAACTTCGCCTCCACTCTCTTTCTTTTGCAAAATATTCTTCTCTTTTGCCTCTCTAGCCAGCTCCTCCTTCCTTTTGGCTGTGATTTCGTAGCATATGTTTTAAAAATTCTCAGCGTTTTTTCTTCCAAGGTTGTTAGCATTTCTTCAGTTGTTTTATTCTCTAAAACTGATCTCCAGTCTATATGGGCCATGTGCGATCTGATTGCTTCCCAATTTATAGTCTTGGAGTTTAAGTTAATGGCCCAAATTTGCTTCTTTCCTCAATATGTGTATTGTCTTTTAATGCTGCCGTCATATTTGTTGATATCTCGATTAAGTTGTGGTCTGAGATAATGGTTGGGGTTATTTTTATATCAGCAATGAAGTTCGTGTTATTCGTGAATACCAGATCTAGACAGCTATTTTTTCTGATATTTCTGTTATCTCTTGTGTCAGCATAAACTCATTTGTGAGAGCCATCAACATTTTTGCTTGCTCCTGATCTTCTCTTGTGCCCCCCTTGTCCTGGTGTATATATATATTCCTAGCCACCTATTTGCATTTTATAAATGGGAAGTTAAAGTCTCCGCAGATCATTATATTGGGGGGATGGAGGGTTTATGGCCTTTATTAGCTTTCTGATGTCATCAATGGCCTCCGAGAATTTTTAAGTTGGGGTGTTTGGAGGTCTATAGATGACTGTTAGTATCACGTTTAGTTTTTCTATTTTCACTGCTAGGAGTTCTACAAAGCTGTTTGATTTACTTATTATCGTCTCTGTCATATGACCTTCATGTACATATATAGCACAGCAACCTTTACGTCTCGTTGTTCTATACGCTCTTAGTAAGTTGAAGCCCTCTATATTTATCTCTTTCTTATCAATACAATGTTCGCAGTTTTCACAATTTCCTTGGCAATCCTTAAGATGAGTTTCTGTGAGGCATGCGATGTGAGCCCTTGTTTCGTCCATAAGTCCTTTCAGGTACAAAACTTTGTTGAGTGAGTGATTTGGTTTTATTCCTTGAATATTAACAAGAACAATATTTATGTTCTTTATTTTTCGTTGCCCCTTGTGCATTTTAAGTTCATTTTCCTTCGGTGTCGCTTGTTTCGTTGTCCTATGATCCTCCGAGAGAGATCAGTTTCCGCCTACCTTTTCTGGTAGCTTCTTGCCCGGAAGCGGTTTGGCTCGGGGGATTACAGCTGTGTCAACTACATGCGTTGGATGACATTTAACAGCCGTATCGTGTCTGCGATGTTGAAAAATTTTTTTTTTCATTTATTGTGTTCCTATTGTTATTCCTATTGTTATTTCTATTGTCACTTAAACTTTTTCCTTTGTTCTTTGGGTCCGTCGAGAGATGATGATAGTATCATTTTTTCCCATATTTGCAGGTTCCATATTTTGCGTAAGTCCTGCAGATGTCCGGGTGCTAGAATTTGCATCTGTCTCCAAATTTAGAATGACCATTATTATAGAAGAAATTGCATATTGGGGGATGTTCATATACATTGTCCTCTTTTAAAGCTGCAATTATCTTTTATATAATAGCTGCATATAATTCCTTCCCCATATTTACTCGTGGCCTTTGTTTTTTGCTTCTTATTGGGGGACAGTTTCACTCCGTTTTCTTGATTACCCTCTTGTCTTTTCCTATTTGTGCTATTTGTGTTAATGTCCTGCGTTGCCCTTATACTATCTGTTGTCTTTATACTGTCTTTCGCCTGCATGGTTTCGGCCTCGTTGTTTGACGGTATTTCATTTTTTTCTACTTCACCTTTCTTCGTTTCTTCTGTTTTCCTCTGTTCTTTATTTCCACTTTCCTCTTTCATTTTCTTCTCGTAGTCTCTTTCTGCTTTAAATACTGTAAAAGAGTTTAGTTCGGTCATGTAGTTTTCGCAGAAATTTTTTATCCCATTAAGTTGCTTCGCGTTCGTTATAAGGGAGATTTTTTCATCTTCCCATTCTAGGCATCTAAAATCAAAAAGCAGCTGACAAAGATCGCACCTCATCGCCTTTGTCTCATCTGTTGCATCATTGCAGATACCACAGAATTGCAGGAATTTATTTACTATTTCCATGTTACTGATAGAGGGTAGCCGCTGGTGCAAAAAAAAATGACTAAAAAAAGGTATTATGGGAAGTATTGGGTGGGGGTTGACTCAAGCTGAGTGAGGAAAAATATTCTGTTAGTCCGGGGGATGGGGGATGTGCTCGCGACTGTGGCTGCGGGGGATAATAGGGGGGTATTTGTAGGAATTTCGATAGGCAGCTAATTTTTTTCACAAAGAAACACTCGGAAAAATGCTGTATAGATTAATTTGCTTCGTTTTTATTTACTTTTTTTGGTATATGACGCGATTTTTCCTTCTTGAAAAAGAAATACCACTATGCACTATCAATTAACTCAATATCTGCACCGTTTAAAACTGATTAACTACAGGATTTTAACTGTAATACCGCTTTTATTCAGACTTTGATCGAAACGCGTGTATATATATATATATATATATATATATATATATATATAATATAAATAAATATGTATTAAGCTACGATTACCCTTTTTTAAATATATTGGAAAGGTGTCAGACGATACAAGTCCAATTATAATACTAAAATAATAAATACATTTACTGTTACATTTTTTAATATAGTGAATCAAATGCGAGTAATATGCTGATTTTAGAGCATGATTAAATTATAGAAAAGAATAATTTACCTCTTTTCCCGAGTATTACAGAAATACGGAGGTTCGAGTCCCGATGATGCGAATAATAATAATAAAGGAGTTACAGCAATGGGCCTCATTAGTTGGCCTGAGCGCTGTGCTACTTTCTGGCACTTCGAACTCATTATTATTACAGAAATATACATGCACCTACACCGCATGTATAAAATTTACAATTTTTCGTCCAGTTCTAAATCATTATATTGAATTCCATTCAATTCATATACAAGTTTGAACGATATACAGGGTGGGGCACGGGAACCAAGTGTTTTTGGAATAATCAGGAAAATGATATTTATTTTTGTAAAGAAAATATATTGGTAGAACAACATTCGTAAGAACATAGCATTTCATGTCATAATAATCATGTACCGAAAATTATATCTAGCATATGATGTCCTTGGCCGTCGACGCATTGTTGAAGGCGTTTACGAAAATTGGCCTCCACTCTTCCCAGCAGGTCTCTGTTGATTTGGATGATTTGTTGACGGATCGCTTCCTTCAATGCATCTAATGTACGGGGCTTGTCCTCGTAGACACGTGACTTGAGGTACCCCCATAGAAAGAAGTCACATGTGGACAAGTCAGGGGACCGAGGGGGCCATGCAATGTCACCAAATCTCGAAATGAGATGGTTGGGAAACAGGGGGCGAAGAACAGCCATTGACGCTCTGGCGGTGTGTGGCGTGGCCCCATCTTGCTGAAACCACAAATGTCGACGAGCAATACGCCTTCTTCGTAACTCAGGGATGAAAAAGGTGTTCACCATCTCAATGTAACGCCCAGATGTTATGGTAACGGTAACCCCATTTTGTTCGAAGAAATAGGGACCGATGACGCCAAACTTTCCCACCGCGCACCAAACTGTAACCTTAGGGCTATGCAGCGGTTTTTCATGGAGTTGTCGCGGATTTTCAGCAGCCCAATACCGACAGTTTTGATTGTTGACGGCCCCATTAAGGTGGAAATGGGCTTCATCACTCATTACCACCATCATGTTTTCATTCTGCTCATAAAGTGCAAGCATTTCCTGTGCAAAATTCAGTCGTTGGGGGCAATCGTTTACATTCAATTCCTGCACCATCGCTAACTTGTATGGGTGAAAATGTAATTCTTCATGCAAAATCCGTCTAACAGTACGATTGCTGATTCCGAGTGCAGCTGAATGTCTCCAAGCAGAGCGGCCTGGGCTTTGCAACATCGCTTGTCTGACCCTTTCAACGTTCTCTGGAGTACGCACAGTGCGTTGCGGCCCCTTCGGTTTTGTTTTCATTATTGAGCCTCCTGTTCGAAGATTGTTAACCCAACGTAAGATTGTGTCACGAGCGGGAACAGAGTCATTTCGATGAATGTTGAATCTGCGGCGAAACGCACGCTGAACTGCTGTCACTGACTCGCCACTCCTAACAAAATGATCATACGCGAACATGCGGTGTTCTAACGTCCACTGCTCCATGATGGCACCTGAAAGATAAAGGTGAGTGTTAGTTAAAGTTAAATGCTATGAACCCAGGAATGGAATGCTACCTACCGCACGCCCCTCCCATTCCTAATGGCCGATTACTAGCTATTCAAAAAACACTTGATTCCCTTGCCCCACCCTGTATTTTGACTATAATAAATAACATATTTTAGCAGTATCCAATTGGTCGTATGTTTTTGGTTACATTTTCAATACATATTTACTTTACTGTGGTTTATTCTTTCAAATATTTATATTTGGAGACAAGGACTTTCAGGCCTATAATTCATTCTACAATTGACATTACAACACATATGAGTGGAATCGCATGAAAACATTCACAGTTTATTAATGCAAAATACAAAATTCTCTCAACTGAGGTTTGAAGAAAGACATTCACAGTTGTCAAATTGACAAGTTGTAAAGAAAGATGGTTTACCGATGGAAATAGGCCATATATATATATATATATATATATATATATATATATATATATATATATATATATATATATATATATATATATACAGGGCTATTTAAAATAATTCATCCGATTTCAACTGAGAATACTTCCGTACCTATCAACTGGGCATCAACTGGGCATACACCACATGAAAGAGGAAATCTTCGAGTTTTACAAGATCACAGCGAGAGGGCTCCAAAGTCACGCCGTGGCCTAGCCTAGCAACAAACAGTCAGTGTGAAAATGGCGTCCGCACAGCAGAAGGCGTTTTGTGTGTTGCAGTTTTCGAGCTGTAAATCGGTAGTCACAGTGCAGCGTGAGTTTCGTCGACGTTACAGAACAGATCCACCGGGTGCTCAGAGCATCCGTCGGTGGTATCGGTGGTATCGGCAGGTATCGGCACTGTGACTACCGATTTACAGCTTGAAAACTGCAACACACAAAACGCCTTCTGCTGTGCGGACGCCATTTTCACACTGACTGTTTGTTGCTAGGCTAGGCTACGGCGTGACTTTGGAGCCCTCTCGCGGTGATCTTGTAAAACTCAGAGATTTCCTCTTTCATGTGGTGTATGCCCAGTTGATGCACGGTTGATAGGTACGGAAGTATTCTCAGTTGAAATCGGATGAATCTCTTTGAATAGCCCTGTATATGTAATATATATATATATATATATATATATATATATATATATATATATATATATTATATATATATATATATATATATATATATATATATATATATATATGGGGGGGATGAATTTCACAATTAAACACGTGAAATGAATGAATGATGCAAACCCACAAGGAAAAAGAAAAATGATTCCAAGGCCTTTCGTGTATTCAGAAGTACACCTTGTCAGGGAATAAAGGAAGAAGGCGAGATGACAAAAATATATACCTAGGTATAGCGGGACAGAAAACTAAAAAGATTAGCACATGATTAACATGAGTTGATTAGAGGCAAAAGGTATTTTAACAGGATATTGTCAATTTTATACATTCCCGCACTGCTATTGAAATAATTTTTTAAATGGATAAATGCATATTCAAGAATATTCCTTTCAATTATATCTCTGTTTTTAACGAGCGCTTTAGAACTATCCCACTTGATACTATGATTACATCTATACATATGGGTAAACAATGTATTAGAATTATTTGCTGTTCTACACGCATATTTATGCTGTTTTACCCTAATATCTTACGTTTTACCCGTTTGGTCTATATATACGGAGTCACATTGTGTACATCCGATCAAATACACACAACCAACCACATTGTCAGGGCTATTCTTTATTAGGCGTGATTTAACAGTATTATTATATTTAATGACTACAGTGATACCAATTGCTTTAAGTAAAGTCGGAAGATATTGAAAATTTACATGGTAAGGTAGGCTAAGGATATTTTTACGCTCAAATTCCTTTACAGTTACACTATTATAATACCTATTCTTGGCTTTCCTAAAGCAGTTATCTAAAAATGAAATAGGATAACATAATTTAGTACCAATATTCATGATATTGCATAACTCGGAATCTAAAAGTTCAGGACTGACAACTCTCAATGCTCTAAGAAACATAGCAGAGAAAATAGAAGATTTAATCGAGGGATGATGGTCAGAATAAAAATGCACATAAGAGTTATTATTAGTAGGCTTACGATAAACTTCAAATTTGAACTGATTAAAGCATCTCCGAATTTTTAGATTCAGAAAAGATAAGCTGCTATCATTTTCTTTTTCAACCGTGAACTTAATAGATGGGACTAAATTGTTGAGCCGACCAAGAAATAAGTCAACATCCAAATTATTAAGCCAAAGGCATAAAATATTATCTATATACTTGTACCAAACAAGGTTAAATTTAACAGTAATAGGCAAAATTCTGCTTTCAAAAATTTCCATATATAAGTTACCTAATACCGGTGAGAGGGGATTTCCCATCGCCAATCCAAACGACATAGCATAAAACTTATTTTCAAACTGAAATTTACAATCTTTGACGCAAAGCTTAATTAACTCAATAAGAGTGTTGTGTTGAACAGAGAAAGAATATTCAGAGATCTTTTCTTTTAAAAAAATCAAGTAACTATTATGTTAGTTATCATACGAAGTTTCATCAAAATCGGTCAATGTTTAGGGGTCCCACAAGTTTGAAGCTTTTCCACCATCGACGACAAAATGTGCTTCCAGAAACGGAAGTGGGCTCATAAGTTCCGAAGAGCTGCGATAGCATGGAAAATGATGCTCTGAACTTGTAAAATATTGTAAGAGTGTGCTCCGGTACTCTCAGGAGGATGAGCCCACTTTCATAAACTTATGAGAGGTCTATTGTCCACCCTTCATGTACTATCCCTGTTACAACATGTCCAATTCTTTGCATGTTACACACACACACACACACGCACACACACACACACACACACACACACACACAATGGTTTAGTGCTGCACTTTTATTGTGTGTATGTGAATTGTGTTTTTGACATTATGAGATTAGTTTATTAGTGATGTAAGTTATATGTTTCCTTCCTTTATTCGCAGGTTATGGCAAGTACACGAAGTAGAGTGAGCTTGTGGCTTTTTGACAAGAAGCCCCTCAAATCCTCGGAAATTCCAAGGAACCATCTTTCTTCATGTGAGCAGGTTCTTTTGCTCTTCTACCATCTCCATACAGAGGAGAAGAAGACCATTCCGGAGGCAGCGAAGGGTACAGCAGAGCGACGGCACTGGGGAGCAAGTAGCTACGACGGTCATGAAGGAGGTCCGAGGAGCTGGAGTGGAACCTAGAATCATTGGCATGGGATTCGACACGACAGCATAGAACACTGGAATGATACAGGGAGCCTGCATCTGGATTGAGCAGGAGTTAGGGAGGACGCTGCTCTGGTTTGCTTGCAGACATCACATTCTTGAAGTGATGCTCAATGAAGTCTTCGACTTTAGCCATGGACTATCGTCAGGATCGGGTATTGGCCTCTTCAGAAGGTTCAAAAACCAATGGCCCTTCATCGATCAGTCCAAGTACGTCAATGCGGAACAAGATTCGGGCCTTGTTGAACTATTCTCTTCTAATCCATTTTATGAACCTTGAAAGATGGAGATGATGTCGTTCCTGAGCTACGTTCTTCAGAGCGGTAATCATCCCGGCGAAGATTAGGAGGAGCTCTTGGTCCTCTGCTACATCTTCTTGGGGGAAACGATTGCCAAAGTTTCCTTTCGGCCCCCTGGTGCATATCATCTCGCTCGCTCGATGGATGGCTAAGGTCATATATGCCATGAAGATCACTATCTTCAAGAATGAGTTCACCATGACGGACCGTGAAGCCAGAAACATGAGACGAGTGACAATTTTCGTGTCACTCATCTACATCCGCCACTTGCACGAAGCATTAGTTCTATAAAAATGATTTGGACTTAAGCCGAACTCTCCAATGCTATCCTGATCTGGAAGTTGCTGCAGTGGCGGGGAAGGGGATCAAACGGTACCTCTGGTATCTTTCCGAACAGATGATCGGATTGGCCCTCTTTGACGAACAAATCGATCTGACGGAGAAGCGAGCCATGGTGCGAAACCTGAATCATCTGAAGTATAAAATTGGATTGAAGAGGTTGGAGGGGAAGGTCTTCAACCTCAATGTTTCTTCCTCTCATCTCGTGATGGAACGAACCAGGGATATTATCAGAGGTGTCCTCCACCGCTCAGACAAGGAGCCAACATTTCTGGAGAAGGATCCAAGTGAGTTGGAGAACGATGATACCTTCAAGCTGGCTCTACAACGGATCAAGAGCCTCAAGGTGACCAACGACTGCCCTGAGCGAGGAATTGCTCTCATCAAGAGGTTCAGTTCTACGATCACACGAGATGAGAACCAAAAGCAGTTCCTCCTCAAGGTCGTCAAACACCACGCTAAGTCCATTCCCATGAAGACGAAGGCGGAGTTGTCGAAACGATTGTTCGATGACTAGATTTTTGGACAATCCAGATTTTCGTATAAGGTTTCAAAAATGTTTCAGTTTGTGCTACCAATAAATATTCATTGATTCTTTTCAAATTTTGCTCTGGTTGTCCTTGCACCAAGTGAAACAAGGGCGCATCGTACTTGATTATAATAAACTAGTTTGAAATTTTACCCTATGGCCTTGAAACACCCTAATATATATATATATATATATATAAATATATATATATATATATATATATATATATATATATATATATATATATATATGTTTGTGTGTGTGTGTGTATAACTGTGGAAAGAGTTACCTTTCACTTCTATAATTGAAACATTCCGTACTATCTGCTTATTCTTTCCCGTGGATTTAATACACTAAAGTGTATAACATTACTAAATATTAGGATACATATTTCCTGACATTTTATCAAGATATTTTACTTTATTATAAACTGAGCAACTTTGGGTTTAGGTTTGGTTTAGAAGATACTGGGAAAGGAGGATTATAGCAAATTCTATTTTATGGTGCCTATTAACAGATCAGCCAAAGTCTCTTTTTCATATCAAAGTCTCTTTTTTATATCAAATCATATATGGCTCTATCACAATCTGCTTCTAGCCAATCGATGATGTATAAGGTATATTATACGTTTATATTTATATAGAATCTTTGGAAAAAACTTCGATGAGGGATTGTAAAGAAGTTCGTCGGAGGAAAGAAACTTAAAAAAAAAATACTAATTACTAATTTTGTTTTGGAATTCTGTTTTTTTCTGCAAATAAATAAATAAATAAAAACTACAAATTGTTAATTTTTTAATTTCTTTGAAATTTAATTTTTATTCTGCGAACTTCTTTCCGCACTTATACATACGCCACGTTCCGAGCAAGTGTAGTTTACGTCCCCCTGTGGTGCCGAGTGTAGTTTATGTTCCCCTACATTATCCTTGTGTAGTTTACGTTCCCCAACTTTCTCCGCGTATACCTAATCAAATAAAACAATAAAACTAACGAAAATATTACGATTTAACCTAACCAATGGTCAATTTATTATATATATATATATATATATATATATAATATATATAGTTAAACACAGGGGACCATTCTGAGTTTGTGTCTATATATATATATATATATATGATGCAAACCCACAAAGAAAAAGAAAAATGATTTCAAGGTTTTTCGTGAATTCAGAAGTACACCTCGTCAGGGAATGAAGGGAGAAGGCGCGATGACAAAAATATATACAACGGGACAGAAAAACAAAAAGATTAGCACATGACTAACAAGAGTTAATTAGAGGCAAAAGGTATTTTAACAGGATATTGTCAATTTTATACATTCCCGCACTGTCATTGAAATTATTTTTAAAATGGATAAATGCACATTCTAGAATATTCCTTCCAATTATATCTCTGTTTTTAACCATATGTATGGATGTAATCATAGTATCAAGTGGGATAGTTCTAAAGCGCTCGTTAAAAACAGATATAATTGAAAGGAATATTCTAGAATGTGCATTTATCCATTTAAAAAATAATTTCAATAACAGTGCGAGAATGTATAAAATTGACAATATCCTATTAAAATACCTTTTGCCTCTAATTAACTCTTGTTAATCATGTGCTAATCTGTTTGTTTTTCTGTCCCGTTGTATATATTTTTGTCATCTTGCCTTCTCCCTTCATTCTCTGACGAGGTGTACTTCTGAATACACGAAAGAACTTGGAATAATTTTTCTTTTTTCTTGTGGGTTTGCATCATTCATTCATTTCACGTGTTTAATTGTGAAATTCATCCCGTATATACAGGGTGTCCCATAAATCCGGCATCATAGGAGAAATTAATATTTTTCTATTTCTACAAACCATAATTCATATGCTCGGGATGCCAATTTCTCGGCCACCATTCTGTTCAGTAACGAGGCTGTTTTTTATGGAAATGGTGAGGTAAATCGACAGAACACCCGCTACTGGTCTCAAAACAACCCTCACTGGTATACCTCTTCAAAGGAACAAGGTGCATCTCGGGTGATGGTATGGTGTGGCATTTGGAAGGATCGCATCATAGGCCTCCTCTTTTTCGATGAACATGTCACTGGAGGCACCTACCTACGTATGCTCAAGGAAGAAGCATTTCCCAGTGTCTTGAACGAAGAAGGAAATTTCCCAACATGGTTCCAGCAAGACGGCGCTCCTGCACATTACAGCACCCAAGTAAGGGAATACCTGTACCAACAATTCTCTGGTCATTGGATAGGACGTCGAGGGCCTGTGGAATGGCCAGCTAGAATCCCGGATCTCACGCCACTAGATTTTTATCTCTGGGGCCACTTAGGAGTGTTGAACATTTGCGGCAGCGCATTATTGGGGCATGTAACACCATTACTCCTGACATCATTCACCGTGTGCTTGCTGACTGGGTATCACGTCTGAATTTGTGTATTGAAAACAATGGTGGACATATGGAGCACGTTCTGCAAATAAAAGCTTTTGTTTTGCTTTTTTATTATTGTTCCTATGATGCCAGACTTATGGGACACCCTGTATATATATATATATATAATATATATATATATATACTAGCTGAGTTACCCGGCGTTGCACGGGTGAAAATTTAGATTTGAAATGTATAGATCAGTATTTTTTTCAGCAAATTATTCAGTAAGTAGACAAAAGCTGTGATGCGAGAAATAAAAAAACATTTAATCAAACAAAGCTTTATTTGAAATTAGAATTTACAATACTTCTTTATATACAACATTGCATGTTTTTCCAAAAGGAGAGTATACATAAAGATTGTTAGCTGTTCCTACTCTAGAGCATCCTACATACAGTTGACCATGAGAGAAGCAGTCTTCTTGTAATTGTAGCCCAACAACTTTCACTGTTTGTCCCTGTGATTTGTTGATCGACATGGCAAAACTTAATCTTACTGGAAATTGTAAGCGCCTAAACTGAAACTGCATCTCTGATGTTATTAGAGGTATCCTAGGAATAAAAGTATCTTCACCCTTGCCACAACCAGTTTGAATTTGTGCTTCAATGACATGAGGCTGTAATGCCTTTATTATTAATCTGGTACCATTGCAGAGCTTAGGCTGATCTAAATTTCGTAGAAGCATTATAGGAGCTCCAACTTTAAGTTGTAGTTGGTGAGGAGGCAATCCTGGAAATTCCAAAGAATTTAGAAACTCCGTTGGATAGTTGACAACTTCATTTTGATCGATAACTGTATCAATTGATTTGTAAATATAAGGATCCCCTGGAATATTTTGGAGTAGTTGTTGGTTGATAGAATTAACTGTCACATTTTTCGGTGCCAATATTGCTCTTTCAACAGCCAAGTAAAGTCTTTGTGGTGCTAACTAAAGTTAGTAAATACTTTTTCTGTTAATTCATTAACACTTTGGACCACTGCGCTGATTGTAGATATAATGACTTTGTTGTCAGAGTCCACAGGAACTTTTCCTTCGCCAAGCTGTAGCAAGTTCTGAGCAAATAGACCTGAATTGCTATCACCATAAATTCTTGCTCGCATGTTAGTTGTAAGCTTCAAGGTTTTAACATTGTGCCACAAACAGGAAGATTTAAGGCATGCTCGAATTTCATCAGCTTTTGTTCCCTTAGGTATAACTGGCCGAGTCTGGCGAAAATCTCCTGATAAGACAACAGTTACACCGCCCATCAATGTCTTCTGGTTTCTCACATCTTGTAGAGTTTTGTTCAGGGCCTCCAATGCTTTTTTATGGGCCATTGTACATTCATCCCAGACTATAAGTTCACATCTTTTAAAAACCTCTCCCATGCCAGAATTTTTAGTAATTTTACAAACAGCTTCATCATTAGTAGCTAAATCCAAAGGAAGTTTGAATGCAGAATGAGCTGTGCGACCTCCAGGCAACAGTGTAGCAGCTATACCAGAAGATGCTACTGCTACAGCAATTTTATTTTGCTTGCGAACTTTGGCCAGTAATAAATTTGTGAAATGTTTATCCAGTACCACCAGGAGCATCCAAAAAGTAGATGCCTCCATTCTGCTGAGAGATACTATTCATTATAGTTGAATAAGCAGTTCTCTGATCAGGCAACAACTTGGGCTCATTTTCATTTACATATTCAGTTAAGTAGTTGATATCATATGATGTTTCTCTTATAAGCTCTGTAGCTAAATTGTTGACTTCTGTTCTATTGGTTCGTGGGAGGCCAAATGAAGGTATTTGTTGTCCATCCATTGATGCTATTTTATCTTCTATGTCAATTAAGGCTCTGTTGTAGATTTCATCTGTGTAAACAACGTCAATATGCGGGTTGGCAAGTTGTGCTTGGTGCTTATAATCTTGTGCCAAATCATCTTTGTATTTGTTCCATAATTCTAAAGGGTTGCCCACATCACAGGTTTTTAGCAGAATTGCAAATAAATCTCTTAGCCGCTTTGGGGATTGGTATATGGCTGCTTCTCTTAAGGTGGCATCCCATTGACTATCATCTTCTAGCATTCCACGTTTGTAGCATGCCTCTCTAAATGTCGCACAAACATGACCATCAACTGTTCTATGATCATTAAAAGATCTAGGCCCTTTAACTTCATGCAGCAACATTCTTAAAAAGAAACACTCATGCTGGCTGGGATGAACAGTGTAAACTCTGCCTAAAGCACTGTCAAATCTTACATCTGGATGACCTTCAACTTCGCTTCCTCTCTTTCTTCTACTCCATTTTTTGTTGTTCCATGTGTAATAAGATGGTAACTGGCGATACAATAAAGTTTGAGCAAACACATCTTCTTGACATAGTTTAAAAAAAGCTGTAAGAGTAGTATCTCTAGGAGCAAGAGCTTGATGGGCAGCTGTTTCATTAGTAAAATAAACTCTGTCCATTTTCTAAATGAACTGCTAGTTGCTGTACTGCAGGATATCTTCCATGAAAGGGAAAGCTAAAAATTCTCCAAAAGGCTTCATTGCTGCTTAAGTAACGACCTTGTTGATAGTTAGTCACTTCATCAGGTACATTTTGTTGTTGTAGAGCAAACATAGCTGCATCGGATCCCTTGTTAACATACTTGCACACATACTTGATAGACTTGACAGAATTACAAAATTCTACATTAATATGAGCATTAAAAGTTTTAGTCAAGAGAGGGCAGTAAGGAACTATCCATCTATTATCAATTTCATTTCGTTTAATTCTCGTTGTAAAGCCTCCATCATCAGGTTTTCTTCTGCGATATGAAGGATAACCATCTTCTCCTGTTTGAGTGTCTTTTAAAAATGGTTTTGGGTAACGTTTCGTACATTTATTTTCTTTCATGCAAGGTGAATTGAAATTTAGAGAACCACATGGACCATGCACCATTTGAGTTTGAACTATTTCAAAGAGGTTTTTGTCTGTGTTAGGGTGGAAGTTCAGCTGAGATAACAGAATCAATTTGATTAGCTTGAATTTTGTTGGTCAGCCAAATCAAAATATGAGCATGAGGCAATCCTCTTTTTTGCCATTCAACAGTGTACATGTGGCATCTAACTGGGCCAAAAATGTTGGATTTTGTCATTAAATCCATCAGTTTTAATAATTTTAAGCGAAACACTCTGGCTGTGAGGTCATGTCTGTGAATGTATGTTTGTCCAGGTAGTAACTCATCCTGAATTTCCTTCCATTTAGCATTGCATATAAATGTTATAAATAGGTCAGGTCGACCATAAGTGCGAACATATGTCATTGCATCTTGAGTTTTTCATGCATGTAACGTGGGCTGCCTGTAAAAGTTGACGGAAGAATGCAAAGTTGGCCAAGCTCTCCTCCAGCTACATCATTGTTGATGCCATCTCTTAGATGTATATATGAATCACATCTTAATTCTCTCTGATGAGTTCTAATGTAACATAATCTTTCTGCTTCTATTTTTGCATACATATCAACAGCAAATTGATGAAAAAGGTTTCTAGCCAACAGAAGATGATTTAGTGAATTACTGTGAACCATAAATCTGTAAGCATAGAAGTCCATGCAGGAAACTGTTTTGCTAGAATGTACACCTGCTTGGAGAATTCCAAAGTGATATCCATCTTCTCCATAGACAAACAGTAAAGGATATTGCAAAGCATCATAAGATCTATGGGTTTCATTGATGAATTGCAGAGTATTGTCTCGACTTTTAAGCCAATGTCTCTTTTGTCATGTTCTTGACCAGTAATGATCACAGCAACTTCATTGCATTCTGGGAGATTAAATCGTCTAGCATGTTCAGTAGGAGGTCTCTTGTCGGCATCAATGATGATTTTGTATTCTGTAGCAGGTACATTTTCTAGAGCATATTTAAAACTTTGAATGTAATTATTTGAAGCATGAAGCATGTCTTGAAGTTCAACAATTAGTTCCAATCTTGTTGCTGGGTTTCTATTGTATCTATTTTGTGCTTGATGTTGCAAATCTCCAACAAAGTACAATTGAAGATACCTTGGTTCTTCATGAGGTAATGGTTGTAGTGAACCTATTCTGTGATATATTTGACCTTGAACTTTAAATGTAGGCATGAATCCTCCTTCAATAATGATATTAGCTCCAAATGAGGTCATTTGAAATACAGAATTGTATGCTTGAATATTTTGTAAGAAGTGTTTAGATTCAGATGTAGTGCCTGTAAGTAGAGTTTTCAAAGGTTCTGGAGGTTCCGAAAGCGCAGGTAATTGAACTTTTCCATTGTACAACACATTCCTGGTGATTCTTTATCCCACTTTTTAGCACCACACTTATCACATATTTTAGACATTGATCCAATAATAACCACTTTGTCAGATGCATAATTATATTGTGGATTATAGTTAAAGCACTTAAATTCCACTGCCAAGCATTGAAGGCTCGAGATCGTGTTTGAGCTTGTCTTGTTCTTTGAGCCTGAAGTCGTACATCATGTTGCTCCTCTGTTTCTTGCTCTCTGTAAGTTATTTGTCTTAATTGTTGTGCTTGAAGTCTGGTTTGACGTTGTTCAGGAGTTTCTTGTTGTCTATATCCAGCTTGCCTTGATGATTCTGCCTGAACTCTGGCTTGGTGCTGTTCAACAGTTTCTTGCTGTCTTTGAGTAGCCTGCCTTTCAGCTTGAGCTCGAAGTCTAGCTTTACGTTGTTCCAAAGTCTCTTCCTGTATTTGAGCAGCCTGTCTTGCAGCTTGAGCTTGAAGTCTTTGATTGCGTTCTTCTTCTGTTTCAGCTGCTCTTTGTGCTTGAATTCTTTTAGCGGCAGAAGACTTTCCATATAAAGGGCGTTTCTTGGGTGGCATAATCACCTCTATCACTAAACAATAATTTGCAATTCACAAAGTTACTAAATCACTTATGAAACCATTTAGCACTGTCCTGGAAAATTTACTCCGCTGGAATATTTGCTCCGCAAAGTTTACGAATGCCAGATTTTCACTAAATTTTTTAAAAATTTCTATTTTATGTTGCTCCACTGGAATATTTGCTCCGCAAAGTTTACGAATGCCAGATTTTCACTAAATTCTTTAAAAATTTCTATTTTATGTTTTGTATGTTTATTACAAAAAAATTTATTACAAAAAAATGACGCAATAATCATTAATTGTCAATTTCCTCATTAAATACCTCACCAAATACAAAATAAATAGCACCATTAGATTCCTTGTAAAAAACTGGTTATTATGAAGTTATTTTAAAATTTGTAAGTTCAACCGTTTGGTTTTCTATACCGAACAACTAAACAAATAAACAAACTTCCTCTTTTATATACAGGGTGTCCCAGAATTAAGTATCTATTTCAATGAAATCGGACAAATTTAATAAAAACTGACATAATTTTGTGTTTATTACTAAATTATGATCCAAAAACAAATAGATTTATAAATCATAAGTCAAAACTTTATTTACTTGAATGTGATAAGCCTTTTTCATCAGTGTCGAACGCAAGATTCTATGACTGTTGTCTTGGATATGTTGAGTCTTCGACCGGCCTCCCTAAACCGAAGTTGTTGGTTCATCCTCAAACAATTGTCGTACCTGTTCGGTACTGTTACGTGCTGTCCTTGGGCGTCCTCTTCCCACCTCGTCGTGTACGGATCCAGTTCTTTTAAATTTGTTCACAAGTTCACGAATCGCTTTGTCTGTAGGACCGGTTCTGTGGAATCTTCTTGTAAATTTTTCTCTGATTTCATTACATTGCATTCCTTTGATACGGGATGTTACAACAAAGATGCGTTCTTGTGTATTCATTATTAATAGGGTTCTGAAAGAGAATGAAAATAAAACTATGAAAAACTATGAAAAAATTATGAAAATAAAATTATGAAAAAAATTTAGAAATTTATACATTTTTAACACATATTAAACATGATAAACATAAATAAAAGTGTTTTTAAAAAATTTGTCCGATTTCATTGAAATAGATAGTTAATTCTGGGACACCCTGTATATAAGAGAAGATATATATAATATATATATATATATATATATATATATATATATATATAAATAAATTGACGATTGGTTAGGTTAAGTCGTAAGATTTTCGTTAGTTTTAACGTTTTATTTGATGGATTCACTTAAAAAATGTCTCCTAAAGATCCTAGTGTAGTTTATGTTCCCCAACTTTGACCTAGTGTAGTTTGTGTCCTCTTTTGCGTCAGGGAGACGTAAACTACACTTGCTCCGATGTTCAATCTTTTTTCATTAATTTTTGTACACTGTGATTTAAGTTAAAATCTATTAGTAACATCAATATTATTTCTTTCTACACAGCACGAACGCGAATCAGCCATAGTGGAACCCTTTTTAAATACAGAACTGACATGTGCGTTTCCGTGACAGCATGTACGTATGTGCCGACTAAATTTCTATGGTTACTTTCCATAACCATTTCGGTTCATTTGTGATCTGTGAAATAAATTTTGGCTTAAAAAGAGCGCTTAAATTAGATGCAACAGCGGAAGTTTGGCCTTATTAACATGAAATATTTTTTAATTGCTTCATATTTAGAGAATTTCACTGGCATATTCTTAGACGGGGTGCCTATTACGCTGTTTAAGAGATGGTGTTTAAACGCAATAATTTTCAGCTCACATATATATATATATATATATATATATATATATATATATATATATATATGTTAAACACAGACCGTGCATGGAACAAGGAACTCTTCTGGGAAATTACATCCACTATAGATCGAATAAGTAATGATAAATGACAAATACTATAGTTTTTCTTTTTCTCAGGGGACCATTCTGAGTTTGTAGATATATATATATATATATATGGGATGAATTTCACAGCATATATATATATATTATATATATATATACACACACACACACGAGGGTACTTCAATAAGTATCCGCACTTTTTATTTTACTGATAATATAGTATATATAATATATACTCGTAATAACGAGCCAAACTGAGATCTATAGGCTTATTTAGGCTAGCAACAGTATAGGCTTATTTAGGCTACTCGTAGCTGTCACATATCGTACGAGTAGTGAGCATGGCTGCACCACTTTCATTTTGTACTCTGGAAGAACAGAGATTCGTGGTTCGTTTTTTGTGGCCAGAAGGTGTGAAAGGAACTGAAATTCACACGCGTTTATGTGCTCAGTATGGGAATAATGTGTTACCACGGCGAAGTGTGTACGAGTGGATTAAAATGTTCAAGGAAGGGCGGACATGTGTGTGACAGATGCTCAGCGCTCAGGACAATCGTCAACATCAACCAGTGGTAGGCTGACAATATTTCCTTGAGACAAAAACGGGACATTGGGATGGCAAAAAAGGGACGGGGGTTATGTAATATTCTGTATTCATGAAAAAGTAAGTACATAAACCGGGACAAAATTGACATTTTTATTTAAACGACGGGACGGCCAGGAAATATAAAAAAAACGGTACTGTTCCGTTCAAAACGTTACGTATGGTCAGCCTAACCAGTGGTGACAAGCAGGAAGAAGCCAGAGCCATGATTTTCGATGACAGAAGATTAACAATAAAAGAAATTGCATCTTCATTAGACATCAGTCAAGGGTCAGCCTATTCGATAGTTCATGACATTCTTGGCTTTCACAAGGTTTGCGCAAGATGGGTGGCCAAACAGTTGACAGAAGAGCACAAGCGTAATCGTATGGACGTCTGCTCTCGTCTTTTGGCGCGGTATCATAATGAAGGTGAAAACTTTTTGGAGCGCATTATCACTGGAGATGAAACCTGGATCCATCACTATGAACCAGAAAGCAAACGACAAAGCATGCAATGGAAGCATCCAACATCTCCCGTTGCAAGGAAGTTCAAAGCGCAGCCGTCAGCAGGTAAAGTTATGCTAACACTGTTTTGGGATACACGAGGCCCTATCCTTGAACATTATCTAGAGCGTGGAACTACAGTAACAAGTGCATCGTATTCTGACATGCTTCGGAGTGAGTTAAAGCAAGCAATTCGCACAAAACGGAGAGGGAGATTGTCGGAAGGTGTTATTCTGTTACACGACAATGCGCGCCCTCATACCGCTGCACACACTAGAAAATGCCTTCAAGAACTTAAATTTGAAGTTCTCGACCATCCAGCCTACATTCCAGACCAGGCATCTTCGGATTTTTACCTCTTTGGACAACTAAAAGACGCTTTGAGAGGTCAGCGATTCCAAGGCGATGATGACCTGAAGGAGGCGGTGCATGACTGATTACGCACACAGCCAAAAACATTCTTTTGTAATGACATTAGGAAGCTTGTAGATCGCTGGACTAAGTGTATTAAGAAACAGGGAGACTATGTTGAGAAGTGATGTGTTTATAATCTATCAGATGTGAAGATAAAATTGTGAAAATAAAAAGTGCGGATACTTATTATTGAATTTCCCTCGTATATATATATATATATATATATATATATATATATATATCGTAGACGCCGTTTATAGTGTCCCACTCGGTGCCAAGCCAAAAGGACACTATATCCGATGAGACACTACAGTATATCCACAGTTTGGTCTCTCGAGGGTTGCAAGGTTAAAAATAGTGAATATGTACTGTATATCAATATATTTACAACATAAACACCTTTATTATGCACTTTCTCATTAAAATTGTTTGAATTAAAATTTGTTAAAATTGTTTTTATTCAACTATGCAATGGCTCATTAAAATTGTTTTTACAATTCAACTGAAACATCAAAACTATGTTAATTTTACATTAAAACAAAACATTGCACTTGCATCAGCAGACTTACTTTCTCCATCTTCAACTTTATGGACAATGTTATGTCTTGCTTTCCATCGTGTAAACCACCCACCCATCGCTAGTTTTGAATTCCTTAATGTCCATTTATTTGCTAAGTCCTCAGCTTTCTGGCGAAGCAAGATTCCACTGGGCAGCACACCTTGTGCGCGCTTTTCTTTGAACCACATAAAAAGAACATCTTCAAGATCTGAAAATTTGCCTGTTCGCATTCTTTTTTCAGTGGCGTTTTTTTCTCCACTATGGAGACAGCATTCCAGCTCACTTCTTCGTTTCCATATTAAATTCACCATCTGTCTGCTCACTCCAAACATTTCTGCAACTTGCAGTCTTGTAACGCCTGGATGCTTGCACATGGAAATGACTTTTACTTTTTGTGCCAGGCTTAAACACCCGTTTTCCTTCCATGGCCATCTATTAATCCTGCAAAGCAGAGCAAGACGCGTCTGAACAGCACGGCATCACAAATACAAGTGAGGCGCCACTGTAAACTAGAGCTGCAAAATAGACTATACTAGCTGAAAAGAGACACTATAAGCGCAATCAGAGACACTCTATCCATAGCAATTACCATGTAAAAGTAACTGTTTCCTAGTTTTGAGACACTATAAGCGGCGAGAGACAATCTCCGGGGACACTAAATCCGGCGTCTACTGTATATATATATATATATATATATATATATATATATATATATACCCTAGAAGTCCCAAAAAATGTCCCTATTTCTAAATAAATGTTCTAAGATGAAAAAAAGGAATTTAGACAAAGACAAACGCAATAGGTACGTAAAACATAGGAGTTTATTAATGTTAATTAACCCTAGAATGCATACCCCGTGCCTCTGCCGGCTCATGCATTGATGTAAAATTAAAGGGGCATGCATCCTAGGGTTAAAGAACATGTTCAGTGTAATCGCCATTTTTTCTCACATAATATTTAACCTTACATAAATGTTTGACATAATTTTTAGAAATAGCTCATCTGGGATGTTGTTGTTGTTTACTTCATAGGCATAGGGTATGAGGTCTGGTGAGTATGGCGCCCATTCCACTGACTTATGAAGGGAGATTAGTCGCTCGAAAAAATACTCTTGAGAACAGATAGCGACACCTGGCATATATTTGTTGTGTGTACTACAAACGGTTGTAACATTTTATGAATGAATCTTGAAGTGAGTGAGCGCTGATGGGTTGGTTGACTCTTTGCCAAATGTCTTTAGAACATAATTATTTCCATTCATCACACACTCATTTACATATTACTAAGGAAACATAAATGAACAATTAAATATAAATTCAAGAAAGGGATATAGTATATTAACAAGGGGGATGTCAATGAAGTGAATAAAAAATGGTCTTGTAAAAACTAAAAAAAACCTGCGGACGTAGTGACATTGTTCATGGTATTGGCAAGCCTGTCATCCTGAACGATGTATAAGAACAGTGAAGTTGGTAGGTATTATTGCGCCCTGAGCAAATTCCAAATTGATTGATTTATTTATTTATTAATTTACATTTAATATTGAACATAGATTCAGATATTATTTTGTGTTATAACAAAGACAGAGCAAAAACCTGATATATATAAATATGATACATACAGTATATAGGCGGTTTATGAATAAAAAACAATGTTTTGAGGCATATTAAATTTTAATAACATTATAACATTACCAGATTGATGGGTATCTGTAGGTTTCATACGTCACTGCTTAGAATATCTTCCAATTGACAAATGGACGATCAGCTGAATGGATACTACTGGTATGGCAGTGTTATAGCCGGAACAAATGCTATTTCTAGATCAGCAACACTGATATAGTAATAAAGAGTCAGTGAGAGAAATATTATTTAGAAACGAAGAATGTTTTGTATTGAGGCAGCATCATAAATGTATATAATTGTTTTGTATTAATAAGTTCCAAGTTACAACTTAAGTGTTGAAACAGCCTTTTTTGTCCAACCCAACGCCCCTACCAAATTTTTATTTTCATACTCCTGTACAGTTTAATAAATTTAATACCCCAATTTTTTATTTAATGTCGCTTTCCGCATTTTCTACCATTCTCCAAAAACTGTTTGTTTTGAAACACTAATAAATTTGCATACATATTCCCTAGAAGATAATTTTATTTAAGTGAGATATCGCCGAAAGTATAAAGATTATTTGAGGGGTCGCGCGTCTTAAGATACCTAAGCGCCACTACAGGCGAAAACGTGTTTTTGATGGATATCACTATTTTCACCCTTCCTCTATCGCGTGGTTTGGGTTATAATGACTTTACGACACTAGAAGTATGGTTGAAAACCTTATGAAGCGAATTACTTTTTTCACCTCTATCGCCAGCCAAAAGTTCACCCAAAGTTCGGCATAATAAGAAAATCAAAAAATTTAAAAAAAATATGTATAAAATATAAAATATGAAAATCTATTCCAAAAACTCATCAACATCTTCATTAGCATACTTAGAACTCTAATTTAGCCAAAAATGAACGTTCTAGCTCAATTAATAACGGAGATACTACTGCCACAATATTGCTGAACTTTGGAGGCGATTTCAGGCGAATTTTAATTTTGGCGCTTAGGTACCGTAAGACGCGGGAACCCCTCATTTAAGAAAAAATAAATTCTTCTAACTTTAAAATTAATTTGTTAACACACTGCCTTGGAATTATGTGTATAGTGTATAACAGTTAATGAAATTAGTAATTTGAAAGAGTTCCCTGTGAAATTCTCTGTAAACCAACTGTAATCCCACAAATGTGTAACGATCTCTTCATAAATTACAGGCGGTGGAGAAATTCAGCTCAAACACTCAGGAGATCAGCGGAGCCCTTCGGATGTTCACGCAGACCCTTCAAGAAAACGAATTCACAAACAATGTCTCCTCATGCGAAGAACTTCTTAAAGCCCAGGTATTGTTCGCTGGTTAGTTTGCGTACGAAGAGACCTTTATTTTCGTGTAACTTGAAATTTTAGTGATTTTAACCAATGAATTCGGAGTGAGTATATTTTTTGTACTGTGAGATCTATAATAAACAATATGATAAGTACAACTGCGAAAAAAGTTTCACAAAGAAAAATGCATGGAAAATATACTGAAAATTTCATGATCCCAAATTATTTTCGTGTAGTTGGTTTGAGAATAACCTTGTGCAACGCCTTGGTTTTTTATGAATGGGTATTGAATACTGTTCCTCCGAGAGAGACGCCTTAAAAAAAATTCCTTCCCTTACCCATTCCTATTTGTACAGTGTAACAAAAGTTTGTTAAAGCAAGAGATTATTTTTGATTTGTTATGAAGACAATAAAAGTTCAAATTGCGTGTCATTCGGGTGTTGACATGTTAATTGGATCACGTGAGCTACAGTACATTGAACGTTATGTAAAACATCCTTATTGATGATGATATATTTTTGTTGTATGTTTATTTTAACTGTTGAATAGGCCGTGCTCTTGTCTGGGCAAGTTTTCGTAACTACTATGATATTTAACAAGAACAGCTGGCTGCGGAACTATCTTCGCCAGTAGAAGAACGAGGACATCCACTACGAGGTCTGACCAAAACACTACTGGTATCATTTAATCACTTCGCTACCTTCTTAACTTTGGTTTGGTTTGTCAGGATGACGCCGTTGTATATATATATATATATATATATATATATATATATATATATATATGAAAATTATTTCACGAAGGTAACACGTGAAAAATATTTATGATGAATAAAACCACGAAGGAAAGGAAACACAAAATGGTGCTCAAGCGCTTTCGTCTAATGACATCCTCAGGAACACTGAAGTATATAAAAAGGTTAAGCCTATATATAGGTTACAGAAAGAAAAAAAGAAAAATAAATAACATACATACACACACACACACATATATATATATATATATATATATACATACATATCTATATATACAAATACATACATACATACATACATACATATATATACAATAAACAGAGAAGTAAAAATAATAAAAAATTAAAAATTAAAACCTTAAAGGATTACCAATGAGGCGTACAGATTGTAAGGAAAAATATCGATATTTTTCCTTACAATCTGTACGCCTCATTGGTAATCCTTTAAGGTTTTAATTTTTAATTTTTTATTATTTTTACTTCTCTGTTTATTGTATATATATGTATGTATGTATGTATGTATGTATTTGTATATATAGATATGTATGTATATATTATATATATATATATATATGTGTGTGTGTGTGTGTATGTATGTTATTTATTTTTCTTTTTTTCTTTCTGTAACCTATATATAGGCTTAACCTTTTTATATACTTCAGTGTTCCTGAGGATGTCATTAGACGAAAGCGCTTGAGCACCATTTTGTGTTTCCTTTCCTTCGTGGTTTTATTCATCATATATATATATATATATATATATATATATATATATATATATATACAGGGCGTCCCAAAAAAATGTATACACACTTTAAATAATTATAAAGGCAGTGTTTATTAAAATACATTTCATTTTCAAAATGTAATAGAATCTACAGACATTATTTAATTGTTTTGTCAACGCCTGTTTTCAAACTGACGTCCGTTCTGGTCCAGGCACTGCTGATAACGCGAAGCAATGGAATCGCAAACATCACGAAACATTTCGTTTGGTATTTGTGTGCATTCTCGTTCAATGGCTGCTCTCAATTCAGCGACTGTTGCAGGTTTTATAGCGTAGACTTTGTCTTTTAAGTATCCCCATAAAAAAAAGTCTAGTGGTGTGAGGTCTGGTGAACGCGGAGGGTATTCTACGAAACCCCTTCGTCCAATCCACATCCACATCGTGCCAAGTACCACTCGCAATACTCCACTCTTCGGTCCGGATCATCTTCATTAATAGCATAGACTAATCTTGGAATGTAACTTTTCCATTGACAGCGCTTCAAAATGCGTTGGACAGACGATTCTGAAATTCCTACCTCACGACTCGCTTGCCGCACAGATTTTCTTGGACTTTGGTGATACGTTTCCAGTACTCTTTCTTGCTTTGTGGGGCTTGTCGATGTCCGTGGTCTTCCGGAACGCTTCTTGTGGACATTCTGAACAGTTCCATCGGCTTCAAACTTATCTTAATTCGAGTGATGGTAAGTCGCGTTGGTGGATCTGTTTGAAACTCCCTCCTAAACTGTCTTTGCACTTCAACTGCGTTTTCACACTTCCAGTAGCATTTTAGAATGAATTTCCTTTGTTCAAAGCTTAGTCTGACGGCCATTATTAATTCTAATGGGTTTAACTTGGAAAGAAAGAAACATCAATTGAGCTATCAGCTGTTAAAGTGTGTATACATTTTTTTGGGACGCCCTGTATATATATATATATATTTGTGTATGCAAGCATCACTTTAAGTCTGTTTTCTACAATAATCACTCCTACCCAACATAAGAAAAACTGTCATTCTTTCCAAAAAATGTTATTTTTTCTTTCTAAATTTTAAAGGCGCGAATTAATGAACCGTTGATTTCTTTTCCTTATTTTTCATTTTTTTTCTTTTTACACATTTTTCTTTTCATTTCTTAAAAAAAAAAGTTTTTCCTCTAGATTTGAAAGGAAAAAAAAATTGTTTTCATCTTTATGACATTTCAATACTTTAAGTTTGGAGTGAGAAAACGGTTTGTGAATGGGGAGTTTTTGTTTTTATTTGTTGTTGAATATTATAAAACTCGGTTTTAAAAGACAGGGATATATATATATATATATATATATATAATATATATATGATACACACAGACCGTGCATGGAACAAGGAACTCTTCTAGGAAAATTAAATCCAACATAGTCCGAATAAGTAATGGTAAATGACAAATACTATAGTTTTTTCTTTTTCATGATGCTAGCCCGACGTGGGCAACGGGTCACTCGCAAAGAGATCCCAAAAATATAGCTTCCCTCACCAGCTATCTGCAAAGCAGATAGGATCCAGCTTTGGGACAGGATCTAGGGTTTAAAGCAGCCTAGCCCAGCTACATTTAGAACCTCAATATAAGCAAAAGAGCTATATTTTTGGGACCTCTTTGCGAGTGACCCGTTGCCCACGTCGGGCTAGCATCATAAAAAAGAAAAAACTATAGTATTTGTCATTTACCATTACTTATTCGGACTATGTTGGATTTAATTTTCCTAGAAGAGTTCCTTGTTCCATGGACGGTCTGTGTGTATCATAAAAAACCTCAAGGAACCATTATGAGTTCATTCCCATATATATATATATATATAGTATGTATATATTAGGGTGGAGTGAAAATATTAAACCGTCTTGCCTCACTCATGATTTGGTGTATTGACTCTCTAGAAGTTCTAAAAAGATAATATTTTCTTTTTAGGACCCTCCACCCGCCCCATTTTTGTCGGAAACAAAATGGCGGGAAGTCATATTTTGAAAGACCCCTAGTATAATACTTATCGGTTTTTGAGAGAAGATATCGCGTTATATTGCGCGTTATTTGGTTATAACTATGATAACGAGTAACTATATTTACACAACACAAGCAATATTTACTAATCACCAACTACTTAAGAACACACAGACGCTTATCTAAACATCAGTCTCACTCGAGGTCAATGACATCTTGCATATGGTTGATAAGGGATGGGGATAGGAGCCGCATGCTGCAAATTGTAGCATGGGTGGCTACAAAGACTACTGAGTAAAATATGTTTACATTTTAGTTTTAGAGTTTATATATAATTTGTTTTAACTAGTTCCGTGTTTTGTATTTTTTCAGATTTTCATGTGATATTTCTGTAGAAATTTCACCTGAGATCTAAATATGGCAAAATCCCTACTAAGTAGACAGTCGGTGAAGCAACATTTTCTGTTCGGAATTCCAAGTAAATTGCCACATAATGTCATACCCTCTAATATGCAGGTTGGGAGATATTTTCTTCAACTGAAGGAAGGCTCATCTGCAAAGTTGACAAATAATGATATTCTCGAAACGATAGCAGAAGCATTGGTCGAAGTGTGGAAACGTTCATCAATACCCTCAATGAGTAAAAAATCCATAATTACCAAGCTGAAACACTTTACCGACAAGGTTACGCAACTCGATCCAAAAGCAGTGCGAAGCTTATTGAATTGTTCAAAAAATCATCGGTAGAACTCTTTGACATTTGTGCCTGTAAATGCAACTTCGTTTCGCACCAAGATTTCGGCTGCCGGAAAAGCGGATGTAAAGAAAAACATTATTTGTGTTTGTCCAAAAGAATCAAGAATACCCAAAGAAGAACTGGAATTCCTCGAGGATCAGAGGACTATGCGAAATATGGTGATTGGAGGTGTGGATGTTACCCTTTCAAGATCTATAGCAAAAAGAAATGCAAGAAAGTTGAAAGAGCAACAAGGAAATAAGCGAAGAAAAATAATCATGCATGAAGAATTCGAAAAGGTAGTCATTGATGATGTGCTTTCACCTGATACTGATACTGATCTCTCTAGTACCGAAGAAAGTTCAACAACTGAGTCTGACTATGAATACTCCAACTTTCAAATGAGAACCCCTTTACCCAATCTCGCCATGGAAGCCATCTCGCCATCTCGCCATTGCTTCAGCTACTTTGATGGATTTGGGTATCATTACCGAAAAAGACAGTGACTTTTTTATTGATCGAAGTAAGGTGAGAAGAGACAGACAGAAATTGAGAAAAACATTACAAGTTGAAGCTGCACAAAGTTATGGTGATGTTAAAGCTTTATATTTTGATGGGAGAAAAGACAAGACGTTGGTAAAGACAAATAAAGATGGTAAATGGTACCAGGATATAATTGTTGAAGAACATTAAATACTATTGAGTGAGCGTGGTGGAGAATACCTTAACCATTTGAGCCCTAAATCTGGAAAAGCAAGTGATGTATCTGAATCGTTGTTCGCTTACTTGAATGAAGTGACATTAGACTAGAATCTCCAGGTGATAGGGTGCGACAGTACGAATGTCAACACTGGGTCTAAAGGTGGCATAATCCATTTTATCGGGCAGAAGCTGAACCGACCATTGCAATGGAGCATTTGTACGTTACATACAAATGAACTTCCCTTAAGGCATCTGTTTGAGC
Source organism: Bathynomus jamesi (assembly GCA_023014485.1). Taxonomy (NCBI): domain Eukaryota; kingdom Metazoa; phylum Arthropoda; class Malacostraca; order Isopoda; family Cirolanidae; genus Bathynomus; species Bathynomus jamesi. The sequence goes on along the minus strand of JAJOZX010000009.1, from coordinate 800,496 downwards.
GATACGACGGGAAAACAACTGGGCCAAGATCATTCAATGGCTCTATTGGTAATGCTTTTAAGACTTGCCATGAGATGCCTGTGGTAAAGTTCTCCCCAATTACGGATGGGGCCGATAGCATCCCAGTTCTCACAGATGAGCTCATAGAAGATTTAAGTAATGATCAACAATACATGTTCAGAATAATTGGGGCCATAAGAGAAGGATATGTTGACGGAAGCCTAGAGAAACTCAAGCCTGGTCCCCTTAACAACTCTAGATGGTTATCTCTAGCTAACAGACTATGTCGTTATTTTGTCTCCCAAAAGAATCCCTCCAGAGAGCTACGTAACCTTGTTCTGTTCATAGTAACAAACTATGGTCCTAATTGGTTCAATATAAAATTTAAACCGTATTTGCCTGATGGATCCAAACATATCTTTGATGCGATAAAAAGGTTCAACCTGTTACCTCAAGATATACAAAAAGTTGTCCAACCTTATATATCACGGAATGCCTATTTTGCTCACTCAGAAAATATTCTTCTATCAATGCTGTCAGATAGTGAGCAAAAGCTGCGCAAAGTTGCAATCAATCGAATAATACAGACAAGAAAGTGTAAGGAAGCCAATACAAGGAAAATCAGAGAATTTAGAGTACCAGAATTGAACTTCAAAGCATCACATTGGACAGACATCATCTTCTGGGACAGGATTGATATCAGTGAAGCACCTCTCACTTCTAAACTGTGTGATGAAGAATTGCTTGAGTACGAAACAAAATGTTCCAAAGTTGAGCAATACCCCAGTCACACACAGAACGTCGAAAGAGCCGTGAAGTTGGTTAAAGATGCATCAGCATCAGTTATATCACAGGAATCATGAGACGGATTTATTAGGTCAAGAATAAAAAGTCGCTCTCTGCTTCCCTCACTTGAAACCAAAAAGGATCTGATGCCTCTCCTGAAAAAATAATAATATTTGAGATGAGCGGGTTTTGAATCGCATTCAAATGTAATTGATTTACGGCATCCAACGAAGTGAGACCAGATACAATTTTATTTCAATACCATGTATGCACAATGGTGTTTTTTAAGTATAGTTTTGCATTATAAAGCGTTTTTCTTCAATTATTTTGTTTGATACAACACTTAGTTTTTATGTTATGAGCATATTTTTATTTATGGACAACTGGCTGATGGCCATTTTACTTTTATGTAAAAATGCGAGATGGTTTGAGTTACAACCATTAAATGACTGAATACATAATTTTTATGTTCTAATACGCAAAAAACAAGTGAGTCAAATAAATTTGAAATAAAAAGTTGTGTTTCACTCCGCCCTAATATATTTTATATATAGAGTAAATACTGTATATACACACTAGGGTGGCCCTTAGTTGTATGTGATTTTCTGAAATTAAATATTTTTCATCTCCCAACCACCAAAGTTGTTCTAATCCATGTAAAAATGCTCTGTGTAAAATTTCAGCTCAATCAGACAATATTAAGATGGCCCCGAAAGACCCTAAAGTTTCAGATTTTAACAATATTGATATTTTTTCATATAAAACCGTTTTTATCTTCTTTACAGTGTTTTATTCGAAAGAAATATAGAATATGATCGAAAGAGAATTCAATTTACAATAAATTTAGTTATAACCATTATTTACTTAAAACCAAAATTGGACAAGATATTCACGGAAATTGAAAAGTATCATAAGTGCGTAAAAAAACCGCTTCTGGAAGGTTCTAGAAAGTTCTGCGCCTGCGGCCTATATAAGCGGCGTAATTATTTGTTGTAAATAAAATTCACTTTCGATTATGCTTTGTGATTATTTTCCCAAACAAATTTTGCAAATGAATTATAAAGGTTTTATATTAGAAATACCAATTATATTATCGGTGAATTTTGAAACTTTAGGGCCTTTGGGGGCCACCTTAATATAGCCCAATTGAGCTGAAATTTTGCACAGAGCACTTTTTTATATATTGGAAGAAGATTAGGGCTTGGGAGCAAGTAATTTCAAAAGTTGAAAAATAGGGGCCACCCTAATACACACACACATATATATATATATATATATATATATACTGTATATATACTTTTTTTTTATTCATCGGTGCATTCATAGTTTAAGTGGAAGCATGAAAAATTAAACATCTTTTTACATAGAGCATCATTCCACCCATACGCCCATTTTAGGGTACGAGCAGCTCGCAACAGCATTACCAAGTAAACACGGGGTTAAAGTTGAGACGAGACTTCCGTAAGTGGTTCAAAATCAGTGAAAGGAACAGTGTTCCGAGTTAGTTACTCTAGTCCAAAGAATCATCCACATCCGTATTCAATTTCTTATAATTTTCGTGTTAATTTGTATTACAGACACCACCAGTTATTATCACTTCCGGTGCATAATTCTTCAGGAGCAAGATGCACCACAAGTTTGTGCTTTTCCCTATATAGTACTATATATATATATATGAAAATTATTTCACGAAAGTAACACGTGACATCCTCAGTGTTCCTGAGGATGTCATCAGACGAAAGCGCTTGAGCACCATTCTGTGTTTCCTTTCCTTCGTGGGTTTATTCATCATATATATATATATATATATGAAAATGAAAATGAAAATGAAAAGGTTTATTGGCAGACTATAGTCCATATGACAAATATTATTAATACAATGACAGTTCATATACTAAGGATAGAAATATATACAATTGATTAGAAATAATACTGTAATGTCTAAGTTAAGTGGAGCTACAGACAGACGTTTTCGTACCAAGAAGTCCATAGCTTAGAGGATAAATGGCAGGACTCATGGATAGCTTGGATGATCGGGTTGGTTGATTTTTTAATTCTTTGCATTAGACTGTGTTGAGCACGTCTTGTTACCTCCGGGAAGCTCGGGACATTGCGGGTAGCAAACACTTGCGAAGCTGAGCATCTCGGGGGTAATTTATCTAAGAGTCTAAAAGACCTGTTGTACAGCAAATTTAGGGTTCTGCCAGAACATTTTTTATAATTCACCCAGAGTTGCTGACCGTATATATTACTGCAGAAAGTACGAAAGAGTGTGTCTTTAGCTTCACTTGTACAGAAACGAAAGTTCCTTATGGTCATATTCGCTTTAGCACACAGGCTTCGAGATTGTTTTATTATATCCGAGTCATCACTCAAGGAGCTGGTAATAGTTTGACCCAAATACTTAAACTCTTGTACGTCCTCAATTACTTCACCATTCATTTTAAACCTTATATCAGCTGGCTGATTACAGCTTTTAGGATGAAATTGCATAACCTTAGTTTTTGTAACATTAAAAAGAATATCATGTTTCTGCGAAACATATATATATATATATATATATATATATATATATATATATATATATATATGCTGTAATGAAATGTTTCAAAGTGAAAAATATATCAAACATTTGAGGGACTTTTCATTAAAGCTTATTTTACAGATTTTTCATATCATTTCACTTAATGTTCTTGTTTGTATTGAGTTGCGTAATTAAAAGCGAGTAATGAGTGAAGTTCTGCAGATAGAAGAGATCAAATATGCTCCAGAAAATTACTTTTGTTAATTTTACATGCAGTAACGCACAAATTATGATGTGAATTCATTTTCAGGAAAATAAAAATTATTTCTTTACTTAATCTAAAATTGCTTGCACCTCATTAGGAAGATCATTATCTCTTATTTGGCAGCATGCTTTTGTCAAACTTGTAAAATGTAATTAACTGCGTAATGAACATGAAATTCAAAGAGAAATCCGTGCAGTGATTAAAGTCAAATGTATAAACTAGAAAATTAAGAGTACGCGCTAATAATTGAAAAAATGTGTAGAAAGGGATTCCTTCGTTTGGTAGGCTGTTCTGTTAGGTTTAGTCGACAAAAGTATTTATCATTTGAAAAATTTGAAAAATTGTTATTGCAACGGATGCAAACTATATCCTATATTCTGTCTTCTATATTTTCATTTAATAATGAAAGTATAGAAGAAAGGCAGAAAAATCTTTTTATAATTATTATTATTACATATTATAATTAAGAATTATAAGATAATTTCTTTTCGTACAACTTAGGTAAGAGGAACTTCCAATTTGGGAGTTATCATACCAGGTTTTTATAGCAGATGAAAGAACTTTATATAGTTATACCGACGCTGAACTTTACTAGGAGAAAGACACTTATTTTTAAGCACTTATTAAGAAAGAAAGTGTCTTAAAGTTACCCCCAAACAGTACTTTTCGAGCTTTTCCTCACGGCTACCTACCAAGCGATGCCCTTCCAAGAACAACTGAACACGGCGTCATTTGTGGTTAAAATCTCAGCGTTTTGACGTCGATTTTTGAAGTGACGCGCTTAAAAACATGTAGTAATTAATGCACCTAAATTTAGTGCGGGGTTATTAGTTCAAAGTAAAGGTTTTCAATAACGGCAGCGAAAACAGATGAAATAGTATGAGGATACGACTGGGTTTCTTCTTTTATTTTCCTTTTACGTTTTCCTTCTCATGCGTGCAGGAAATTTTTTTATTATTATATACGTTCACACACACACACACACACACACACACACACACACATAAATAAGACTAAAAAAGGCAGTCAGTTCATCAGGTGAGGTTGAAAAAAGTGAACGGACTGGCATATTTGTTATATTCAGAATGTTTGCTCACTCAAAATAAAACCTAAATTTAGAACTTATAACTTTTTTTTGAGGGTGCATTCAAGGGGAAGTTTTTCCTTCTTTTGGGTATCAAAAGCTTCTTGTCAGATGATATAATAACTTCTTTTAAGGATACATAACTTCTTTAGATAGAAGAAATGGTCTTTAAAACATATTTTTTGAGTGATTTGAGACAACAGAAGATAATATTTCTGTGTATAGAAGGCTGAGGGAAGTCTTTGTTTTCTGTGGTGATTCACCTTCATTAAACAATTGGGAAATATTTTAACTCATTCTATAGTGGTAATTAAGTGCGTTCATGCTGACTAGTCATTTAGAAAGAAATTGTACACAAATGATGATAGAAGTATGTTTACTAAACTTTCAGCCATTGGTGAAGGTGTTATTGGTTAGCCGATGAACCCACCCTGATCGAGCAAGCCGGCGGCACGCAGGTAACCGATCGCCCTCTCGGGAGTGGACCAGAGGTTCAGCGCACTAGCGATGTTTTGTTGTGTTCTATGTTGTGCTAGAGCGGTACAGTCTGTCATAATGTGTTCAATTGTTTGTGGTGTGTCCTGGCACCGGTGGCAGGTGTCGTCTGTGGAGTTGTCTAGTCTGTGTTTATATGTCTGTAAGTTGGGATGATGTCCACATCGGAATCGTGCTAAGTTAACTCGATTCGATCTGCTCAGGCTGGTCTTTGACCTGTCAATGGGTGGCGGCTTCGCAACTAGGACCGCATTTGGACCGAGTCGTGTCAGTGCTTTGTGGGTTAGGTGTGTGTGTGTGTGTGTGTTTTCTGTACTGTGTGATGTGCGTGGGGCGTGGTATGGAATGGAGTATTTGGTTATAATGTCTCTTTGGTGTTATCTTAATGGTGCGAGGTGTTGGTGCATGATTGTTTAGGGTGGATCACTTTTCACTTTTTTTAAAAAATTATAGCTAGTCAAAGTGTTTCCCATGATTTGGTTCAGTGGAAGTACACTGACACCATTTTTACCAAAATCGCTCAATATTTAGGGGTCGCGCATCGACCTTGAAAATTTCAATTTTGGAAATTTGGCCAAATTGACAATTTTTTACTGAATAAAGATAAATCATCAAATGACCATATTTTCTGAATCCTCTCAGTGAAAGAAATCCTCTCAGATACTTACCAAGTTGATCGGACAAGTGGTTTAGAAGTTATACTCACCTTGAGATAGCATTAAAATTTAAAATACCGTATTTGTCCCCGTACCTCCATATGCTCTCCGCCATTGTCTGCTTTTTAGGATAAGATAAAACGAATAAGGAAAGATCAAATGTATTTTGTATTAAAACGGTTTACCGATATCACTAAAGGCACTTACTCCGGTGCCCCTAACTAGGTTCAAAAACTGTATGAATCGTGGTTAGAACACACGTCATCTTAAGGCGTGCGCTATGTACTCTCTCTGCTAACTCCCTTTCCCTCTGCGCTACGTCATCTTGGCAACTGACGACTTCTTGAAGTCACCGAGTTCTTTCCGGCTCTTTTCCACGAGCTGAAGAAGACCCTGCAGCTGTGACTCGTCTTTTGTGACAGTGTTCGCGTAATCTTCTATCAGTTTTATCCCTCTCTCTGCCACGTCGTTGGTAACTTTCAGATGCGAGATGACATTCTTCAGATCACAGTAGTTCTTATCTTGATCCCACTTATTCACCGGCAGAGTGAGCCACGTAGACGCGCACACCTGCAGGCCTGTGAACACGAACCACGATGACTCATCGATCAGGTCCGGAAGGCGCGTCGTGTCATCAACCGAGACGTTGTCATACGTGAAGTCCTCGGGCACAGCGAGGCGGCACAGCTTCTTTGCCATCTCGTGCTTTACAGTGTCTTCCACTTTGTCACTGCAGAGGCGAAAACGACGGTCTGAGGCCTCAGATACCACAAGTGCCGCCTGATCACTGCCAGTGAAGCCTCTGCAATCTCGCGATCCACAGCCCTGTACTGCAGAAGACGCTGGTACAACACAAGGTCATTCAGCGGGGCATCAGCTGCGACAGGAGCCGCCAGCCAGGCAGGTGCGTAGAGGAGTGCAGTAAATAGTACCACTCTCTGAAGTTTCTGTACCAGCTCGTCGTCGAACTCCAGCTGACCGCTGAACATCAGGAGCTTCGTGTAGTAGATGATCTGAAACGAATACGCACTGTGATGTATAAATACCGATACCACTCCATATAAGTTTGTTTAATGGTAAATTATTTATCTTATTTTTTTCTGATAGGGACTTCAAATGGCTGTTTGCAGAAGGCAATGCAATATTTAACTTCTAATTCAAAATACCAACCTTGGCCATCCACCTCGCATGATGGTAGGCTCCTGGGCGCATGAAGTGTGTGCCACGACGTGGCTGGGTCCCGAGTACCAGGAGTGTAATCTCCGCCACTTCTCGGTAGTCTTCTCTGACAAGACCAGAAGCGGTGCCGAGGAACTTGACTACCTCATCTCGGAGCTCCATCAGCCACGTCACCTCCGCCAAATGCTCGATCTCCAGCTCGCGATAAGTCGAGAGGTCGAGCTTGTCCCACCTGAAAGGGGAGTTATGAAAATATTGCATGAAAACGACTGAAGTTTCCCTTTTCGACTGCTATTAACATCATTAGTAGAAGGACGCTGATATCTCAATTGCTCTGAAGGCAAAAAATCATTGAGAAAACAAATGCGCCTTAGACTTGAAATTCACCTTCTCAGATACTGGAACAAAGGTTCAGTTGGTGCTGTGGTTCTTCCAAACGCGGTGATGACCACTGCCCCCACGATGAGCTCCATAACGTGATGGCGACAGCCCAGCTGGAAGAGCGGTTTACCAAGCATGTTCTCCAGCCGGACCACAGCACCCTGCAGTCCCTGCACCCTCCCCGTATTGGAGGAAGTTGTGTCGAAGCACAGTCCAATCACGTTGTTCTCGCATCCCCAGTCTTTGAGAGCACGAAAGGTCGCCTGGGCCTGGGACAGACCGGTGCCGTCAGCAACAGTCGGAACGGCCAGCAACTTTCCTTCTGTGCATTGGGGAGCTCCGGAGATGAGAATCGCCTGGCGGTGCTCCAATGATCCAAGAGAGTCCTGAAACGTATATCATACATGCCAATCCATTATCGTCCACTGGAATATGTCAATCCACTGTCGTCACTGGAACATGTTAATTCACTGTCGTCCACGGTGAGGGCAAAACTGACCTTCATTACTTTACCGTCCCAGTGGACGACAGCATGCCTCGGAGATACGAAGGATTTCTGCACAGCTGTCGACACTTCACAACGATGTGCCACTCTTCCACGGCGAGACGTGTCCTTCGAGATACTGAATTTGTCCAGGTCTGCGGGCGGATCTGCCGAACGTAGGACTGCCGCCACGACACTTGCCACCTACGTGCGAAATTGAAAGGAAATTGACAAGGATGCGTATGGTTTTTATGTGACAAAATAATCACTAAATTTTCCGTCGTTACGTCTATTATATCTTTGTCAAGGAAAGATCATTACTGATATACACACACCTGATTATTAGACATCCGGAAGCGATCAACCACTTCAATAACAGCCGGTGCATTGAGGATGCGGTGAGGAAGGCTGATTGATACAGTTGATTCTCTCGGCTGTCGGTATGGTGGTTCTAGCTGTGATTCGGAGTTGCTCGATGATCTGCTTTCTATAGATTCATCGTCGCTCTCAGCTTCGGTTCCTAATTTCGTTTTTGAGGTGCCTGGCTCATCACGAGATTGTTGTCTTGAGAGTTGCCGTTTTCTCTTGACAACGAACACTTTATCATTCCCACTCATTGTTGCCTGGCGCAGGCCCCGTTGATCCTCATAAAATTTAATATCTTCTTGTTTGTTGTTGTCTGAAAGCAGTCGACTTTTCTGTATCTCTTCAATAGCATCGGGAGCTCCGATGTCCCAGAGCTTGTTCAGATTTTCTGAAAACTTCTCCCTGCCTTTTCCCGCGTCACTGTCTCTCATCTTGCTCTTCTGCAGCGAGCGCCACTCTTCCCACAGTAACTCCAGTTTTCTTTCGCAGTTACGCCTCGTGATCGCCTTTATACGTGCCATGTTCCAAAATGCCAGAACATTGGCCACCGTGTCTTTTACGGCGGCCTTCCTGTCAGTAGTTTCCTGCTTGGCATAGAAGGAGTACTGGAGAACTTGATGGGTGGTTGGCAATTTGACAATTGTAATTGGGATTTTAGGATGGGCCAGCTACTGATGCTATGATTACGTCCATAACGGGGGACAGATACAGTATTTTAAATTTTAATGTTATTTCTAGGTGAGTGTAACTTCTAAACCACTTGTCCGATCAACTTGGTAAGTATCTGAGAGGATTTCCTTCACTGAGAGGATTCAGAAAATATGGTCATTTGATGATTTATCTTTATTCAGTAAAAAATTGTCAATTTGGCCAAATTTCCAAAATTGAAATTTTCAAGGTCGATGCGCGACCCCTAAATATTGATCGATTTTGGTAAAAATGGTGTCAGTGTACTTCCACTGAACCAAATCATGGGAAAAACTTTGACCAGCTATAATTTTTAAAAAAAGTGAAAAGTGATCCACCCTATTGTACATGTAGTGGCAAGGGTGTTGTGGTTTAGTTGTCCTGCTGCCATGAATTGTGTTTCTCTCATGTCTAAATGTTCCCTAACTTTCAGTATTTTTTATTTTATGTGCAGGTGTTCTATTGGTGTTGTTTGAGTACATCCTGTAATGATACGAAGTGCGTTGTTTTGTATTGTCTGTAAGGTGTTTATGTGTGTGTTTGAGATAATGGATGCCCAGCATGGGCTAGCATAGTCCATAACTGCGAATATATTGTTTGTATATGAGTGATGTTGTTTCCTGCTGGTGTCCAAAGTTTGTGCCTGTTAGTACCCTAAGCGTGTTAAATCTTGACGTACACTTGTTTTTAATGTCCTGAATGTGGTTTGCAAAAGATAATGATGTGTTGTATGCAACCCCAAGTATTTTGGTCCTGTGAATGTGTGGAATGTTGGTGTTGTTTAGTGTAATCTGTGGAGTTATCTGGTGTTCTTTTGTGTTGCTTGTTAGCAAGGTGATGGTTGATTTTGTGGGTGCTACTTTGAGTCTATTGTGTGTGAGCCAGTCTTGTATACTGTTTATGTATGTTTGTAGGTTATTTGTAGCGGTGTCGATGTTGTGGTGGGTGGATGTTAGAGTGATATCATCTGCATATGATGATAAGGTAAGCTTGTTATATATGGGTGTTGGAATGTCATGCATGTATAAGTTGAACAGTGTTGGAAAGAGAACAGAGCCTTGAGGGACCCCGTTCGGAAAAAGCTGGTGAAGGTAGGCCTGTACGCCTACGAAGTGTTCTCAGTACTGGTAAAAGGGGAATTACACATAGTTAATTATAACTATAATAATTAAAATTAATTGTCCATATTTATAACGCTTGTAATTATACATTCAAATTATTTATTTAAATTTAAATGAATGGGGGTTCGATTCCCGTCATCAGAAATCGAACCCCCGGCCTAAGAGTCTTCACTTCGCTTCTTGGGAAACGGTGTTACCCACTGAGCTACGGACGCTGACGACTGGTTGGGATACTTAGCATTGTTTTATTCTGTGGAAAACAGGCTTGACACTTTTCTGGCTTTGTAATAAAGCCAGAATGTTATCTTAGAATAGTTTTGCTTTAAAATAGTTTTGATGGACTTTTCTACTGTCACTACAACTGCTACTACCAATACTACTACTACTACTACTACTAGGCTACGTCTTGGCCATGTCACATCATTGCTTCCTAGCCAGCGTTCGTAACTCTGTGTTGTGGGTAACACCGTTTCTCTGTAAGCAAAATGAAATCATTGAGGTCGGGGATTCAAATACCGATGGTACTGATAATAATAATAATAATAATAATAATAATACAGAAGTGAGAACAATGGTCCACATTCTTTGGCCTGATCGCTGTTCCAGTTTCTGGCCCTCTTCACTCATTATTATTGACACTACGTCCTGTTAGATTAGTGAGGTTAACGAATTGGACGTGATCAGTTATTGGATGAGTGACCGTCCTCTGCTGCGCATTCGGATGATGTCGCAACATGACCTTTGCTGTTAAGAAGGTTAAATAATCCCAACTACTACTGTTATAAAAAAAATAAACAATGGAGGAATTTAATATCAATCTTAATGGATACACTGCAAAATCTTAAAACAAATCATAAAACTGATTACCTCCATCGTATTTTAATATTATGCACTTTTTGTTCGTGTATATGTTACGCCCAAACACCGAAATCGCTCAGCGAGCGAAAAAAACAGCCACAACGCGTTGTGGATGCACCTAAATGACCACACACCGATGTTAGATATTTTTTCGCTTCATGGCCGTTCTGAAACAACCACAACGCGTTGTGGACGATTCGAATATGACCACAACGCGTTGTGGACGATTTGAAAAATACTGAATGCCCGGTTAGGTTAATTGAACGCCCGGTTAGGTCAACTGTATGCCCTTGACGATTGGTTAGGTTAAGCCTTGATATTTTCGTTAGTTTTAACGAAAATATCACAGCTTAACTTAACCAATCGTCAAGGGCGTACAATTAACCTAACCGGGCATTAGTTAACCTAACCGGGCACTCAGTTGACTTAACCGGGCATTCAATTAACCTAACCGGTTGGTTAATTTTTACATTTACGTCTCATTCTAAAGTTGCTTAAAATTAATCGAAACCTACGGGAAAATCACTGATAATCATTTTTTAAAGGACTTTATCTTTTTTCTAGCATATCTGCTTAACGTTGCTTTTTAATCGGTGAATATGTCGATAAATATACGTCGTGTCTATATCATTTCAATATACGGCGTGTTTAAATAGAGTTTGGTGAAAGGCATCGGTGTGTGGTCGTTTCAAATCGTCCACAACGCGTTGTGGTCATATCCGAATCGTCCACAACGCGTTGCGGTTGTTTGAGAACGGCCATGAAGCGAAAAAATATCTAATATTGGTGTGTGGTCACGTAGGTGCATCCACAACGTGTTGTGGCTGGTTTTCTCGCTCACTGAGCGATTTCAATGTTTGGGCGTAACATATATAAAAGAACTTTCAAATATTACTTGCAAAATACGATAAAAACGGAATCAAATTAATCACATTTATTAAGAGAAAATTTGTTTGTTTCTTCATGCATGATTTGTATTTGAAGTCTGCTCTCATTCATACTTATTAATTAAAAATTCTGATAATTAATTAATTAGTCATCTGCGCGTGATAGGATAATTATCCATGTGGAATAGCTTATAATTCAATTCAGTATTATATATATAATGAACGTACAGAAAATATTTACTGAATATTTGCATTTACTTATTATTATTATTATTATTATTATTATTATTATTATTATATTTCAGTGATTACGGTGTCGGGCTGTAAGTAGCGAGGTTTTGTGTTTGCTCCCAGCTATTAGCACCGAGTGGGATGGGCCGGCTACTCGCCCTGTTTCTGCTCGTGCTCAGGTGACCATTGAGGCACACTCACCTCCACGTAATGGGGAAATGAACTTCTGGGTGTTACCTTTTTAATTATTATCATTACAGTATTATTAACATTAATTAATGACATCTACAAAGAGTAACAATATAATTCGATTCCATTTATTAAGTTATTTTAATAAATGTATGTTTTAATTATTTTATTACAGTTATACAAAACGTAAAATTTCTAATAGTTAACTACAAATTATTTTTGAGGTTATTATTAAAAATATCAGACAAAAACAATTTGGAATTGTTACATAAGTTTTTATTAATTTTAGAGACAGATTTCAGATGTCAAAGTATTTACGGTACTGAACAGTGTAACCCGACATTTGGTAACCGATGAATGGTACTTGGTCGAAAAGAGTTGGTAACCGAACTCTTTTCGACCAAGTACCATTCATCGATTACACTGTGCAACAGAGATTTCTTAACATAGCATAGAAAGCGTTATTGTATACAATTTTGACATGCTGATTTCAGATATGTTATCAAAATATGTCCATCACGTCAGGTTTTATTGTTATGTGAACCGTTAAGCGCACATTAGCGCCCGTGGGTGTTCTCTGATTTCTGGGTATCAGGAAGCTGATTGGTCAGTTATTATGATGTCATCGATGACGTAAATTCTTGTCATATTTCTGTGAAGCATCTGATTGGTTGGTTATTGCATTTCCAGTCACGCCAATTCGCCTCAGAGGTGTTGACTCTCACTAAACTGCCTTCCACTTCAGTGCACCGTTAGCTGTCTCGTTGTCGATAAAGAGCTGCATATTTTCTGATGTGTTTTACGGTATTTCAGAGTGAAAATGGCTTCCAAACGCTCTTGCATCAATAGTCCGGACAATTTCTACTATGTGTGTGGAACCTTTACACCTAAACCACAGAGGAGAAATATCACAGAGTTGGTGAAGACAGCCAACCATCTGTATTTCGGTGTGAAACTTGGAGACCAAGATAAGTGCTGGGCACCGCACATTCTTTGTGTCTCTTGCAATAGCAACCTTACACAGTAGCTCAAAGGCGAAAGAAAAATGAATTCTGCAGTGCCCATGGTTTGGCGAGAACAAAAAGACCACACAACGGACCGCTACTTTTGTATGACGAAGATTTTTGGATTTTCTAACAAAACAAAACACAACATACAATACCCAAACATTCCATCTTCCATGAAATCAGTGCCTCATTCAGTTGATATGCCAATTCCTGTTGCACCAATAAACTGGACAGAAATGGTATCCGAAAGTGACTCCGATAAAGAAGAATCGGCAACAAATACAGATCACTCATATGAGCCACATCTTCAAGCTGATCCACATCTTGTCACTCAATTAGAACTATACGATTTAGTAAGAGACCCAAATCTCTCAAAGGACAAAGCTGAACTGCTGGCCTCACGATTAAAGGAATGGAATTTGTTGGTTCCAGGTACAAAAGTATCAGTATTTCGCAACCGTTGTCAACAACTATCAAGCTTCTTCGACATCCAGGACAGCTTGTGCTCCTGCAAAGACATCGATGGCTTAATGCTTGAGCTTGGTGATGAACACAACCCTAATGAGTGGCGTCTATTTATAGATTCTTCTAAAGTAAGCTTGAAGGCTGTTCTTCTGCATAATGGTAACTCAAAGCCATCAGTTCCTGCAGCACATGCAGTGTCTATGAAGGAATCGTACGAAAGCATGGAAGTAATCTTATATTCCATCAAGTACAACCAATACAGCTGGAAAATTTGTGGCGATCTGAAGGTTAGTGGGTTGCTCATGGAAATGCAAAGTGGATTTACCAAATACTGTTGTTTTCTGTGCTCATGAGACAGCACGGCTACTAAAGATCATTATCGAGTTCAACACTGGCCTGGAGAGAGAAGTGTTCGGAATAAACCTTGGTGAACCCAGACAATGTACTTCTGCCACCATTGCACATAAAACTTTGATTGATGAAGGCACTTGCATAAACGGAAAAACATGAATTATTTATTTTACCCTATGGTTCCAGACTTATGGGACACCCTGTATATATATATCATATTACATATTAAGGTATACATACCAGAACAATGCGAGAGAACATACAAAACTGCCATTATATTTTAACGTCTCATGGCGGTAGACAAAATTCAAATCTTCTGTAATCTTCAGTTGAAAACCTAGGATAATTATTGGTTTCAAGTGACAGCGTCCATAATCTGTATTTTTCACCAAATTGTCTCTTTCAAACAAAACAAAAAATTTTATTCAGAAAAAGAATACAATATTTTTCTGTACAATTTAGGGGCCATTCAAAAACCACGTGGTCCTTAAAGGGGGGGGTCTTGACGTTTAACCACGTGGCCAATACTGAGCATTAAAATGTCCTGTTTATAATATTGTTTATCATATTATACATATATATATATATATATATATATATATATATATATATATATATATATATATATATTAGGGTGTCACTAGGTAATAGGGGGAAAATTAAACGATGGATATTTTCCTATGACACCCCCTAAAATTGTTCCATTTGGTGTAAAACATAAGGAAGAGAAATTTGGTCCTGATTGGTCATCATTTAAAGGTCGCCCTCGTCACTGAAAACAAGACCCATTTGTTGACGTCAACAAGCTGTTCAGTGTTCACAGCTTGGGCCGAACCAGATAATAAAAAACAAGGCAATTTGGTGAAATAACGAAAGTAAGACACTTAAAAACGCAAAGAATACAAACAGTTTATTATATAATCAAAATAGAAGACATAATTTGGCGAATAATGGTACAAAATGGAGAAGCAACAAAAGCAAAACTTTGAGAAATAAAATACATATACAGTAGCAGAATAATTGGTGCTCATACGCTGATCAGTGATTAGTTCTTTCGCGTCCTCACTAATGCTGATTTGTTCGGAGCTGGGTGTTGCTTTCTGTGGTCAGTGACAACTTGAACGAGGAACTGGAGCTGTTCTTCTTTCACTGTCAACTTTCCGTTCAGCTCCTTCACCAGAGCCACGGCCCGTTCTGCTCTGTCGTTCACCACTGCAAGTTTGGAGACCACATCCCGAGCTTGCACGTATTCAGAGTTTGACGTCCATGAACTGGGATGGTGGAGCAGAAAGCAATCTGGTAACTGAAGTTTTGAGAAGAATCCTCGGGTGTTCTTTGTGATCAGTTGCTCCAGTCCTTTGCTGTCACTGAGGAACATAGTATCAAGAACCAAAGGTCGTTTTGGCGGCATGTGAGGGGCTTCTTGATCTAACGCTGCAACCATGCTGCACTTCACTTCCATCGATATCCTCTCATCAAAGAACGCCAGACCCACTGCCTCCTCCGAATGGTACCACAGGTGCGCAGACAGCTTCTTGGTGGTACCATCAGAGATCTTCTTGTGCGGGTATCGAAGGAGCGTCCTCATCAATTCCCAATCATTCAGCGGAGCTTCGATGGACAGATGAGCTGTTGCCCACGCTTTCATGTAAACTAGAACAGAAAAGAGGCAGATATCTCGAATTCCGCGTTCCTCAGTGTTCGTCAGTTTAAACTGTCTTCGGAAGAGCCAGATCTTGATGGCATAGAGCCCCTTAGCCATCCATCTCGCCCGGTGCATAGCACCAGGGGCGCGGAAGTTTAGTCCCTTGTATGGAACTCCTCCAAGAAAGATGACGGAAAGATCGAGGAATTCCTGATAGTCATCACGAACTTGAAGTGCTTGTGATTTTGCAAACTCAATGAGCTCCGTTCTATGCTTAAAAATAGCTGCTTTGGTGAACGCATCTGTGTCCCGTTTGGAACTGTTGCTGGTCAATGCGGGTCCAATAATCATGGAAGCGCTTGAAAAGCAGAATTTCTGGACCGGTAGATACTGAATCTAGCGATGCTGCGAATGCCGCCTGTAGCACCAACTCCAGTACATGGTGTCTGCACGCGCAGTGTAACAGGTCACGTCCAACTTTTTCTTCCAGAAGAACACAAGTTCCTCCACGGTGGCCTGTGTTTGTCGCGGTTGTGTCGAAACACATAGATTTGACATGATCGGTCACTCCCCATTCATTCAGGCAATCTATGATGGCATTTGTTTGTGCCAGCGCGGTTCCTGACAGAAGTTTTGGCACCCCGAGGAGCTGCTCTGTCCCGGAGCCAGATACAAGAATAGGTAAGCGGTCAACATATTCTCGTGACGTCAGATCTTGCATGAGTTTTCCGTCCCAGTGAACAGTCAACGGACTATTGCCTTGGAACTCGCTCTTCAGTTGCCGAGCCTTAAGGGTACGGAATTTTTCACGCTGACGATGAATGGATCCACGATTGATGTTGTAGTCGCTAGCATCATGCCCTAAGCTGGAAGCTGCCTCAAACAGCAGATATGTGGCCTTTCTTGACGAGAGTTGCGTGCGATCAAGCGCTGCCGCCAATTCCGATGTCATGATGTTCTTCATTGCTCTTTGTTTAGACGCTAACGAACCACCACATGCTCCTTTTTCTTCGCTATCATCTGAGCTGGAGGATGAGGACTCCAAAACCGCTTCGTTGGATACTGCCTCCATTTCAGCTGCTGATCGCTTTCTTCGTTTCTCCTCTTCCTCCCGACGTCGAGTACAATCTTTGACTTGGCGCTGATGGGTCATGTCCAAACCTGCCATTGAACCTGGACGTCCTTTCTGGCGCTGCTGCTGAAGGAACTCCCAATCCTCTGGGTACTTGACCAATTTCTCACAATCAGCGTGGGCGATGTCAAAGAGACGATCGAGGCGTTCAATGAATTCTTTTTCTTTCGTCTTGTGTGAATCGCACGTCCTTGAGGCGTGTTTTTTGAGTCCTTTCCACTCCTCGAAGACTTTATCCAGTTTGCTGACGCAGTGTGTCTCGAGTCTGGTTGGAATGTGAGCTTTCTCCCAGAAGGACATCACTGCTCGAAGTGACTTCCTCAACGCGTCACGTATTGTCATTTTCTTTTCATGGTGAAGGTAAAGGAAGTAACCGAATGCTTGCCTGTAGGAAGGAAGCTTGCATCCTTTCACCTCATCAACCGCTGCCCCTAATAGGTATATACACTTCCGGGTTTCCATCACCAGAAATCACGTAGCTGAAATGAGAAACGGTGAATCGTTAAGTATTGTTCACTTTATTTCTCAGATATTCAGACACACACAGATACACACACACACATATATAGAGATATATAGATATCTAATGAACGATTATGGAGACGCCGCGCAAGCATTAAACTTTGGAAGGCGGGGGCGACCTTTTATAGTTATTCAAATAAAAAGATTTTTCAGTCACCATGTTTTTTTTACCAATGGAATAGATTCGCGGGGTGTCAGCATGAAAATTTCAAACTTTGCATTTAAGTGACACCCTAATATATATATATATATATAGACCAGTGTCATTGACGTCCCACCTCACCAAAGTATTTGAAAGAATAGTTAGACAGAAAATTTATGATTTCCTGGAGACACGGGAAAGATTCAACGAAAATCAGCATGGATTCCGATCAGGTAGATCATGCCTATCACAACTAATAGAGCACTACAACAATATCCTAGATGCATTGGAAGGCAATGATAACTACGATGTTATATACACAGATTTTGCTAAAGCTTTCGATAAATGTGACCATGGTATAATAGGACATAAAATTAAAGACATGGGAATAACAGGCAAAGTGGGAAAATGGATCTACAACTTCCTTAGTGATCGTCTGCAGGTCGTCAAAATTCAAGGTATATCATCATCAGAATCGGAAGTACGCAGCTCAGTACCACAAGGGACAGTACTGGCCCCACTCCTGTTCATTATCATGCTAACAGACATAGACAGCGGAGTAAACAGCAATAGTATAGTAACATCCTTTGCAGACGATACAAAGATCAGCAGAAAAATCAGCGATGTACATGACGTGGAGGCCTTGCAGAGGGACACGAACAAAATATACAAATGGTCAGAAGACAACAACATGTCATTCAACGCCGAGAAATTTCAGCTCTTGAGATATGGTAGAAAAGAAGAACTTAAACAGACTGCATATTATGCTCCAGATAGACAGGAAATTCAGAGAAGCATGAAAGCGACTGATCTCGGGATAATAATGACAGATGATGCGAAATTCGAAACACAAATCAGATAGCGATAAATAAAGCAAAAGAGTCGCCGGACAAGTTCTAAGAACGTTCAAGAGAAGGGACAGGACAGTAATGATTCCCCTGCTAAAAACACTGATTATACCAAAACTTGAATACTGCTCAGTTTTGACATCCCCATATAAAAAGGAAGAAACTAATAAACTAGAAGAAACGCAAAGGCATTTCACAGCCAAGATTGATGGCTGCAAAGAACTCAACTACTGGGAAAGACTACGTAAACTAAATCTGTACTCACTGGAAAGAAGAAGAGAGAGGTACATCATAATCTACATATGGAAAATGATCGAAAAACTGGTACCAAACCTAAAACTAAACCCAATTACCATTCAAACAACACTGGAAAATAGGAAAGGCAGAATGTGTAGTGTTCCCAAATTAAAAGCACGACAAGGGACCTCCTCAACCCTGAAGGAAAATAGCTTGGTTGTCAGGGGGCCAAGACTTTTCAACCAGCTTCCTAAGGACCTCAGAAACGTAACGGGGGTTAAAGTTGAAGTCTTCAAGAAAAGACTGGATGCCTGGCTCAGGACAGTACCAGATGAGCCGGGCGTGCCTGGCTATGTACGGTGGAGAGCGCAAGAAAGTAACTCGCTCCTCCACCAGGCCAGACCTAGAGGCGGGGCCACCAGCTTGACCTCCGTGTGAAGAGAGACCAACACACGAAACAACATAAGGTTATATATATATATATGGGAATGAACTCAGAATGGTTCCCTGAGTTTTTTATGATACACACAGACCGTGCATGGAACAAGGAACTCTTCTGGGATAATTAAATCCACTATAGTCCGAATAAGTAATGGTAAATGACAAATACCATAGTTTTTCTTTTTCATGATGCAAGCCCGACGTGGGCAACGGGTCTCTCGCAAAGAGGTCCCATAAATATAGCTTCCCTCACCAGCTATCTGCAAAGCAGACAGGATCCAGCTTTGGGACATGGATCTAGGGTTTAAAGCAGCCTAGCCCCACTACATTTAGAACCTCAATATAAGTAAAGACTCGTTGCATTCACGTCGGATTGAATAAATCAAAGAAAAAGGGGTAACTATTATATTTTTAGACAAAACCAAAACTTAAACCTCAACTGGCAGAATTGAGCGTCCACTTTTCAAAGCACATAACATGTCCGTTTCATGGGGCTAGGCTGCTTTAAACCTAGATCCATGTCCCAAAGCTGGATCCTGTCTGCTTTGCAGATAGCTGGTGAGGGAAGCTATATTTATGGGACCTCTTTGCGAGAGACCCGTTGCCCACGTCGGGCTTGCATCATGAAAAAGAAAAACTATGATATTTGTCATTTACCATTACTTATTCGGACTAAGTGGATTTAATTATCCCAGAAGAGTTCCTTGTTCCATGCACGGTCTGTGTGTATCATATATATATATATATATATATATATATATCGTAAACTCCAGAAAATTCCAGAAGACTCGAATCTTTATAAACATAAATTCGCTGTACCTTTATTTCGGAAAATTCTAGAAGATTCGAATCTTTAATGTTCATAAAACACAAATTCGCCATACTTTTAATTTGATTATTTTTAATTTGCTTTATTTTAATTTACGTAAGATTAAAAAGGGGTGGGGTGCAATGTTCCCTCTAAGGTGTGCGCGTGTGCGCGCGCACACGCGTTGTGAAACCCGCGCACACAGCAAAATAAAATGCGCACAGGCTCAAGCGTATCATGAGTCACGACAGTAAATGAAGTAATTTCAAAAATATACCGTCACACAAGGTCTGACCATTTGCATCAACATACTCTATAGTCGCTCTTTTAAGTATTAACCCCTTCCGCCCGACTTCGCCGACGTCCGCGCAATTACGCAATACAGATTTTTTTTACTCTATGTATTTGCATTTTTTTTCTTTTATACATTAACGCATTGAATATAAACCTTCTCTTTCTTATTTTTGTATAAAAACGAATAGTAATTATCTCAATTCATAAAAAATAAAATTATTTTTTATTTTATTCCTATTTTGTGAATGGATAAAATCATGTATTAATCTTGATAGTCTATTTTAAATTGCTAAATGCTAAAAATTGTTATGAGAAATGATAACTAAAATAGTCATTTTCAATTAGTTATTTTTATTTTATTTTGTTGAATTTTATTTTACTATTTTTTATTTTATTCATATTTTTAGAATGGATAAAATGTTTTCTGGTACTTACGTATTAACGGGGGGCCACCACATATTGATGATTGGTTAGGTTAAGTTGTAATATTTTCGTTAGTGAAGTGGAGAAATAAAAAGCATCGAGGCACTGCACGCCATCACCTAGAGTCATATCTTGCGGAATTTATGTGGCGACAGTTGGTACATGATCATGACCCATTCAATTCCATTCTTAATGCTATTAAAAATTTTTGACCTCCAGAAACAAATGTTTCTAATGTGTAACATGTATTAATCATTGTAAATATTTGAAATATAAATCATTGTAAATATTTTTAAAAATATTGCTATTTAAAAAATATGATATATTAGAAATTTTCAACTAACGAAAATATTACAGTTAACCTAACCAATCATCAATATGTGGTGGCTCCCCGTTAATACGTAAGTACCTGTTTTCTTTTTTAAGAATATATAATATTGTAAACAGTTTTTTAATATCCATTTAATAGTACCGTAATGATCAAGCTATGACCTTATGGAAATAATATTTATTAAGTATTTAATATTTATATGTATTTCATTTTGAAGATAATAGCGCTCAGAAAAGTTTGCACAATTTTTCACCATGAATCTAAATGTATGCACAACGAAAATTTCTTGCGCACACGGACTAAAAAAAATTAGAGGGAACATTGGTGGGGTGGGTGACATCAGAAGACCACGTGGTTTTGGAGGAGGGGGGTTTAAGTCATTGGCCACAAATGACCACAAAGTGGGGGACGGGTTTGAAAACCACCCGTAAAAGGACCACGTGGTTTTTGAATGACCCCTTAGATATCTAATATATTCACAGTATTCTAATCTGAATATGCCGTTGGAAGCATGGAAGCTTTCTAGACAAAATTAATGCGATTCAGTTTATTATATAAGAGAAGTGAAAATGTTAAGTACCAGTAATAATAATAATAATAACAATAATAATAATAATAAGCAAAAAGTAAAAGTTTACAAAAATAGCTTTTGATTATTTTACACGATTTTAAATAAAATGATCAGTTGTATATTTAGTGAAACATAAATGATGTTTAATGGAAAAATGTAGTAAATTATGAAATTAGCATATTTTACATAGTTAATTATAAAATGGGAATTTAATTAATGTGGTAATAATGGTTGCAGTAAACTTATAATACAGTAGGAACTAATGAAGTACTTCTTTAGCGATTTGTGAAATACTGCATTTATTGATGAAGCCTGTCTGATCTTTATGGAAATTATATTCCATGCACCCGCTCCTTTCAAAGAGAGTGCATTCCCTGCAGTTTCCATTGTACTGTATAGTTTGGTTTGCGTATAAAATATCTGGGAGTCTAGTTTTATAATGATGATGTATTTGATCAAAGGACTGTGACTGATCTTTGAATGGGTGATGTATGATGATTTTTATTAATAACTTTGAACACATTGACAGCAATATTGAATTTGCATAAGTCATTTAGTTTTGAAATATTTACCTTAACTTTAAACATTGGGGAAGTGTGACTTCGTCTGTTGTCATTATTCGAGAGAGTTCGCAGTCATTTTTTATGAATGACTTTTTTATATATATATATATATTATATATATATATATATATATACCACACACACACACATCCTTCATTTCCATTAATATCTGTTTACATGGTGTAAAGGAGAAATAAAACACAACTGCATCATTCTGGCTATTTAATATATCATATATCATTCATGGAATACATTCGGTAAATATGTATATACATCCATCCATCCATCCATCGTGTTCTGCCTATCAGGCAGGTCCAACTCGTGTGTCCCGCCAAAGTGTTCTATACTGAGTTATCCTTTTCATCTCTTTCCAGTACCATGCAAAAGTCAGAGACCACTGTCGATATGATAACTATTAGATAATCTGTCGTATGAAAATTGGTTTTGATACTAAAATACATACAGTATTAACTAGAACCTCTGGTTCATATTAACGTATAACTAAGTTATTACTTAAGTGTATAAAGTTGTATAAGCTGGATGACCCTCTAGTCTGCATAAATTGGACTTGAGGGTTGATTCATTATATTACTTATAAAGCATATGTTTAAAGATCTACCGAACTATTAATGATGGATCTGTAGTAAATGCTCCTAAGCTATTGTTATATCAATATTTACAATTAAAATTATTGACATATTCACTTAAATTCTGAAAAACAAATTTATCTAAAACGTTTTTCATTATAATCCTAATTCATGTTGTTTTTTTCCTTCACAGGCTTAATAAGTGGCGAAACGTACAATTTCTGACGAGATTAGATATAAAATAATACATATGCATAATGAGGGACTGAGTCAAAGAAAAATAAGTGAATCTACAGGTGTTTCCAAAACTGGTGTAAAAAATATCTTGGCTCGTCACAGATCAAATGAGACCCCAGCTGATCGTCTTAGATGAGGGAGGCCCTCTAAGCTTTCTCCATCTGATCTACAATATCTAAAGATTATTTCCCTTCGAGACAGATGCAAATCCAGCACTTCACTTGCAGCAGATCTCGAAAAAACAACAGGTGTCTCAGTTGATCCCTGTATTGTACGAAGGAAGCTTAACTCAGTAGGTCTCAGATGTCCAATACTTGTGTTCCAAAGCATATTTTCTTCTCTTCTCTTTATTTCCATTCCTTAAAAGTGGCGTTTTTGCTGCAACACGTCCTTTTTAAGACCTACTGAGTTAAGCTTCCTTCGTACAGTACAGGGATCAACTGAGACACCTGCTGGACTTGCGTCTGTCTCGAAGGGAAGTAATCTTTAGATATTGTAGATCAGATGGAGAAAGCTTAGCGGGCCTCCCTGATCTAGAAAGATCAACTGGGGTCTCATTTGATCTGTGACGAGCCAAGATTTTTTTTACACGAGGTTTGGAAACAACTGTAGATTCACTTATTTTTCTTTGACTCAGTCCCTCACCATGCAAATGTATTATTTTATATCTACTCTCATCAGAAATTGTACTTTTCGTCATTTTTTAAGCCTGTGAAAGAAAAGAAACAGCATGAATTAGTTATAATGAGAAATGTTTTGGATAAATTTGCTTTTTAGAATTTAAGTGAATATGTCAATACTTTTAATTGTAAATACTGAATAACAATAGCTTAGGAGCATTTACTGCAGATCCATCATTAATAGTTCGGTAGATCTTTAAACACATGCGTTATAAGTAATATAATGAATCAACCCTCAAGTCCAATTTCTGCAAACTAGAGGGTCATCCAGCTTATACAACTTTATACACTTAAGTAATAACTTAGTTATACGTTAATATGAACCAGAGGTTCTAGTTAATATGTATTTTAGTATCAAAACCAATTTTCATACGACAGATTATCTAATAGTTATCAGATCGACAGTGGTCTCTGACTTTTGCACGGTACTGTATATATATATATATATATATATATATATATATATATACAAATGTCACAACCATGCGACCTACCATTTCTAGAGTTGAGCCGTATCCATGTTTGTGCCATTAGAAGTTCGCTGTGAGAAGCGAATGCCCCTTAATTTCATTCCCTCAAAGTACAAAGAAGACAATCGACGATTTAGATCGTTTAACATTTCCATCAGAATATTACCCATATCTCCATTTTCCATTTGCTATAGAATTTATTATAATTAATTATTGTTGCCTTGCATCTAACCCTCATCCCTCAATTTTATTAGATTATGCATGCACATCGAATGTGACATGATTTGAACCCTTGTTTGTACTTCTTTATTCATTTCCTTAATTCTTCCCCAAATGTACCCAGTTCCCTAATATTTACTGTATACTCGTATAAGTATATATGTATTTAATTAATAGTTTCACTCACTCTTCTACCATGGCTGTAAACTGTATCTCTCTAATTCGTTTCCCCTAATTTCTCCCAATAATGACTTATACTGTACGTACGAACTGAATAACTATGGCATATTAATTATGAATTAACGTATTGAATAATTTGATAAACTATGACGTCATAAAGTAACTTAATTTCCTTCACGTTTTCCATACCTTGAATGCCGAATCACGTGTTTAGTATGTGGAATGTGGTTATCTTTCGTATTAAATGTAGGGTAAATTCTTTAACATAATAATAAAAACTTTACACTCTATACGTCATTATTTATATGTTGTTCATTCATACATCCATGTCCTTTCTTGACCTTTATCTTTTGTTAATTTTATTAATTACCTATTGTCTACCTATTGTCAACCTATTGTGTGACTACCAATATGTGTACAAAACTTTATGTATTCGTACATATCCGCTAATGATCATGATTACGTACGTAGTTACCTTACATGTAACTTGTAAGTACATTCACATGTATACTTTTTATTTTTTCTTAATTATTTAATTTCTCGCAAGATATTCGTTCATGCTGACACAAGTGTTCGAATTCCGCTGACATCGGCAAAAGAGAGAGCTTCTGAAGTGAAAATCTTCTCTCTTGCTTGCTTCTAATCTAAAAACATTATCATGTTATATATCGTTATATATTATGTGTATGTTATATCTATGTGCCCATGTACTTTGTGTTATACTCCTAACATCCTAATTGTCTATAAATATGAAAGACTGTAAAAAACTATAGTTAACTGTTGTAATTGTAATTAACTAATAATTTAATATAATGTAATTAATGTACTTTAAAGAAACTGTAATTAACGATAATAAGCAAATGTGAATTAATTGGTAATTATAATCATAGTTGTGATAAACCAAAATTACAATGTACTCAGTGATGTACTTGAGATTGTACTCAATGTACGACCCGACATTATGTCGCCATTTAGGAATGTACACTCGGCGATATTATTATTATTATTTTATTATTATTTTTTCTTTGGGATAAATTCTTGAGTTGCTTCCTATTTTGCCAAATAATTGGTGACTTGTTCTTTTCACAATTTCTTAATAATTTTTTAGATTTAGCTTCATAATGAATCCTAATTGGATTTTTCAATGTTCGTGTTTTGTATGCATTCTCTCTTCGTTGTGGAGGGTGAAGTCGTGTCTTGCCTAAGCATTTAATTGTAAATCTTAAACCTTTAATTTTTGCTCATATGCATATTTTAGTGTAAAGATGCATAGTTCAATTTCCACTTCTAATTAACTCGGTAGATCCGGAAACCATCAGATCTGAAAATACGCGGTTTAAGATAAAAATATACTTCCTCTTCCTATATCCTGTTTATCTGTTTAACCAATGTCACAGCAAAAAAATTTACTTTATTTTCAAATATTGTGCAAAAATAATGCAGCCTATAAAGAATAAAAAACGACACAAGTGAACATTTAATAATAATGATGTTAGCAAATTATGGGTATATAAATCCACAAAATTTCTTCCATGTTCATTCTGACTAGACTGACCTAACTTAGAGGCTAAGCGTTACCTGTAACATTTAGCAGTAAAATATAGAAAGAAATATCTTTGTCTTCTCCTTCGAGCCTGGCTCTCTTCAAAGAATTTAGCCTTAAATAGAGCGAAATAATTTCCCGATACGTTATAAGAAGAATCGAGGAACCTACAGAGAACTTAGTCTTAAATAGAGAAAAATAATTTCCCGATATGTTATAAGAAGAATCGGGGAACCTTCAGAGAATTAAGTAAGCCCCCAGAATCCTCCGCACCACTATAAAAGAACTCGGAGAGTAGTATAGAAGAAATTACTGCAAGTAACAAATCCGTTGTTGCCTCCTAACCAGAACCCCCGTCGACTTCGAACCAACCAAGGCCATAGACGGGGGGTTATATATATATATATATATATATATATATATATATATATACAGTATATATATATATATATATATATATACAGTGTGTGTGTGTATATATATACACACACATATATATGTATAATATATGTATAATATATATATATATATATATATATATATATAATATATATATATATATATATGTGTGTGTATATACGCTCAAAACAAAAAATAATACAGCTAGTACAGAAGAATTCTAATTTATAGAACAAAATCAAAATACACAACACCTGATTAATATAGATATATATATTTACACATACATACATATATATATATATATATATATATAATATATATATATATATATATGTGTATATATACATATATATATACACCCATATATATATATATGTGTGTATGTATATATATATATATATATATATATATATATATATATATATATATATATGTAAAAATGAACCATAAATAATTCCCATATTCCTATATTATCTTATCCTTCATGTAATTCTTGTATTCATTTATATAGTCTCTGTATCCATTGTAAGAAAAAGTATCCATTTTAAAAATTCATGTGTTATATGGTTCATGTATAATCTTATATATTTAACTTTATATAATGCCTATACTCCTATGTATGTACGTGTGTGTATTCATTTTTACATAAGGACCAAAATCGCCCAACGCGAGTTTGGATAAAATATTTGATTCACTTTCAACTTTGCTAAATAATTGGTGACCTGTTGTTTTTTAAAATCTCATAATCATTTTTTTAGATTTCGCTTAATAAGGAATCCTGTTAAGCTTTGCAATGTTCACATTTTGTATACACTCTCTTTCGTTATAAACAATGAGATCATGTCTTGCCTAAGCATTAAAATTGTACATCTTAAACCTTAAAATTTCACTCATATGCATATTTTAGTGTAAAGATGCATAGTCCGATTTCCACTTTTAGTTAACTTGGCAGATCATGATAACATCAGATCTGAAAAGTCGCGGTTTAAGATAAAAATATGGTTTCGTCTTCAAATATTTTGTTTACTCGTTCAAGCTTACCACAGCTAAAAAATTTACTTATTTTTAAATATTGTGCAAAAATAATACAGCCTTCTTAGCATTTAATAATAATAATGTTAGCAGTTTTTGGGTATATAAACCCATTCAAATTCATCCATTGTCATTCAGAAGCTAATTCAGAGGCTGAGCACTACCTGTATTTTAACAGTAAAATTACAGTTGAAGCTAGTTTTTACCTTATCCTTCGAGCCTTGCTCTCTTCAGAAAGAACTTAGTCAAACTTTCCGGATACGCTATAAGAAGAATCCGGAACCTTCAGCATTTGATTAAGTCTATCAGAGTCCTCCGAGCCACTATAGAAGAACTCGGAGAGTAATATAGAAGAAAAAACACTTCAAGCACATCCGTTGCTTGCCTCCTAACCAGAACCCCCGTCAATCGAACCACAGGGCCATAGACGGAGGGGTTAACAACTGGCGACCCTTTAACCAGGATCTTCACGACTCCAGGATTCTTCCAGTCCTCCAGACCTTTAACCAGGATCTCACGACTCCAGGATTCTTCCAGTCCTCCAGACCCTTTAACCAGGATCTCCACGACTCCAGGATTCTTCCAGTCCTCCAGACCCTTTAACCAGGATCTTCACGACTCCAGGATTCTTCCAGTCTTCCAGACCTGGAACCAGAACCAACACCCAGTTGACCGGCGTGTCACGACTTCGAGTTCGTCACATCCACCCGTGAACCGGTGCGTTACGACTCCAAGTTCTTCACGCCTACTTTTCATCTAGGAACAAGTGGCCAGCCAGACACGTCTTCAGGACACACCTCAAAAGGATTTCGCCATAGGAATCTTGTTAAGTACAAAACTCTTTTTTAAAATAATTTCTAAACATTTGAAAAGTCATTATTATTAACAATTAATATTTAGTATTGAGCCAGAATTAACAAAAAACACAGTGAACACTACAGACACCAGTGATACACTCTTTTTATTGAAAACAGTATTGTCACAGTTATTTTCAGTTATTTTTACTATTCTAGTTAGTATAGTATAATTTTATTTAATGTACCAAACATAGTATTACCATACCATCACGTACATTTGAGTGAAATTTTGTTTACATTTTTATTTTTGTTTGCAATCTTTTCAAATTTTCCCCGAGTTAGGCAAATTGTTGTGCATTATTTTTTTTAGATAGTGTAGTTAGGAAAACCCCTTAAGTGATCATTCCATGAATTAAGATCGGTCAAGCAGACCTAATTAGAACATTAATAAGTACCTTCACATATGAGCGATTCAGACGGTGCGCTTTCTGACATCGAAGAATTACCTACACCCATTTTTCCACCTACCCCGCGCCCTTCAAACATATTCCCAAACACACAAGTCAGTATGTCTCAGTCTCAAACCCCCGCCCCAGCATATATTAACTTAGGCAGATTAGTAAATCTTCCTCATACTGTTTTAATTTTTAAGGGGACCATAGATAATCGTTTTGTTGAACCGCGCGTAAGACCTTGGGTTGAGTCTTTAGAGCAACATTTCTTACGCGAGAATATTACCGATGATGATATAAAAATCAGAGAAGCAAAAAGATTTATTGACCCTAAAGAGGGAAATGCCCATGACACAGTCACTTACGTCCCATCAATTAGCGAAGCTATAACATGGGACGATTTTAAACAAAACCTATTAGAATTTTTTAAAGAAATAACCCTTGCACAACCCTTAGCCACATTAGAAGCAGTCTTCCAAGTTAAATGGAAGAAAGAGGAACACGAGGATTTAAACAATTTTATTACACGTACACACAAACTTGTAGGAGAAGCCCTCCGGGCCGCAGAAAATGCATGTGGCATAACTTTTACTTCGAAACAAAGAAATCTAATAGTAGCCACAACCATTTACCAAAACTTACCCGGAGCGCCTAAAAAAAGTTTCAGGAGTTTTTAAATGTTGACAAACCTGTCAGTGTAGCCATAAACAAAACACGGGAACATCACCCCGATTTAGCAAACCAAACCTACCGAAAGGGTAGAGAAACCCCTGTACAGTATATTCAGCAGCAGCCACAACACCAATACCAACAGCAACACAACAACAATATAAACCAAGGCAAATACAGGGAACACCCAAAACAAGCCCCCCAAACCCAGAATACACGCCCTCCTCCACAGTGTTTTAACTGTGATAGTTTCGGGCATATGATAAGTCAATGTAATTACCCCTCGTATTGCTCCCACTGTCACGAACATGGTCATCGCCGTGGCGATCGCCAAAAGTGTGCTGATAAAGCCCCTGCAGGGTATAGACCCCACTTTCAGAAACCAA
Organism: Bathynomus jamesi; assembly: GCA_023014485.1. Classification (NCBI taxonomy): domain Eukaryota; kingdom Metazoa; phylum Arthropoda; class Malacostraca; order Isopoda; family Cirolanidae; genus Bathynomus; species Bathynomus jamesi. Next base: position 770,869 of record JAJOZX010000009.1, on the reverse strand, counting down.
ACCAACCACGTCCCCAAAACGTATCCCAAAAGTCAACCAATCCCCAGAAACCAGTCCATTCCCAGCCTCAGTCGAACTACCAACCCAATAAATCACGACCACAGGGTCACCCACACTCTTACCCCATGTATAAACCCCAATACAACCAGCAAGGTCAACTAGTTCGGTACGTAGAAGTACCCGGGGAGGAATCATTTTCCCCAGAGAACAGTTTTCAAGAACACCCTTCAGCGTATGATATCCCCGTAGAATATGATCCAGGTCCTCCCATAGAAGACCATGTGATCCCTTTTTTAGACCCTACATTGGAGGCAGCAGTTCAACCTCCTCCCTCCTAAATTACAGTAGTAAGCCCAGATACGCACACAAACTCCCCATCAGGATAATAGGTGCGGACCTCTTAGATTTAATAATAAATTGTAGTACGGATAACCAAGATTTAACTGCTCTCCTAGATACAGGAGCACACGCAACGTTAATTAAGAAACAATGCGTAGATGAATTACTAGAGAGTACAATTATAAATATGAACTTAAGGCACCATCCTGCCAACTTAGAGGAGTTACGGGCACACCCATACCCACATATGGAGAAATTGAGTTATATTTAGAAATTGGAAACGCGGTATACCCCGCGAAATGTTGTATAGTGGACACAGTCGCCACCTTTCAGACAGACATCCTACTAGGGATGGATTTTTTTAACCGGAATCAATGGGAGATTTACCCAGCCGGAAAGTTAGTAAAGTGTCGAAATAGGACACACCATCTCCGCGAGGATGACAGACAACTTAATGCTAATAGACTTAGCTCAGTTCAGATTTCCGAAAGAAATAGGAAACCCCCTCTACTTGATAGCAGATCAAGTCGGCCGGTTGCATCCAGAGGGACAACCGCTCCAGAAATCAGACCCCAGGGTAATCAGTTCCAGTTGTTGAATCCAGTTGGATCAACCCAGGCAGTTTCCAGACAGTCAGTTTCCAGTCAGTCAGTTTCCAGACAGTCAGTTTCCAGTCAGTCAGTTTCCAGTCAGTCAGTTTCCAGTCAGTCAGTTTCCAGTCAGCCAGCTTCCAGTCAGCCAGTTTCCAGTCAGTCAGTTTCCAGTCAGCCAGCTTCAGTTCAGCCAATAAGGCAAATTTTAGTCGCCGAACCAGAATCAGATTCACAATTTTTCATATGCCCTACCGAGCATATAACAGTAGCACCTTATGAGAAGATTTGTTTCCTAGCAAAAGTAGTTAACAGTCAAGGAAAATTATTAGAGTCAGAGCGTACTCTGATTACAGAGAAAAGTAATTTCAAAAGAGATGTTCTTATTGCCCAAGTCCTTAGTCAGAGTCAGAATTCAGCTATCCCTGTTGTTTGTTTAAACAAAGGAGAAAGATCTATAGAATTAACTTCAAATCAGAAAATAGGAACTGTTTCCACAGTAGAAAGATTCAGATTTCCCCATCAGTACGATAAATCGTGTTTCCAGTTCCTTAGAATTAAAGCCTTCAATATTAAAAGAAGAATATAAGAAATGTCTGAAGCACTCCCTTCAGGAGTCACCAGCTTTACAGGATCCCAAACTAATGGAATCACTTCTCGATTTCCTGATAAGAAATAAAGATGTGATTGCCCTAACCGGAGATCCTCTGGGCCGAACTAATTTGGTCCCTTTTGAAATCAAGTTGGAACCCAATTCCAAACCCATTTTCATTCCTCCCTATCGGGTTCCACATTCTCAGTTAGTCACTATTGAGGAACACATCAAGGACATGTTGGAGCAGGATGTCATTCAGCCTTCAGCTAGTCCCTGGTCCGCTCCTATGATTCTCGTCTCCAAAAAGGACGGAACATCTCGCCCTTGTATAGATTTTAGACGCCTGAATAACATTACCATCCCAGACCGTTTCCCGATTCCAAACATGCAGGAAACAATTCTGAACGTAGGGAAAGCGAATTTTTTTCATCCCTCGATTTAGCATCAGGTTATTGGCAAATGGAGGTCAGTCCCGAATCTCGGGCATTGACTGCTTTCTCCACTAACCGAGGCCATTACGAATTCCAGGTTTTACCTTTCGGAGTCCGAAATGGGCCTGCTAATTTCTCTAGGTTGATGAATATAGTCCTTTCCGACCTATTAGGTGTCGAAGCTCTCGTGTATCTTGACGATATTATCGTCTATAGTTCGGACATAAAAACACACTTTCAACGCCTTCATAATGTGCTATCACACTTGAGAAAAGCACACCTTAAACTGAAGCTTGCAAAGTGCAATTTTTTACAAGAATCCCTGGTATACCTAGGATTCCTACTCTCGTCCACAGGAATTAAACCTGATCCAGCCAAACTCGAAGCCCTGGAAAGGTACCCTGTACCCAAGACCATCGACGACGCCCGTGCATTTATTGGTTTTGTCGGATTCTATCGGAACTTTATCCCCAATTTCGAATATTGCTAAACCCATTACTAATTTGTTCCAGAAAATTCGAAATTTAACTGGGAATCCGATCACCAACATGCCTTTGAAACTTTAATTAATAAACTAACCTGTCATCCCATTTTACAATATCTGATTACACACAAGACCCTTCATCATAGCCACAGATGCTTCCTCCTATGGACTAGGAGCGTCCTGTTACAGGACGTAGACGGTGTGGAATTACCCATTGCTTATGCCAGTCAACTTCTCTCTGCACCTCAACGGAATTATTCCACTACGGACGAGAGGCCCTAGCGGTATATTGGGCTTTGAAAAAATTCCGAAATATCGTCTCTGGCTACGATGTAAACCATCAAGACTGATCATAAGCCATCACGTACCTCTTCAAGGACAAGACTTGAAGACGATTGAGTAGATGGGCTCTGTTGATTCAGGATTTTGCAGCGAAAATCGTATACAAACCGGGAAAACTGCAAGTTATTCCAGACGGATTGTCGAGACTCAAGCCCGACGCCCGAGTGAATAAAATAGGACTTCTTCCTGTGTTCGACTACGAGTGTCTGCAATACTCCCAACAACAGGACAAACACACCCAAAAACCTTCGGGCGCGCCTGGAAACAAAAGGAACCATCGAAGGTAAAAGAACAGTACAACCTCAAAGATGGGCTCGTACATTTCAGGAACGAAGATGGAAACGACCTCGTGGAGATACCAAAGGATCTCGTTGATATAGCCATTGGACTTTGTCACGACTCACCTTTTTATGGACACATGGGGCCGGATCGCACCATCAAAAGTTTTGGAGCGATACCATTTTCCCGAGATGAACAGAACGGTACATGAATACATCGCCGAATGTCCATCGTGTTTAAAGCATAAGGGCAACGTACCATCCCACCGCTCCAATGCATAAATATCCAGTATGCCAGAGGCCCTGGCAAAGAACTGGAATGGATATACTGGGACCATTTCCCAAAACATCAAAGGGAAATCAGTACATCATTGTTGTTTACGGACCACTTCTCGCGTTACAGCGAAGTAGCCGCCATTCCAGATCAGACCTCGAAACTGTGGCAAGAGCCCTAGTGGAACGCGTCATCCAAAACCATACCACTCCTTCCATCCTAATCTCGGATAACGCCCGTAGTTTCACTCCAAACTGTTCGAGTCACTTTGTAAACATGTGTAGAATTAAAAATACACACATTGTGGCATACCACCCGCAGGCAAACGGCTTAGTGGAAAGGCACAATCGAAAGATCTTGGAAGCCCTGCGCCACGTTGTCGATGCATCCTCCCGTACATGGGATGATTCCCTTCCCATGGTACAAACAGCCATCAACAATGGCTATAATGTGTCCATCGGGGACACCCCTCATTTCGTTCTATATCACTACGACAAGCGTCTACCTTTTGATTTGCCCGACCAAACCGACCCGGCAGTCCTAACATCTTCCGAAATGGCAGAAGCAAATCAGCAACTAGCTGAACGATCTTTCAAGATTTTTGACATAATCCGCTATGCCCTCGACCAACGAAACCAACAGATGGAGCAAGAACAACATAGGCGTCATCCCCGTCAACGGACTATAATCGTTGGTATGCGATGTTATCTGAAGAGCGTGAAACCGCCAGGGGCTCATCGCAAATTATACCCAAAATGGGATGGCCCATATAGGATTATGAAAGACCTCGGAAAAAATCGTTATGAAATCCTCGACCTCCGGGATCATTCCAAACTAAAGATCATTCACGCTGACAATTTGAAGATAGCTTCCGAGCAACACCTTCCCAAAAAACAGCTGCCAGGCGTTCGAGCCGCCTATCCTTCAAAAGGTCAAGATATTAACAAATCGGGCAGGGATCAAAAAACTGAAGTAGTCACCGCGGGAACCGCTACCCATGACGAAGATTGGTACCTCGTAATACCACCATTACTCGAGGCAATCTCTGAACAAGAGGAGGCCCCAGAGCCAAGCGTCCCATCGGACCCAGACCCTGGAGAAACCCCTTCGAGAGAATCACTCAGTGGAACTCCACCATCTCCTCCAACTCCACCATCTCCTCTGTCACCACCCTCGCCGATTGATGATCGACGCACGGACCCGACATACCGCCCGCAAATGCATCACCCACGTGAACTAGAACCTTCACATAAGAAACGAACCCGCTCAGAATCCGAGCTCAACGGTCGACCCCCATTGCCACCAAAACGAGGCCGACCCCTTCGCCCACCAACACAAGTATCCACACAAGTATCCACACAACTACCCCCAGCTCCGTATAACTTAAGGCGTAGAAATGAATAAAATTGTCCCCCTTATAATTTTCCAAATTATTTACTCTTGTAGACCTAGCATTAAAATTTCTACCGGAGTTGTTATAGAAAAACTTGCAGAAGGTAAATTTTTGAAAGGGCATGCAGACCTTTATATAAATTTGCAACCCCCTGCTAGAATTAAAATCAATCTCCTTCAGATACAAACCCAATTAGAAACGTTTGAAAGTAAAGTCCAAAATTCTTTCCAAGGAAAAGATCAGATTAGTCGCGTTCTGTTAGAAAATACCCTCGAAAATATTCAAACTACAGCACGCGCCCTATCAGAAATATTAGCCTTACCATGGATACAAACTGAAACCAAAAATTCCGAAAACTTTAACCAAAGAAGTAAAAGGGGACTGATAGATATAGGAGGGAAACTGTTCAAAGGTTTATTCGGATTAGCAACCGAAGAAGATATTAAAAGAGTTGAACTTAAATTGAATCTCTTCGCTCGGAATCGACAATATAATGGACACATGTTAGAACAAACTATTAGGTCATTACACGAAAACAATCGCTTCCTTCACTCCCTTTCGGACAGATTCACATACCTTGAATCCATGTTAGCTCAATACAAAGAACACAAACGATATCTAGAATTAATAGAAATAATGAACATACAAGTAACCCTAATCGATAAATACTTACAACGAATAACTACGATTCATTCCAAGGTTTTGCGTGCAACCCAGCTAGCCCATGGAAAAATCACTCTTTCCACCCTAATACCATGGGAAATACTCCAGTCCTTGATTCACACCGCCCAGTCACAATTAAAATTATCACCCATATTCCCACTCAACCACACTAATTACCCTCAATTTCTAGAATACACCTGGACTGTACATGGACCACGCCCCTACACATACCTCATAATTATACCATTTTTCGATTTCCTCACTTATGACGTATATAGATTTCACCCTTTCCCAACACCCTACCAAAATAACTCTAATGTCTATCGATTGTATTTACCCACCGTACCACCTTACCTTTTCCTCACCAAAGATCTATCAGCTTATTCTATGATGTCAGATAGCGACGTCCGGCATTGCCGATTCCCGCAACCAAATAAACAACTCATCTGCCCTCCACTCAAACCAGTTATTCTTCCCACTACTAGGTCTTGCTTTATCGATTTAATTCGTGACCGGCATGCCCCCGTATGTTCATTTAAAAAATTTCATTCCCCTAAAACCATCCAACTACGAATTGGACCAGACATCTGGGTTTCCTTCGCGAACAGGACTGCCGCTACCCTCGAGTGTCCATCAAATTATTCCCTCATTACAATCCCTATGATTATTCGGCTACCAATTGGTTGCTCCTTGCGTTCAAAAGCCCTCCAAATATACAACCCGTATAAGGTTACCCTTAATAACTCATACCCATTTCCGTCGCAAATTAAATTTAAACCCGTCATAGAGATCTTAAATCTCTCCATAAAACCTGTAACCATCCTACCCGAACTGCATGCCCCTGAATGGAATGATCAATTGAGCCGGTTTAAAATTTCGGATGATAACCAAAACAACCTCTTACAAATACTACAACCGGTAACCATTTTCTCAACATCTGCCGTTAGTATCATTATTGTGTGTGCTATTATCCTCGGTGTATTTGTGATGAAAAGATCATTCTGGGAACAAAGAAAACCCAGTGACACGGAACATGAAACTATTTATGCACGACCAAGAGTGCGTACCCAGACCACGTGAACTAGACTTAAACCACCCGACTTATGTTGTATATATAAATCTGTATTATAAAACCAATAGTTATCATCTAGTTAGCCTTAGTTAGGATGTTACGTTATTATATTAATATCATTCTAGAGGGAAGAGCCCTGTAAAAATGAACCATAAATAATTCCCATATTCCTATATTATCTTATCCTTCATGTAATTCTTGTATTCATTTATATAGTCTCTGTATCCATTGTAAGAAAAAGTATCCATTTTAAAAATTCATGTGTTATATGGTTCATGTATAATCTTATATATTTAACTTTATATAATGCCTATACTCTATGTATGTACGTGTGTGTATTCATTTTTACATAAGGACCAAAATCGCCCAACGCGAGTTTGGATAAAATATTTGATTCACTTTCTACTTTGCTAAATAATTGGTGACCTGTTGTTTTTTAAAATCTCATAATCATTTTTTTAGATTTCGCTTAATAAGGAATCCTGTTAAGCTTTGCAATGTTCACATTTTGTATACACTCTCTTTCGTTATAAACAATGAGATCATGTCTTGCCTAAGCATTAAAATTGTACATCTTAAACCTTAAAATTTCACTCATATGCATATTTTAGTGTAAAGATGCATAGTCCGATTTCCACTTTTAGTTAACTTGGCAGATCATGATAACATCAGATCTGAAAAGTCGCGGTTTAAGATAAAAATATGGTTTCGTCTTCAAATATTTTGTTTACTCGTTCAAGCCTTACCACAGCTAAAAAATTTACTTATTTTAAATATTGTGCAAAAATAATACAGCCTTCTTAGCATTTAATAATAATAATGTTAGCAGTTTTTGGGTATATAAACCCATTCAAATTCATCCATTGTCATTCAGAAGCTAATTCAGAGGCTGAGCACTACCTGTATTTTAGCAGTAAATTTACAGTGAAGAGTTTTTATTATCCTTCGAGCCTTGCTCTCTTCAGAAAAACTTAGAAAACTTTCCGGATACGCTATAAGAAGAATCCGGAACCTTCAGCATTTAGTAATCTACCAGAGTCCTCCGAGCCACTATAGAAGAACTCGGAGAGTAATATAGAAGAAAACCACTTCAAGCACACATCCGTTGCTTGCCTCCTAACCAGAACCCCCGTCGATCCGAACCACAGGGCCATAGACGGAGGGGTTAAACATATATATATATATATATATATATATATATATATACGCATAAAAAATGGGAGCATAGAAACACATGCTTTAAGGTTAGTTTCTACCATGCTTAAATAAAATAGTAAACTCGCACGTAATCGAGTCCACATTTACATCCTCATTGCTTTGTACTGCACAATAAATGCGATTTAATATTAATTCCACACTCAAAGTATACGGCGGTCTATATTCAATATAAAAGGCTTTCAACTCGTTTAACACTATTTTTTTACCCACTTTACAATTGGGAGTCAAACTATCACGCGCTTTAAAAATTACATTGTTTGCTACATCACCATTAAATTCAAGTTTATAAGCACTCGTTTCCAAACGTGTATTTATTCTTTCCTCGCTAACCTTTACAACTGTAAAATAATCTTCACATCTCATATCAGCAATTGAAATATGTTTCTAAATCGTGCCGACAACTGCGTCTCATATAAAGAAATAATTCTTCAGGGTGAACAGTGAAGGTAAGATCAGCCCTGTACCGCTCTAGTCCTTTGTACCAAAGTTCATAATATTTTCTAAGATATTTTCATGATATTTCTAAATACGTATTCATTTCTAAACCATTCTCGCCTTGTTCGTCCCGAAACTTGGGAAAATCATTGAACAGGGCGGTGTACGTGTATTGAAGCAACGTGTCAAAATAACGCATATCAGCAGCACGTGCGTCTAATATAGGTTTTAGTTTACGAAAACCGACGACTTCAAATATTCTGGTGAGATGAAACGGTTTTACCCCCACTCAGTTGCTGTCTCTGTACAGGGGTCTTGTTCGCCCCTGTATGGCGTATGCTTCTCATGTGTGAGGTGGTTCAACCTACACAGCCGTGCTTGACCGGGTGGAATCAAAGGCTTTTCGTCTCATCAATTTCCCGCCTCTTACTGACTGTCTTCAACTTCTCCCTCTTCGCCGCAATGTTGCCTCACTCTCTCTTTACTATCGCTATTATAACGGACATTGCTCTTCTGAACTCTCTAACTGCATGCCTCCTCCTTTAAGGAGAGCACGCAGTACCAGACTTTTTACACTTTCTCATTCCTATTTTGTCCAACTATCTAATGCAAGCGTTAATCGGTATTTTCAGTCTTTCATCTACTCAACCGGTCAACTCTGGAACAATCTTCCTCAATCCATCTTTCCCACCTTCCAAACGCAGGGGAGGGGCATAAAAAAAATATATTTGTTAAATAAATCATGTACGTATTATCCATGTTTTGCGCCTAATGTATATACATATTTACATATGTATTTCATGAATGATATACAGTATATTAAATAGTCAGATCGATGTCGTGTTTTATTTCTCCTTTACACCATGTAAACAGATATTAATGTTAATGAAGGGTGTGTGTATATATATATATACATATGAAATAGGATCCCTCCTAAGGAGACGTAATTTTACTTTTAGGATAAAAACGAAGACGTAGAGCAAGAAAGTCATTATATTTGGCTGCAGCCGACGTTTCGGGCAACTCTACCCATTTTCAAGGCCTAATAAATAAAAAGCTAAAATTAATGCATGACAAAAAAAAAAAAATATACAAATGTCAAAAACAAACTAATTCATAGCACAGAATAAAACCACTTAAAGAATAAAAATTAAAAAGCGTAAAACAAGCATAAGCCAAAACAAAAAATTAAAAATTATATACATGACAAATAACACATAAAAGTAAAACTTTAAAACTAAAAACATTCAAACAAATTAGTTAAAAACTTCACTAATAAAAGTTAAATGAAAAAACGCAAAAGTGCACGAAACATACCATGCTCACTTAACATCCTCAAACAACTGAGGCGAAAAGGAAACAGGGTCAAGGGGAAAAACAGAAAATTTAGTTGGTAGGCATTCTAATTAATATAAAGGGGGTAACAGCTAGAATCAATATTTAAGCTGGAGTTCAGAAATTTAATGCACAAAGATTCATAAATACGGAGAGAGGACGGACATTTTAATGATTTAAGAATTTTAAAGTTATTAACGGAAATATCAACTTTACACTTAACAGAATGATTTCTAATGGCAGACTGTTCCTTTTTAGATAAAACTTTTCCTGTCCTATGGCTAATACCCATATGGGAGCAAAATCTTGCCTGCAAAGAACGAACTGTGCTGCCAACGTAGTTCCCCTGGGAACACCCAGGGCAGGTAAACAAATAAACGACAGAACAGTTCATCGCAGGGGGGATTTTGTCCTTGCAACGGAAAAAACATTCAAGGGTATTATTATTCACAAAAGCAACCTTAAAATCAGTGTGAAATAAAATTTCCTCACCACACTCAACAATTGCTTTTTCACAAAAGTGTTAAATTGGTAGAGATCAGGTAAAACAAGATATTTACAATTCTTAGGAACATCATACGTTGGGATAAGTTTGGGGGAATAAACATTATTAAGTAATTTACCAATAATACCTTGTACAAGAACCCGTGGAAAACCATTTTTAAAGAAAAAATCAGTAGGAATTCAAACTCATTATGAAGCAGAGCAAAGTTTGAGCAAATATTATAAGCTCTATGCACTAAAGTGCGAATCGAACTTAGTTTGTAATTAAAATCGCAAAAACTATAAAAATTAAAACCTAAACCCGTAAAAGTAGGCTTCCGGTATGTAGAAGTTAAAACAGTTGAGCCTGATTTGGAAACCAAAACATCAAGGAAAGGAATAGAACCTTGAACTTCCTTTTCCTGCGTAAATATAATGTTCTTATGAAGTGTGTTCAAAAAATTTAAAAACTGAACTGATTGATTGTCCGTTTGGAATAAAGCAAACGTGTCATCAACATAACGTCTGTACAAATTCGGCTTAAGGTGAGGGGGGCACTCGCAGAAGGCCCTTTCCTCAAGATGAGACATGAAAATATTCGCAAAAACGGGACCCAAGGGGCTCCCCATCCCCACTCCATCCAACTGACGGTAAACTACCCCTTGAAAACTAAAAAAGTTATCCTTGACAGCCAAATTCAGAAGCTGCTCAAACTGTGCTCTGCCAAAGTCGTGAAAAGTGAGTCCGGCTGTGGAAAAGCTTTATTTAAATAATTGTAATGGTCTCATCCAAGGGGACATTTGTAAAAAGGGAAGATACATCAAAACTTGTCATAAACAAAGAATTCATATTAAACTTCTTAATTTCCGACACAAAAGAAAAAACTATCCTTAACACTGTACAAGTTCACAGTAAATGATGATAACAGTGGGACAAGAAATTTGGCAAGTTTGTAATTAGCCAAAGGATAAGACGCTAAAATTGGGCGCAATGGAACACCGACTTTATGAACCTTAGGCAGACCATACATAAGGCCCAAATAAGAGCCTGAAACGTACAATTCATCATAAGTGGAGGAGTTAATAACACAATCATGTTTAAGCTTAAGCAAAACACGGTTAACCTTGTCTTCCAATCGCTGAATAATTTTAGAAACCTGTTCATCTACCTTAACAAATTTTAATGAATCAGAAAGAATATCAAGCATTTTTTTAATATAATCAGTTTTATTCATAACCACAACACCGCTACCCTTATCTGGTTTAGTAATAACAATAGATTCATTTACACCCAAGCTTTTTAAAATTTCACGGTCCTCCCTATGCAAAAAAATTGTAGAAAACTTAAAAGCTTTAATTTTAAAAAACAATTCATGGGACAATTGGGAAATATGTTGTCTAACCTTACCAAAATCATTAGCATCAACGGTTGGAAGAACCTTCAGATCATGGGCTATCCTTCAAAATAAAAATAAAAGTCAGCAGGTTTAAAACGCAAGTTGGGAAACTTGAACTTAAGGCCAAGAGACAGGAGAAAACCTTCACGCTTTGACAGGGTATAGTCAGATAAATTCCTAATGACCTGACCAGGATCTAGAAAATAAGGGCGAGATAGGTTAACCTAAAAAGCTTGCGGTCATGAATCCGGGAAATAGAACGTACATATGAAAGGGAGGAAACATGAATATTAGACACTATGCACGCATAATCACAAAAAGAGACCAAGGCCTTCAACTGGCTTTTAAGAGCACAAATCTTGTTCGAAATATCATGCTTAAGCTTAAATTTGTAATTAATTTCATTGTTAAGATAATATACCAATGATGACCTATAAAACTCTGAAGAATAGAGTGAATTACGATACAGTTTGTAATAAATAAAATTAGGAAAGACGCCACTATTCCGGCAGATTTCTAAAAATTCAAGGTCCAATTCAATCTTCTTGAATTTTCTGACAGACTTTTCAAGTTTACGGTGGAGTCTCAAACCCTCTAGTCCATAACGCGTAGATACATATGAAATAGGATCCCTCCTAAGGAGACGTAATTTTACTTTTAGGATAAAAACGAAGACGTAGAGCAAGAAAGTCATTATATTTGGCTGCAGCCGACGTTTCGGGCAACTCTACCCATTTTCAAGGCCTAATAAATAAAAAGCTAAAATTAATGCATGACAAAAAAAAAAATATACGAATGTCAAAAACAAACTAATTCATAGCACAGAATAAAACCACTTAAAGAATAAAAATTAAAAAGCGTAAAACAAGCATAAGCCAAAAACAAAAATTAAAAATTATATACATGACAAATAACACATAAAAGTAAAACTTTAAAACTAAAAACATTCAAACAAATTAGTTAAAAACTTCACTAATAAAAGTTAAATGAAAAAACGCAAAAGTGCACGAAACATACCATGCTCACTTAACATCCTCAAACAACCGAGGCGAAAAGGAAACAGGGTCAAGGGGAAAAACAGAAAAATTTAGTTGGTAGGCATTCTAATTAATATAAAGGGGGTAACAGCTAGAATCAATATTTAAGCTGGAGTTCAGAAATTTAATGCACAAAGATTCATAAATACGGAGAGAGGACGGACATTTTAATGATTTAAGAATTTTAAAGTTATTAACGGAAATATCAACTTTACACTTAACAGAATGATTTCTAATGGCGTCTTTCCTAATTTTATTTATTACAAACTGTATCGTAATTCACTCTATTCTTCAGAGTTTTATAGGTCATCATTGGTATATTATCTTAACAATGAAATTAATTACAAATTTAAGCTTAAGCATGATATTTCGAACAAGATTTGTGCTCTTAAAAGCCAGTTGAAGGCCTTGGTCTCTTTTTGTGATTATGCGTGCATAGTGTCTAATATTCATGTTTCCTCCCTTTCATATGTACGTTCTATTTCCCGGATTCATGACCGCAAGCTTTTTAGGTTAAACCTATCTCGCCCTTATTTTCTAGATCCTGGTCAGGTCATTAGGAATTTATCTGACTATACCCTGTCAAAGCGTGAAGGTTTTCTCCTGTCTCTTGGCCTTAAGTTCAAGTTTCCCAACTTGCGTTTTAAACCTGCTGACTTTTATTTTTATTTTGAAAGGATAGCCCATGATCTGAAGGTTCTTCCAACCGTTGATGCTAATGATTTTGGTAAGGTTAGACAACATATTTCCCAATTGTCCCATGAATTGTTTTTTAAAATTAAAGCTTTTAAGTTTTCTACAATTTTTTTGCATAGGGAGGACCGTGAAATTTTAAAAAGCTTGGGTGTAAATGAATCTATTGTTATTACTAAACCAGATAAAGGGTAGCGGTGTTGTGGTTATGAATAAAACTGATTATATTAAAAAAATGCTTGATATTCTTTCTGATTCATTAAAATTTGTTAAGGTAGATGAACAGGTTTCTAAAATTATTCAGCGATTGGAAGACAAGGTTAACCGTGTTATGATGAATTGTACGTTTCAGGCTCTTATTTGGGCCTTATGTATGGTCTGCCTAAGGTTCATAAAGTCGGTGTTCCATTGCGCCCAATTTTAGCGTCTTATCCTTTGGCTAATTACAAACTTGCCAAATTTCTTGTCCCACTGTTATCATCATTTACTGTGAACTTGTACAGTGTTAAGGATAGTTTTTCTTTTGTGTCGGAAATTAAGAAGTTTAATATGAATTCTTTGTTTATGACAAGTTTTGATGTATCTTCCCTTTTTACAAATGTCCCCTTGGATGAGACCATTACAATTATTTTAAATAAAGCTTTTCCACAGCCGGACTCACTTTTTCACGGCTTTGGCAGAGCACAGTTTGAGCAGCTTCTGAATTTGGCTGTCAAGGATAACTTTTTAGTTTCAAGGGGTAGTTTACCGTCAGTTGGATGGAGTGGGGATGGGGAGCCCTTGGGTCCCGTTTTTGCGAATATTTTCATGTCTCATCTTGAGGAAAGGGCCTTCTGCGAGTGCCCCCCTCACCTTAAGCCGAATTTGTACAGACGTTATGTTGATGACACGTTTGCTTTATTCCAAACGGACAATCAATCAGTTCAGTTTTAAATTTTTTGAACACACTTCATAAGAACATTATATTTACGCAGGAAAAGGAAGTTCAAGGTTCTATTCCTTTCCTTGATGTTTTGGTTTCCAAATCAGGCTCAACTGTTTTAACTTCTACATACCGGAAGCCTACTTTTACGGGTTTAGGTTTTAATTTTTATAGTTTTTGCGATTTTAATTACAAACTAAGTTCGATTCGCACTTTAGTGCATAGAGCTTATAATATTTGCTCAAACTTTGCTCTGCTTCATAATGAGTTTGAATTCCTAACTGATTTTTTCTTTAAAAATGGTTTTCCACGGGTTCTTGTACAAGGTATTATTGGTAAATTACTTAATAATGTTTATTCCCCCAAACTTATCCCAACGTATGATGTTCCTAAGAATTGTAAATATCTTGTTTTACCTGATATCTACCAATTTAACACTTTTGTGAAAAAGCAATTGTTGAGTGTGGTGAGGAAATTTTATTTTCACACTGATTTTAAGGTTGCTTTTGTGAATAATAATACCCTTGAATGTTTTTTCCGTTGCAAGGACAAAATCCCCCCTGCGATGAACTGTTCTGTCGTTTATTTGTTTACCTGCCCTGGGTGTTCCCAGGGGAACTACGTTGGCAGCACAGTTCGTTCTTTGCAGGCAAGATTTTGCTCCCATATGGGTATTAGCCATAGGACAGGAAAAGTTTTATCTAAAAAGGAACAGTCTGCCATTAGAAATCATTCTGTTAAGTGTAAAGTTGATATTTCCGTTAAAACTTTAAAATTCTTAAATCATTAAAATGTCCGTCCTCTCTCCGTATTTATGAATCTTTGTGCATTAAATTTCTGAACTCCAGCTTAAATATTGATTCTAGCTGTTACCCCCTTTATATTAATTAGAATGCCTACCAACTAAATTTTTCTGTTTTTCCCTTGACCCTGTTTCCTTTTCGCCTCAGTTGTTTGAGGATGTTAAGTGAGCATGGTATGTTTCGTGCACTTTTGCGTTTTTTCATTTAACTTTTATTAGTGAAGTTTTTAACTAATTTGTTTGAATGTTTTTAGTTTTAAAGTTTTACTTTTATGTGTTATTTGTCATGTATATAATTTTTAATTTTTTTTTGGCTTATGCTTGTTTTACGCTTTTTAATTTTTATTCTTTAAGTGGTTTTATTCTGTGCTATGAATTAGTTTGTTTTTGACATTCGTATATTTTTTTTTTGTCATGCATTAATTTTAGCTTTTTATTTATTAGGCCTTGAAAATGGGTAGAGTTGCCCGAAACGTCGGCTGCAGCCAAATATAATGACTTTCTTGCTCTACGTCTTCGTTTTTATCCTAAAAGTATATATATATATAATATATATATGATGCAAACCCACACGGAAAAAAAAAATGATTCCAAAGCTTTTTTTGTATTCTGAATAAACGAAAGGCCTTGGAATCATTTTTCTTTTTCCTTGTGGGTTTGCATCATTCATTCATTTCTCGTGCTTAATTGTGAAATTCATCCCATATATATATATATATATATATATATATATATATGCGCGTCTGCGTGTATTCTCTAGCTGTTTCGACTGGCAGTGGTTCGGTTACCGAACAGGATAGCCACATTTTACTTTAAAAATTTGTTGTGAGAGGTGGTACCGCTACAGTTAGCCTATATATGTATATATAAGTCACTAAACTAAGGCGACTGGCTGCTTACCCTCTAAAGAAACTGCCTGACAGCAGGTTATGCCATACGATTGGCTGCCTTCTATGCCAAATGACTCTGATGCTAAAGCCGCCAGGATAGCGTGTGAAGACTCCATTATGCACCGAGACATGTTTGCGAGAACATCTTTTTTCTCTCTCTCTCTCTCTTTGTGTTTTATTACTCTTGGTAGGTTAGGTTACCCATTCCCCCTTTGCTAGGTTAGGTTACCCTCTCTCCCCTTCATACATACCTCCCTCTCCCCCTTAGAGGGTCTAACCCCCCTCTCCCCGCTGAGTAGGTCTAACCCCCCTCTCCCCGCTGAGGAGGTCTAACCCCCCTTTCCCCAATTGTTGCATAATACCCTCTCCCACCTTGGAACATTATTGATCATGTTGCATGTAATTGATTTGCACTCGGGAGTTTTGCAGGTATACTACTCGCATCCATTTATAAACATGCTCTAATTGCTTGTTCGTTTCATTTATCAGAATGTTTAAATCATGATGGGAAGAAATAAGGTATCATCTGCATATTGTACACAGTTTAATATGTTAGAGAGTTCAAAATTAATGACGTGAATTAGAAATAGTAATGGCTCAAGAATAGATCTTTATGAAATCCCACTAGTTTGCATGGTCTTGCCGGATAAATTTTTTTTGAAGCTAATATACTGACGACGATTTGTCATTTCTTGTTATTCGGTATAAGTGAAATTTATTCAATATGATTTCATGCGAAAGTGCATCAAATGTTTTTGACAAGTCGAGAAAGGCCAATGTAGTTTTTCTGTTCTTTTATTTTGCCATTTAGGTTCTCATAGACCTTTTCTAATCGCATGTTTATGGCATGCATGCCCAATTCTGGAACCAAACTGAGGTTTAGTTAAAATATCGTATTTGATTAAGAAAGTATTAAGTTTATTGTATACGATTTTTTTTTTCAAATATTTAACTTAAAGTGGGCAATAGTGATGAATAATTCCAACAAGGAAGTTGATGTTTCATTTGATAAAATTCGATGAAATTATTTTCATCAAGGAGTAAGTTCGATGAAAAGCACTTCAACAAGTATCAACGTTCGATGAAAAAAATTCCCATCAACTGAGGGTACTTGTTCGATGAAACTTCAGTCTTAGTGATACTATCCACAGTCCACACAAACCGCTATACAGTAAAGTACCACCTTCGGAGGGATGTAATAGCTAACTGAAGAAGATTCGTTTTCTGTTGTTGTAGTTGTTGTTGTTATTAGCTTGCTTTTCTTAAATAATTCTTTAAAATCTCATTTTTAAACTCCTTTAAATGGCTTTAATACTTCTGCTTGGGAACCACTGTAACTTCATTACATTGTTCATTACAACTTTCGAATTTCTTGAAAAATGTTTTAACTTAATATTTCTTAATGTAAATAATGGAAAACATACTATATATAATAGTATCTTTTAGCAGAAGAGAAATATATATATATATATATATATATATATATATATATACACACACCTTTTACAACCTTACGAAACCGAGACATTTTTTTAATTCTTAACCTAACCTAAATAACCTAATTAATATAATCTAACCAAACCCAACTTAATAACCTTTTTTATATCCTTTGTTTTCATATTTAGTGATTTTCGATAAAAAAAAATGTATGAAACTATGGCGAGAAAGCCAATGTCACTGCACGCACAGTCGTGTCGCGATGATCTCATTGTGTTTCCTAAAGATTTTCCAGTTCTGTTTAGGTAGCCAAGAATACACACATACACACGAATGCATGCTCACAGAGGTATACACGCACATCTATATGTATATATTAAACAATTTACATAATACACTGAGGAATATTTTGAATGATTAATTTGGCCGACTTTTAACACATTCAAAACACATCAGCGAATGAAGTGAATTAAGGAGAAATGAAATGAGGGAAGGAAAACAGTTTTAACGATTGAAACTTATACAAACTTTCAAATATCGTTAACGAAAATTTAATTATCACTTAGCGGTCAAAATAAGTGGTAAGAATAAGTTAAACTCGCAATCAATTGACGTAAAAATTTATAAATTAATTCCACTTAATAAAATAATGGAACTTAAAGGTGAAACTGAATAAAACAAACGTATGTCATTAAAGAAATTCCCCTGACAAATTAAGAGAATAATTTAAACATTTAAACGAGGAGCAGAACATGCTAACATATTCGTATGCACATTTATTTGCATTTCAATTTTTAGCAACTTTATTTTAGTTTTCCTTCGTATACTCTTTTTAAAAAAAAACTCGTTTTCTTTTCGGTATTTATTTTTTTACTTTGGGTTCTGTGTATATTGCAGTATTTTTCCCCCTGTTTAGAATGCATGAAAGAGGCTGTAGTCTTTTATATATATATATAATATATATATATATATAATATATATATATATATATGCACTAAAATCACAAAATAACACGTGACCTTATTAATAAGCAAACAACCACAAGGAAAAGGAAACACAAATATATATATATATATATATATATATATATATATATATATATATATATATACAGGGTGTCCCATAAGTCCGGCATCATAGGAAAAATAATAAAAAAAGGCAAAACAAAAGCTTTTATTTGCAGAACGTGCTCAATATGTCCACCATTGTTTTCAATACACAAATTCAGACGTGATACCCAGTCAGCAAGCACACGGTGAATGATGTCAGGAGTAATGGTGTTACATGTCCCAATAATGCGCTGCGGCAAATGTTCAACACTCCTAATTTTCTCTGCGTATACCAGCGCTTTCAAGTGGCCCCAGAGATAAAAATCTAGTGGCGTGAGATCCGGGCTTCTAGCTGGCCATTTCACAGGCCCTCGACATCCTATCCAATGACCAGGGAATTGTTGGTACAGGTATTCCCTTACTTGGGTGCTGTAATGTGCAGGAGCGCCGTCTTGCTGGAACCATGTTGGGAAATTTCCTTCTTCGTTCAAGACACTGGGAAATGCTTCTTCCTTGAACATACGTAGTTAGGTGCCTCCAGTGACATGTTCATCGAAAAAGAGGGGGGCCTATGATGCGATCCTTCCAAATGCCACACCATACCATCACCCGAGAGGCACCTTGTTCCTTTGAAGAGGTATACCAGTGAGGGTTGTTTTGAGACCAGTAGCGGGTGTTCTGTCGATTTACCTCACTATTTCCATAAAAAACAGTCTCGTCACTGAACAGAATGGTGGACGGGAAATTGGGATCCCGAGCATATTGTTCCGTAGCCCATTCACAAAATTCCATCTGCCGGTCGGGATCATCTTCGCTTAATTTCTGTAGGATCTGAAGTTTATATGGATGCCATTTGTGAGCCTGAAGAATGCGATGGATGCTACTTTTCGACGCTCCTGTCTCGGCGGACAATCGCCGAAGAGACTTGTTGGGACTTCTGTTAAAATGAGCCAGGATAGCAGTCGCTGTATCATCGTCAGTGGTCCACTGCGTGGTTTATCTTCTATGGATCCTGTTTCCTTAAACTTTGCAACAAGTCTGCTAACACAACTCTGTGTTATTGGCTCGCGGTCTGGATGCAGTCTGTTAAATTCAGCAGCGGCCTCTCTTTGACTCCGATTTCCTATGAGTAGAATTATCTGGATTCGTTCTTCCTTGCTCACAGACATTATGGCCTGTAGAAAGAGAAAAATATGAATTATGGTTTGTAGAAATAGAAAAATATGAATTTCTCCTATGATGCCGGACTTATGGGACACCCTGTATATATATATATATATATATATATTATATATATATATATATGCGCCTCGGTGGTGTAGTGGTTAGCGTCGCTGACTACGAATCCATCGGCCCGGGGATCGAGACCCGGTGACGGCAGCCGGGGCGCGCAGCAAAACTCAGCTGTTCATCCTTCCGCACAATAAAGAAAGAAGTTGGCAGATAAATGGGTACCCTGGGTGGCCTAGTGGTTAAGACGCTGGGATGCTGGTGGGGCCTGGTTCGGATTCCATGTTAAACTGTAGGTCTAAGGTGGAGTTAAAAGCTTGACCTTCGTCATAATGAACAATTCGGGCGGAAGCTAACCAAATGTGTGTGTGTGTATGTATATATATATATATATATTTGCACAGAAAGATGAAGACCAAAGCGATTGTATATATATATATATATATATATATATATATATATATTTGCACAGAAAGATGAGGACCAAAGCGATTGTATACAACATTTATTCCAGTAGAACGTTTCGAATCTAACTAGATTCATTATCAGCTAATCGTGTGGTACAGGAGACAAAAAAATATATATTTTTTAGTTAGATTCAAAACGTTCTACTGGAATAAATGTTTTATACAGTCGCCTTGGTCTTCATCTTCCTGTGTAAACTCAGGTTTCCCAGAAACCGATCCACAGCTGAAATATTATTTAATTTGAACCCTCTAGCCATTTTTGCATAATTAATAAACATTACATTACTGTATATTTTGAGAATGGCCGCGGCATCATCTCTCTACCTCTTTGGTTTATTAACAGGAAGGCCGAGTTCGTTTGCGTCATGCATTCCAATCGACAAAACTTGTTTCAATGTAGCCTCGACCAAACTGTTAGTAAATGCGAACTAACGCACTTCCGCAAGATTTTGAAACAAATATTTTTGATTTTTTTCCAAATTTAGTTTTATTCATTTCCATTCTTCCAAATTTGTTTTTCTTATAGTGGTAAAAATTTTTATAGTTCTTAAAATTTGTATACTAAACCTTTATATTTACTAGATGTAAATATAAAGTAGGATGATCTTCTCATCGTTTTGTTAATACATATTAAGGGCTATCAAACCTCGGCCCCCGTAGGTCCAACGTCCAACACAAGGGGTCTTGAACTTGGGGTTACTACACAACTCTCCAGAAATCGACACAAATTTTCGGGCACAGTACAAATTCAAAGAACCTCTTCCGCTCCAATCATCTCTTACAGGCGTGGTCCCCCTCATTTTCCAGACACGGGACATCTGGATTGGTTGTAACCCCCTGTCTGGCGGAATGAGTCCAAGGTCTCCCTTCAGAAATCACTGAGGTTCTGCGTGGATCTGGTCTTTATACCTAACGGATTTGGTCCAGTAATATATTTTTTGGATATCCACAACAGCCCACAACTGGATGCTTTTATTTGTTAGAAATTAAACATAACTATGTTCGCTTTCTTCAGGATGCACGGTATTTCTCCCGTGTTGAATGATCGTCTCCATATCCAATATAGGGGCTAACGAATGCATTCTTGCAGTTTTTGATCAGTGTGGCACTCCATTTGTCCGGTTCTGCCGTCGAGTGTACTTTTAGTTTTCCTATAGCTTGTGTAATATAATCTGTTGTAAAGCCGAAGTCCGTTATACTTTCCCTTTGCAGTTCTTCAAAGAACGCATTTCTATTGCATATCAGTTTATCAGTTTTGGGGATACTGAAAGATAATTCATACTGAGCTCTTAATATTTCAGATATCTCTGTTAGATCATCAGATAAAGCATTTTCTTCATTTTCCAAAGGTCCGATAGTCGCGTGATTATTTTACTTTCTTTTTGCAAAATTATAGAAGTACTTTGAGTTAATCTTTATCACTCTTGTAGCGTCGTCTTCTTCTTTCTCTGTATTCTTCTCAATTAGGTCATGTATGTTGCAGTTTATACCGTCAGTTTATCGTTTAATATTTTTTGATTTTGTTGTCTTGGCAGTTTCTTAATTTTAGTCACTCTTTTTCTCTTGCGGAACATTGAACTCTTTTGTCTCGCGAACCTGCTTCTTTTTCATCTTCTTTGCATTTTTGGGACATGTCTTTCCATACTTTCCAGCGTCTTCTCCTCTAAGGTAATTAGCATCTCTTCTGTTGTCTTAGCATCAAAAATGGTTTTCCATATATATATATATATATATATATATATATATATATATATATATATATATATACGTATATATATATATATATATATATATATATATATATATATATATATATATATATATACAGGGTGTTCCATAAGTCAGGCAATCATACGAGAAATTCATTTTTTCTATTTCTACAAACCATAATTCATATTTTTCTCTTTCTACAGGCCATAATGTCTGTGAGCAAGGAAGAACGAATCCAGATAATTCTACTCATAGGAAATCGGAGTCAAAGAGAGGCCGCTGCTGAATTTAACAGACTGCATCCAGACCGCGAGCCAATAACACAGAATTGTGTTAGCAGACTTGTTGCAAAGTTTAAGGAAACAGGATCCATAGAAGATAAACCACGCAGTGGACCTTCAAGGAGGTCCACTGACGATGATACAGCGACTGCTATCCTGGCTCATTTTAACAGAAGTCCCAATAAGTCTCTTCGGCGATTGTCCGCCGAGACAGGAGTGTCGAAAAGTAGCATCCATCGCATTCTTCAGTCTCACAAAAGGCATCCATATAAACTTCAGATCCTACAGAAATTAAGCGAAGATGATCCCGACCGGCGGATGGAATTTTGTGAATGGGCTACGGAACGATATGCTCGGGATGCCAATTTCCCGTCCACCATTCTGTTCATTGACGAGGCTGTTTTTTATGGAAATGGTGAGGTAAATCGACAGAACACCCGCTACTGGTCTCAAAACAACCCTCACTGGTATACCTTTTCAAAGGAACAAGGTGCCTCTCGGGTGATGGTATGGTGTGGCATTTGGAAGGATCGCATCATAGGCCCCCCTCTTTTTCGATGAACATGTCACTGGAGGCACCTACCTACGTATGCTCAAGGAAGCAGCATTTCCCAGTGTCTTGAACGAAGAAGGAAATTTCCCAACATGGTTCCAGCAAGACGGCGCTCCTGCACATTACAGCACCCAATAAGGAATACCTGTACCAACAATTCCCTGGTCATTGGATAGGACGTCGGGGGCCTTTGGAATGGCCAGCTAGAAGCTCGGATCTCACGCCACTAGATTTTTATCTCTGGGGCCACTTGAAAGCGCTGGTATACGCAGAGAAAATTAGGAGTGTTGAACATTTGCGGCAGCGCATTATTGGGGCATGTAACACCATCACTCCTGACATCATTCACCGTGTGCTTGCTGACTGGGTATCACGTCTGAATTTGTGTATTGAAAACAATGGGGGACATATTGAGAACGTTCTGTAAATAAAAGCTTTTGTTTTGCCTTTTTTTATTATTTTTCCTATGATGCCGGACTTATGGGACACCCTGTATATATATATATATTTTTTTTTTAACTGCAAACAACACACAGTATAATTAAAGTAAAGAACGACGCTTCTATAGAAGAACGTTCCGCACAAGATGAGGAGGGAGAACGAACAAATGAAAAATGAGGTAACCACTCGGGAATCGAACCCGGGATCTTCCGATTGCCGGTCAGATATGCTATCCACTACACCATGGGCCTCGATTAATCAGAAGTCTAATTCTCCTACATACGAGCAGAAACCAATGCAAACAACACACAGTATAATTAATGTAAAGAACGACGCTTGTATACAAGCGTCGTTCTTTACATATATATATATATATATATATATATATATATACATACTTACGAAATTTAGCTACGGAAACCAGCATAGATATCATATGCCTAACGGAATCACACATAAATAGGAAAAAGGCTGTGAAAACTGCATCTAGGATACTGAAATAGCAATACTGGACTGCAACATATACAGAGCAGATAGAGTGGCTAGACGAAGGGAAGGGTGTTGTATCTACGTGAAAAACACATACACGTGTGAGGTGAAGGTAAGCAAATAAAACAGCACAGTCAAAATTATTATTTTAGAAGTAAAAGAACTGAACCTAACCATTATGGACGTCTCCAGACCACCAAACACCACAAAAAGTGAATTCCTTTGCCACAAATGAAATAGAAAACATGTTAAAATTACTTGAAACTCCAGCAACAAATATTCTAATTTCAGGAGATTTTAATTTCCCATTCATAACATGGAAGAAAAATAACGAAGGCATATATGTTGAGAAGTTTCATGGCAACATTACAAAAGCTAATAGAACCCAAGCAAAAATGCTATTAGATATGATGGAACATTACGCCTTTACTCGGGAAATCTGTGAAGCCACTAGAAAAGAGAACATTTTGGATTTAATTCTGACAAATAACAATGAGATAATAATGAAGAAAAGGTAAAGCACACAAATTTCTCGAACCATAACCTAATCGATATACAATTGAAATTAGCACCAAGAGGTCAGAAAATGTATCCTAGAGAGTCAGAAGGAATATTTGAAGGCTTAAACATAAATTCAAAGAAAGTGGATTGGGAAAGTGTAAATAAAGATTTAAAGGAAGTAAATTGGGAATTGCTACTTCACGAAAAGACTCCAGAACAAATACTATGTACAGGGCTATTGAAAATAATTCATCCGATTTCAACTGAGAATACTTCCGTACCTATCAACCGTGCATCAACTGGGCATACACCACATGAAAGAGGAAATCTCCGAGTTTTACAAGATCACTGCGAGAGGGCTCCAAAGTCACGCCGTGGCCTAGCCTAGCAACAAACAGTCAGTGTGAAAATGGCGTCCGCACAGCAGAAGGCGTTTTGTGTGTTGCAGTTTTCGAGCTATAAATCGGTAGTCACAATGCAGCGTGAGTTTCGTCGACGTTACAGAACATTACAAGTACGTTAAGGATACTGTGTACGTGCCACCGTTGCCCACATCTTTGGATGAGCTCCGAACTCGCATTGTTACTGCCGTAGAGTCAGTGACAACGGACATGCTGGAGCGAGTATGGGAGGAATTCGACTATCGTGTCGACGTTGCTCGTGTAACTAGGGGAAGTCACATAGAGCATTTATGAGGTGCGAGACAAAATTTGGGCAGTTTTTCTTTTGGTTGATGTATCACAAATCACTCTGTATTTGTAACATTAAAAAATATTCTCATTTGAAATCAGGTGAATCATTTTCAATAGCCCTGTATAATGGAGACTGAACTCAAACCTATATTACTGAAGCATGTTCCAGAAAGACAAAAAAGAAAACGTAACAACTTCGAGAGAAAAATCAGGACACTATTTAGACAACGGAAGAAAACCGTAAAACATCTCCACAGATGCAGAACTGATGCAAGGAGATTCAAACTAGAGAGGAAACTAAGCGAAATAGAAATGGACAAAGCAAGCATTCATACATAAGACAAACGAAGAGGAAAACAAGATAGTAGAAAACATAAAAAATAACCCAAAATACTTCTACACGTTTGCGAAAACGAAAATGCAGTGTAAAGAGAGTATTGATCCGTTGATAGACGGGGAGGCCAAACACACAAATAACCCCCCAAAGATGAGCAACCTGCTTAAGGAACAATTTAACTTTGTCTTTAGCACCCTTAAGTCCGAGATGAAAGTACAAAACCCAGACGAATTTTTCGACATTGATACAAATCATCCAAGAACAAATTCTGGCACAAACCTATTAACAGACTTAACGTTCTCGGAAGGAGATGTAATTAAGGTTCTGTCAAAGAATCGAGACAATTCGGCAACAGGGCCAGACACATGGGATGCCACGTTTCTGAAGAAATGTAAAGAGAGTATTGTCAAACCAGGGCAGTAACTATGGAGAAAATCACTCGAAAGGACAAATTTCACTTCCAGTAAAGAACTCGAACATTACCCCCTTCTTTAAAAGTGGTAGTTGGATGATTGCAAAAATCCCGAGCACAAAGCATGCAATATGATCAATAATTGCAACATTGCGTGCAAACGGGGGAGAGGGGGCTATTCATGAAGGAGGGGAGAGGGGGTTATGCATGAAGCGAGGGGGGGAGTGGGTAACCTTACCTAACAAGGGTAATAAAACACAAGGAGGAAAGAGAGAGGAGAGGAGGAAGAGAAGAGGAGATGTTTTCGCTGAGGCGTCTCAGAGTATTTTGAATTTTTCCCTGAGCTCCCTGAACGGCTTGGCTCACAGTCATTGGCTTAGAATCCAGCCATACCCTGGGGACACAGCCAGCCGCATGGCGTAAACGGCTGACAGGCAGTTTGTTTAGAGGGTAAGCAGTCAGGGACACAGCCAGATAATACAGCCAGTCGCCTTGTTTGGAGACTTATATGCAGTGGTGTAGTGCTAAATAAAGAAGTGAGGGAACGCATTTTGAAAGTGTTACTCAGATGCGGGGGGGACAATGGCGAGCGCGGCGAGCCCATACAGCTGGGGGTCCGGGGGCACCCTTTTGAAATCTGACCAATTTCAGGGATATTTTGAGGTCATATGCACTGGATATTAGGATATATTCGAAGGTTGAAGATGCAGTATTTCCAGTGTCATTAGATATACGACATCCAGTACGATCAATAAAAATAGCTAACAACTGGAATGATTAACTAAAAAAAGTTAACAACTGGTACGCCGTGGTGACTGTTTCACCAGATCTTTATAGGCTAGCATTGCCTCAGTCGAAGCTAAAAGAAATTGAGCAGTTAATGATTCTTTCTCATATTTCTTCTAGGGGTGGGAATTAAAATTTCATGACGTTAGAGATTTGTAAGTTCGGATTTATTTGAAATAGTGATGGAACGCCGTTCCGTCTACCAAAAAAAGTAAGGGAACGCCGTTCCCACGCGTTCCCACAGCACTACACCACTGCTTATATGTATACTGTATGTGTATATTAGGGTGGCCCTTAGTTGTATGTGATTTTCTGAAATGAAATATTTTTCATCTCCCAACCTCCAAAGTTGTTCTAATCCATGTAAAAATGCTCTGTGTAAAATTTCAGCTCAATCAGACAATATTAAGATGGCCCCCCCAAAGGCCCTAAAGTTTCAGATTTTAACAATATTGATATTTTTTCATATAAAACCGTTTTTATCTTCTTTACAGTGTTTTATTCGAAAGAAATATAGAATATGATCGAAAGAGAATTCAATTTACAATAAATTTAGTTATAACCATTATTTGCTTAAAACCAAAATTGGACGAGATATTCACGGAAATTGAAAAGTATCATAAGTGCGTAAAAAAAACGCTTCTGGAAGGTTCTAGATAGTTCTGCGCCTGCGGCCTATATAAGCGGCGTAATTATTTGTTGTAAATAAAATTCATTTTCGATTATGCTTTGTGATTATTTTCCCAAACAAAGTTTGCAAATGAATTATAAAGGTTTTATATTAGAAATACCAATTATCGGTGAATTTTGAAACTTTAGGGCCTTTGGGGGCCACCTTAATATAGCCCAATTGAGCTGCAAATTTGCACAGAGCACTTTTTTATATATTGGAAGAAGATTAGGGGTTGGGAGCAAGTAATTTCAAAAGTTAAAAAATAAGGGCCACCCTAGTGTGTATATATATATATATGTGTGTGTGTGTGTGTGTGTGTGTGTGTGTGTGTGTGTATGCAGTGCCGTATTAAGTGGGGGCCAGGCCCCAGGGCCCACCTGTTTTAGGGGCCGATGTTTATAATGATATCAATGATAAATTTGGAATGCTCAACAATATCTCAACTAACTTCAGAAGAAGCATCAAAAGCAGCAAAAAATCTGGCTAGTCCATTACCCAAATGATTTTGAGGACAGCTTCGCATTCGAGTTTCAGCATTTTCTACTGTTTGTCAAACAAAACGCTTTAGCTGACACTCGCCCATTAGGAGTACTACAGGAAATTCACAAATTGAGGGCTGTTTTCCCATATGCTTTCATTGCTTATCGCATTTATTTGTGTTTGATGATGTCAAATGCAACTGCGGAGCGTTCTTTTTCTCATTTGAGCATGATTAAAAATGATAAACGTCAAATGCTAACCCAAAAGAAATTGGCAAGTCTGTTACTGTTATGCATAGTAAACGATATTTTGCAGAATTTAAATACGGAGCTTGTGATTGGAAAATTTAGTGATATGAAGCCGTGCAAAACATTTTTGTAGACTGGTGGTGGATGATTTTGTGATCAACTTTTGTAGATTAGTAGTGGACTGGTAGTCGTGTAATTGGTTTGGTGTAATTGTAACAGCTTGGTGTATATATATATATATATATATATATATATGTAAAACTTACATTATTTGATTTAGAAATAAATGGTTTTATTAATTTACGGCTCGAAGATTTGTCTTGTTGAGGGGCCCAAAAATATTTTGGTCCCAGGGCCCAAAAATTCTTAATACGCCACTGTGTATATGTATATAATGAAATACGAAAGTCCGAGCGTGGAAGAAGAAATCGAAATGGAGTTGGTCATTAAATAATAAAACTAGAATTTCGAGCAGGAACTAATTAGTTAAAAGCGCGGGAGTCGAAGGAAGACGAAAACAAAAAAACAGTTGAATTGGAATTTTTGAGAGAGAGAGAGAGAACGAAACAAATGAAAAAAATGAGGTAACCGGCAATCGGAAGATCCCGGGTTCGATTCCCGGGTGGTTACCTCATTTTTTCATTTGTTTCGTTCTCTCTCTCTCATCATCTTGCGCGGAATATCTCCTATACAAGCGTCGTTCTTTACGTTAATTATACTGTGTGTTTGCAGTTAAATGTATATAATGTTACGGCATGCGGGAGGTGCCCCCTTGGGGCATTGGTTTCTGCGCGTATGTAGAGGAATTACGGCATTTGAATGAGTGAGGCCCATGGTGTAATGGTTATCATATCTGACCGGCAATCGGAAGATCTCGGGTTCGATTCCCGGGTGGTTACCTCATTTTTTCATTTGTTTCGTTCTCTCTCTCTCATCTTGCGCGGTATATCTCCTATACAAGCGTCGTTCTTTACGTTATATATATATATATATATATATATATACTTAACGACGTAATGATCTTAATGACAGTATTTAATTTTTTAAACTTAATTATTTAATTTATTAACACCCAGATGAACAACCTCGGGACCTAACCTAACCAATCGTCAAGGGCGTACAGTTGACCTAACCGGGCATATCGAGTTGTTCTTTTACGAGTAATTGTCTCTGTATCACTATCAAATAATTTCCTTAATTTACATTATGAAGTCCATTCACCAGTTTTAGATGCTCGAATTAGTCCTCTTATAGGATCTTTTCGGTTTGACGGCCTGTAATATTTTTTAACATTACTTATTTTTTATTGTCCAGTTTTAATCGAGGATTTCAAAAATAACATTCATGTTCTAGAGAAACAAATAGTGAGGCAGTTCTATGCAATTTAACAAATTTAAAATATATATTTTTAAACCGTATTGGGATCTTTTTGGTTTGACGACCGGCGGAAAAAAACGAGTCATGACTACGGGACCGTCAAATTCTAGACTCTACCAACTGGTTAGGTTAACTGAATGCCCAGTTAGGTTAACAGAATGCCCGGTTAGGTCAACTGTACGCCCTTGACGATTGGTTAGGTTAAGTCATGATATTTTCGTTAGTTTACTGTCAAAACAAACGAAAATATCAAGATTTAACTTAACCAATCGTCAAGGGTGTACAGAAGACCTAACTTGGCATTCAATGAACCTAACCAGGTATTCAATAATTTTACCATAGGTTTCGATATATATATATATATATATATATATATATATATATATATATATATATATACATAATGACGTAATGATCCTGATGACGGCATTTAATTTTTTTAAATTAATTATTTAATTTATGAACACCCAGATGCACAACCTCGGGACCTAACCTACCCAATCGTCAAGGGCGTACAGTTGACCTAACCGGAAATTCAATGAACCTAACCGGATATTCAATAATTTTACCATAGGTTCCGATATATATATATATATATATATACAGGGTGTTTCTAAAGTAACAATCTATTTTGGTGAAATAGGGGGATTTTAAACAATTGTTATATTGGCATAATGGTATGTGCATTGTTATACAAAATTCATGTATTTATAATATTTCAATTGCTTTACACGATTTTTTGTTAATTATTTTATTTTATTTTCAGACCCATATCATTGATGATGAATGTGCAAGAACGGGTTTATGTAGTAACATGCAGGATAAAAGGCATAAAGTGCAATGAAATTAGAGAAAAGTTTGAGAGAAGGTTTCGTAAAACAGGCCCTAGAGACCAGGCTATTCGCGAATTAGTAAACAAATTTATGAGGACTGGATCTGTGCATGACGAGCGTAGATCTGGACGGCCAAGAAGATCTCACGAAAGAATCGAATCTGTTCAAGAAGCATTCGAAGAGGATCCACAATTATCGATTCGGAGGGCATCCCACAGATTAGAAATTCCACAAACAACGGTTTACAGAATTCTATGTTATGATTTAAAGAAAAAGCCATACCACATTCAAGTGTTCCACAACTTACAAGATGATGATTATCCACGAAGAGCAACAATGTGTGCCGAGCTTATTAATCAAATTCAAAGTGCGAATCTAAATTTATTTTGAAATAGCATGTATTTTGTTTAAATATATATATATATTTTCATGTTTTAAAGGTGTTTTTTTTATAATTCATATTATTTCGCAAAATAGATGGTTACTTTAGAAACACCCTGTATATATACACACGGGGACTAGTATGTTTCATGGACTGCTCTCGATTTTCCTACGAAATTGCAAACAAGGACAGTCGATGACCCTGATTTTGTTTCTGCAATCGGTTTTCTTGAAAAATGATAAAGAAAAATGTTATTGGATATTGAATAAATTTATTTACTGGAACGACGCAATACACTCCATCTTTTTGAATAAGTCCGAGCTGGTGTGGCGCTTACGCCATACAAATTCACAAAAAATGACAAGAATTAGTGCGATATCTTGCAAAAAAAATAATAGTATAAGAAACTCGATTAGGTTAGGTTAGGTTAGGTTAAGTCAGGTTAGGTTAGGTTAGGTCAGGTTAGGTTAGGTTAGGTTAAGTCAGGTTAGGTTAGGTTAGGTCAGGTTAGGTTAGGTTTCTCAAGAAAACTGATTGCAGAAACAAAATCAGGGTCATCGACTGCCCTTGTTTGCAATTTAGTAGGAAAATCGAGAGCAGTCCATGAGACATACTAGGTCCTATGGATCTTTTCGGTTTGATGGCCTGTAATATTTTTTAACATTACTTGTTTTTTATTGTCCAGTTTTAATCGAGGATTTCAAAAATAACATTCATGTTTTAGAGAAACAAATAGTGAGGCAGTTCTATGCAATTTAACAAATTTAAAATATATATTTTTAAACCGTATTGGGATCTTTTTGGTTTGACGACCGGCGGAAAAAAAAACGAGTCATGACTACGGGACCGTCAAATTCTAGACTTTACCAACTGGTTAGGTTAACTGAATGCCCAGTTAGGTTAACAGAATGCCCGGTTAGGTCAACTGTACGCCCTTGACGATTGGTTTGGTTAAGTCATGATATTTTCGTTATTTTACTGTCAAAACAAACGAAAATATCAAAACTTAACCTAACCAATCGTCATGAGCGTACAGTTGACCTAAAACTTTCGGGGATTTGGGAATCTTAAAGCGTATATGATATTTTCTAAACTAAAATGTATAATTGCCTCACTATTTGATTCTCTAAAACATGAATGTTATTTTTGAAATCCTCAATTAAAACTGGACAATAAAAAACAAGTAATGTTAAAAAATATTACAGGCCGTCAGACCGAAGAGATCCCTCTTATAAGTCGACGCTTTTCAAATGAATATCTACAGTAGTTCAGCTAATTTTTCCTCATACATTTTACTTCTCAATTCTGGATTCATTTTGGTTGCTCTAGCCTGAACTCTTTCTTATTTATCAGTGTCTTTTCTGAAGTATAAGGTGTCTAACTTGGAGACTGAACGTAGTGTAGGCCTACTGTATATCAAGATGCCTATGTCTGAAGCTAGGCTCAGGGTCACAGGCTGGTTCTTAATCTTGAAAGATTTGTCTAGCCAAGGCCTAGCCAAATAACAACTTACTAAATGCCTGAAAGACCTAAGCCTATATGAAATAAACGAATAAATGCACAAATATAATAATTGTTTTCTCTTCTTTTTGAGATAGCCTATAAATACAAACATTAAATAAAATGCGTAACAACTTCAAAATATTTGTAACCACTGTGCGCGTGCATCTAAGTGGAAAGAATCGAAAACTAACTTATTAGAAAAATGAAGTGTTTAATTTCTACGCCTATGAAACATTTAAGCACCGTTTTCAGTTATCTGAAATATCTATTAAACATTTCAAAAGAGCTATTATTCATTTCATGAAGTTAAGGTCATTATGAAATGTCGAGTAGACATTTCATATATAATCGAATGTCTCGAATGTCTAATACCATTTTAAGTGGAGATGTTCAGACAAAATTAAAATACAGAACTAAACCAAATTACATTTACGATATATATATATATATATATATATATATATATATATATATGTATATATATATATATATATATATATATATATATATATATATCGGGTGGGCAAAAAAAAGGGAGACCTCGAACTTTGGCTGTAAAATCCAAAGTTATGGTCAGATTTCAATATTTTTGTCACACCCACAACTAAGTAAATTTCTTATAAGGTGAGCGGATTTCAAAGAAAACTAATGAAAATTACGAATTTATTGAACATTTCTTTATGCCACTGGAAATTCTCCATTTACACTCCTACTGCATTTTATGTGCAGATAAAAAGTTACAAAGTACTCACATATGGTGTTACCTTGATGTTAATAAAAACTGCTCGATATGTTTACCACATACTTCTACAGCCTTTTTCAGTCTAGGACGGAACTCATCTATGGCTTTATTGATTTGTTCTTGTGGTAGCTCATCCCATTTTTTCAGAAGAAGCTGTCGTAAATGAGCGACATTTCTTACTTTGACCCGATAAATTCTGTGACAAATTTCCCCAAAGGCCGTAATCGACAGGATTTAAATCAGGACTGTTTGGTGGCCATATTTAATACTGCTACCTGGTATTCTTTTCATATCTCCTGTTTTATCGATTTTCTTGAGAAGCTTGTCCAAACCTCCTGCAGTTGGCTTACGTTAATTAAAATCGCTTTAATTATCAACTTGAATCTATGATTAGCAACATTTTTCTGGAATATTCGCCATAAATCCAGTTTCTCAGATAAAATGCCAAAAGATAGCATACAAACCATAAAATTACCTCGTACTGACACACTAAAATTTCCTGGTTCTATGTATCGTATTTGCCGACCCGACAGTGCAGTTGTAGTGTAAATGGAGAATTTCCAGTGGCATAAAGAAATGTTCAATAAATCGCTAATTTTCATTAGTTTTCTTTGAAATCCGCTCACCGTATATGAAATTTACTTAGTTGTGGGATGTGAAAAAAATATTGAAATCTGACCATAACTTTGAATTTTACAGCCAAAGTTCGAGGTCTCCCTTTTTTTTTGCCCACCTGATATATATATATAGATAGGGCGATTCATAAGTCTGTTACCAGTGTAATGGTGAATAAAAAATAACTACAAACCACCGTAACCTGTGATGTTTTTTTATTTGAGGTTATTTTTAGACAATTACACATTGGAAATTAACAGTGTAAATTCTTTCTTTTAAATCATTGACATTACGAGGTTTTGTAGCATATACCCTATCCTGGCAGTAGTATAGTGGCAAAAAGAGAGAGTGCAAGTTGCATAATATTACGTAATGTTGCAAGAGTGCCACCCCCACCCCTTTGTTGCAAAAAAAGAAAAAATTCCCCGCCCCCCCTTTGTTGCTAGCCCCAAAATGGGACTGCAAGGGGTATGCAACTTGGAGTTATCCCCCAAGATGACCCCCCCCAAGGGAAGTGCCATCGTTTGTTGCCAACCCCAAAATGGGATTGCAAGGGGTATGCAACTTGGAGGCGGAGTTCTCCCCCAAGCTGAACCCCCCAAAGGGGGCATATCTGACCTAAGAGGCCTCTTTTGGGGGAGAAGGGAACGCCTCACCCCCCAAAGGGCCAGAGGATCCAGAGTAGGGATCCTTGCTCGGCGAATGCCGAGCGAATATGAGTCTTCAGCCGCCCGCTGCCGACTTATAGGGTCCAAAACAGCCAGTTGGCTGAGTTGCCAGATAGCGCCATGTATTTAATTCATCAGCCAATAGAAGGCTTAGTTGCCAGTTTTCGCTATATATTTAATTAAACCATATATTCATCAGCCAATAGAAGACTGAGTTGCCAGATAGCGCCATGTGTTTAATTATTCCTTCAGCCAGTTGCCAGATTCGTCATTTATTAAATTAATTCATATATTATTCAGCCAGAGCCAGTTGGCTTAATCAGTCAGCTGGCTTAGAAGGCTGAGGATTGCAGTGTTTATTTGCATATATTACTCCGTCATGTGTCTTAGAAAGCTGATAGCAATAATTATTTAATTAAACCATATATTCTTCCGTCATCTGACTTAGAGGGCTGAGTTGCCAGATAGAAATAATCATTTAATTAAAGCATATATTAATCAGCCAGAGCCAGTTGACTTAATCAGTCAGTTGGCTTAGAAGGCTGAGGATTGCATTGTTTATTTGCATATATTACTCCGTCATGTGTCTTAGAAAGCTAATAGCAATAATTATTTAATTAAACCATATATTCTTCCGTCATCTGACTTAGAGGGTTGAGTTGCCAGATGGAAATAATCATTTAATTAAAGCATATATTAATCAGCCAGAGCCAGTTGGCTTAATCAGTCAGCTGGCTTAGAAGGCTGAGGCTATCTTATTAATTTTTCCTCTTTTAGACAATTATTGTACATCAATATAAATTTGCAGGGAGCATTGAGTAATTCTGATATTTGCATAAGGCTGTCTCTTCATTCCCCAATTCGTACAACAGAATAAACTATTTTTAAAAATATAAATAAAGGCGTGAAAAGAAAAACATATACATATAAAATGGAAACCGGGGTTCGCACCCCGGCCCGGACTCGGTCCGTTTGCTGGGAGCCCTGCGCCTCAACCAAGCGTTGTAGAGAGGTTGGGCTGAGGAAGTAGTCTTTTATTATTTATTATAATTTATTTAAATTCATTATTTCTTTATTTTCTTTCCTCTATCATAAATTATTGCAATTTGAAGTTCTCTAGGAGAAGTTATTAACATCGTATAACAAATTTATATGTTTATTCAACAAAGTTATTTATTTATTTTGCAATTTTTTCGTTAACAAAATTCAAGTTAGACAGAGAAGAAATCATTATTTATTTTAAAAGAAATACACTCAATCTGAATTAGATAAAACACCGCTGCTTCAATACGAACCAAATCGTGCGGTAATACAATAGGCCAGTGGTCCCACCCGATTGTGGCACATCTACAGATTAAACTATCGCAGTCCTTGAAGACAAAAGGTGAAGCTACCTTTCTCCGCTTAACAAAAGATTGTTCCAGGTAAAGGGTTTCATTTTTACGCACAAACTTACAGTATATATAAGCAGGAGTTCCCAACCAAATATAAATTGTATTTATTCTATTTTAAACAAGTTTTAGGCCGATGGATGTCCACATCGTTTATTAGCATTTTGTCCGAAAAGTAATCTAAATTTATGGCAAGGTGTCACAGTACAATACAAAAATCTGGAACCTTGTATATATATTTCCTTCGGAAAGTATGACCTTACCCGAAAAAATAAACTTTAAGACATGACACGTCCTAAATTTTATTTTTGTTCCGAAATGAGGACACAATGAGGTCATATATATACCCACAGCTCACCTTTCTGTATTTAGTTTTTGTGTTTACTTTTTCTGATTTAGCGAAAATTGAAATAGAGATTTTTCCAAAATTTGATTTGCTTTATTAACACTTGTAGAAAGGTCTCCGCCAATGGGAAAAGGTACGTTTTATATCGGCTAAGGCTTTATTCAACCCCGCTTAGGTAACAGATACACCTTTCGCAGATACTAACTGTGGCATTGTCTGCAAAGCAGACAAAGGACCTTCAGGACAATAGAAATATGCAAGTGTCCGTGAGAACAAATCTAAATAAAAAAAAAACTTTCCTAATTCAACAATACGAGAACGAACTGGTTTACCAACAAACGGGTATGATGCTCCACCCAGATTTCATGGCCATCTGCCAATCACCGCGCGGAATACCTGAATGAACTCGTTCTCAAGAAGCCTATAGCTAAACCCCGCCCCACCTTTCGTGGCTCCTCCCATTCATTGCTCGTGAAAAGGGAGCGCTGCTCACGGATTGGTCGAAAGAGCATGAGCCGTAAACCAATAGGAAGTTAAGATTATGCTTGTGGGTTGCTCACATAGACCCCTATAAAATGGAGAGTTTCGTCGTCTAGGGCCAGATTCTCGTGCAACTTATAGCAACATACACACAAATGATGGACGAAATCTGTAACTGTCCTCAACTGTTTTTTGAAGAAGACCGTTACAGCCATGTAGCTCTTTATCTGTTCAGCGCCGCAGATCGTGGCAATCTTTTAGCATCCCAAGCTGTAACCGAAAATTGTGACGGGGTGCAAGAATCTACAGCCAATTCAGTTGAAATGTAATTTGTAATGTCATAAGTGTTTTGAAAAATCATGTTTAATTAATGTCTGTACCCATATATTCAGTATATATATATATATATATATATATATATATATATATATATATATACAGTGCCCGCGAAAAGTATCCGATCACTCAAGAAAATACAATATTTTCCCTTGATATTCAGAGACACGTAATTCACTTTCTATTTGTTCTAGCGACATCTGGTAACTTTGAGGTTGCTCGCTGATATGAGAGCTATCCAACGCATTCTCAAATTAGTGTTCTGGTAGCCTTCGTTGCGGGTGGCTGTGTCTCAAATTTGTCAGATTTCACTGTTTGTGTAAATTTCTTAATATTTTTTTTTTTTACAGAAAGTGGTGTAAATAAAATTTATATATAATGTGTGCTAAAAAACAACTTAAGAGTGATTGTCGAGGTGCTATTGTTGCTTTGCATGCATGTGGGAAATCACAGAGACAGATAGCTAAGGAATTAAAATATCCCAAAGTACCGTTAATTTATGGGTTTCACGGCTAAGAATAATGGTGGCCTAACCACGCCAGTCCCTAAAAAACGA
Organism: Bathynomus jamesi; assembly: GCA_023014485.1. NCBI lineage: Eukaryota > Metazoa > Arthropoda > Malacostraca > Isopoda > Cirolanidae > Bathynomus > Bathynomus jamesi. Next base: position 734,182 of record JAJOZX010000009.1, on the reverse strand, counting down.
TCTGGCAGACCGAGAAAAACAAATTCGCGAACAGACAAACTTATGAAACGTTTAGTATTGAAAAACCCAACAATAACTGCGAAAGAAATAAAATTTAATATGAATAATTTGTTATCTGGTGTTTCTGAACGAACTATCCAGGAGCGGCTCCAAAAAGAACTCGGATTACCATCTCGCCATGCTGCTAAGAAACCGTTCATTAATGAAAAAATGCGTAAAAAACGTGTCGCATTTTGTAAAAAATACATTCATTGGACTGTTGATGACTGGAAGAAGGTTTTATTTAGCGATGAGTCGACATTTTTGACATTCAGAAGTTGTCCAAAAAAGGTTCGCCGGCCTATTGGCTCAAATAGGATGGACCCTAAATACACCCTAAAGACAATGAAACACCCTCCAAGTGTGATGGTTTGGGGTTGTTTCGGTTACTATGGGCGTGGAAACTTATATTTTCTTCCGAAGAACACAACTATGAATGGTGCACGGTATTTAGCAATGCTACAGGATAAACCTCCAATGGCAATGGCAATCCAAAGGACAAAAACTACATGCATGATGGTGCACCATGTCACAGGGCCAAAATAGTGACAAAATGGATTACTGACAATAAATTTGATATTTTGGATTGGCCTGGTAATAGTCCAGATCTCAATCCGATAGAAAATCTGTGGCTAATAATAAAAAATATGGTTGAATGCCACGACACTGGCTCAGTCGAAAAATTACAAGAGGCCATCAAAAAGGTATGGTGCAAGGAAATATCAGTGGAAGTTTGTCAAAACTTGATTAAATCCATGCCAAAACGTCTAGAACAAGTCATCCAAACCAAAGGACAGATGACAAAATACTAATATAAGGTTAGTATACATTTAAACATTGTTTTTTATGTAAAAAATACAAATTTCAAGGGTGATCGGATACTTTTCGCGGGCACTGTATATATGAAAATTATTTCACGAAAGTAACACGTGGTTTTATTCATCATATATATATATATATATCAGCCCTCGGCAGTTTTTAATTTTAGAACACTTTTCTTTATTTTTCTGAGAAAAAGATTGGTGACTTTGCTATAAGATATAGTTAGCTAAAAATTATAATTTTTATTTTCTAAAGGTTTAATAGTTATAATATTTAAATTCTTATAAAATATGAAATGCACTACGGGGAACTTTGAACTTTATATCAACCTGTAGACAATCATTTCTTCTATATATGGTATGAAATTCATGTTATACTATACATATGTACTGTTCTATTAATTTATGAAGGTCGACGTTCGTATGAACCTGAAGTTTTAGACTTAAAATTAGCCCTACTATGTTTTCAATTATTATCTGTTTCCAACCCGATTATTTCGGCATACATATATATATATATATATATATATTATATATATATATGGTGTTTTATTTGTGCTTTTCTCGTTTTTTAATATTTATAGGAAGTCTCCAGATTGAATTTATTTTAACATTTGCACGCACTTGGAAATTTTTTTAAATATTGTCTGGTGGCTCATGGATATGTTTTAATTACAGGAGCGACGCCAAATTAGAATGTGTAATCGCCACTTTTGATGGAAGGATGGTTTCTCCCCCGAACCCAGAACTAGCTGTGTTGGCGCGGGACAGTGGGCGTCAACCTGTAGACGAAATAATGTAGGTGCATTGAAACTATATCGATTGTTTTTACATTTCTTTTGGAATTTAACAAAGTGCAATAAAGATGTTTTGAAAGATGTGTTTATTCACTGCATAATGATCCATATATATATATATATATATATAAAGGTGGGCAGGACCGAGTTCCAAAAGGACCGAACTCCAGGAACTCGGTCCTTTTTAAGGACCGTGAGCGGGGAAGTCGGTCCTTTTCTCAGTGAGGACCGAAATGAGGAGCGACGGTCCATTGTTAAGCAATTCCGGACGGTCCGGTCCGGACGGTCTTTTTTAGTGATTTTAGTGTGTTTAGTGATTATTTGAAGTTCTAAAGAAGATGGATCGTTTCCTCCAGAAGACTCAGAAAGAGACTGAGACTGAACTGAAACATGTTTCAACACCTGGAGGAGACGAAGAATCTACTGATGTTAGTGCTTCAACTTCAAGTCAAGCAACTGGAGCTCCTAGCGTCGAGGAGATCAAAGCCAAGGTGACGAAGCAGATGATGTCTATGGTGGAGAGGATTCTGGCAAGAGCGGACTCAGGCAAGGACACTAGCAGCAGCGAGAGTGAGAATGACCAGGACAATGACGACTTCTTTGAGGCTCTCTACGAGGGCGGGGAGAAGACGAAGGAGACCGGGACCAAGTTGGTGGAGACATTTCTCAGCGAGAGGCCTGTGAAACCCTTCATCTTCAACAAGGACTCGTTCCCCAGCCCGGCGTTGAAGGACTTGTTCATCAAGTTTAACACGCCTATCCCATCCAGTGCCGCCGTGGAGAGGCTCTTCTCTTTGGGGAAGGACGTCCTCAAGCCCAAAAGGTCAGGGCTCAGTGACAGCCATTTTGAAATGCTAGTCTTCTTGAAGGGAAACTCAAGCATTTAACTTAATAACTTTTTTCATCATTTATGTATTGTATTAATTATAATTTACGTTAATAAAATTAAAGATTTCCGGTGTCTTTAATTTCATTTTTCATTTTAATAAAATTTTTCACTTATATTATATATAAGGACCGAGGACCGAGTCGTTCCTAGGTCCTATCTTCAGAAAGGACTGTGACCGGGACCGTCGGTCCAGTTTGAGGCAAGGACCGGGACCGGGCCGTCGGTCCTTTTTGAGGCCCGGGTGCCCACCTTTGTACCACGTGACCACAAAAATTGTCCCTGTTTTTAATCGCTTATTACTCAGTCATTATTGCACTTCACAAATGAAATAAAAAGCTTTCGAAAAAGAATATTTAAAAGTTTTATTTAATTTTTTCGATATCCTGGATACGAAATCAGTACCTATAAAAAAATGAAAGTTTTATCCACCACAATCATGGGTTATTTGTCGGACATGCAACGTGTTTTCATCGCAGAAGAGATGATCAAACATGGCTCGGTAGTTGCCACCCAACGGTCTTTCAGACGACAATACGGTCAGCAAAGGACCATAGATCCTAAAACGATTCGCAGGATTTTCGCAAAATGGAAACATCACGGCTCAATCAAGAACATGCATAAAGGCAACTCTGGGCGCAGCAAAGGTGTGCGAACCGCTGAAAACATTGATTCAGTCGCAAATCAGCTTGAAACGGACAACAAGAAATCTGTGAGACGACTATCAGCTGTGACAGGACTCAAACGGGAGAGCATTCGGAAAATAATCACGTTGGATTTGAGAATGAAGTCATTCAAAATTATGTGTTTGCAACAGCTTAGCGAACAAGACTACCAGCATTCAATGGACTGTACACTCTCTACCACCGCTTGCTTTAATTCTTCGATAGAGGATGGCTCTTGCCTGAATACTTTGTCCTTGACAAATCCCAGAGAAAAAAGTCCAAAGGTGATAGATCGGGAGATCTTGCGGGCCAGGGAAACTGCGAGCGATGAGAAATGAATCTTTGTTCAAAAAATCTTGTTAAACATTCCAGTGATTGCCTAGTTGTGTGGGCTGTTGCTCCGTCTTGCTGAAACCACTTGTTACTGCAGTTTTCTTGTTCAAAAACAGTGTTCAGCATTTCTACATATCTTTCTGAAGTTACTGAAAGCGGTCTCCTTGTCTCTGGGTCCTCAAAAAAGTAAGGACCATAAACCTTGCTGCTACTCAAACCACACCATACAGTAACTTTTGGTGAATGCAGAGGTTTCTCCAAGTGTATATTTGGCTTGTTTTGTGACCAACACCGGTAATTCTGTCTGTTGATGAACCCATTGAGATAGATGTGGCATTCATCACTGAATATTATGTCACTTAATCTTATCTGGTTTTGTTCAATTATTGTTTCAATGCGTTCACAAAACATCAAACGACGCTGGTAGTCTTGTTCGCTAAGCTGTTGCAAACACATAATTTTGAATGACTTCATTCTCAAATCCAACGTGATTATTTTCCGAATGCTCTCCCGTTTGAGTCCTGTCACAGCTGATAGTCGTCTCACAGATTTCTTGTTGTCCGTTTCAAGCTGATTTGCGACTGAATCAATGTTTTCAGCGGTTCGCACGCCTTTGCTGCGCCCAGAGTTGCCTTTATGCATGTTCTTGATTGAGCCGTGATGTTTCCATTTTGCGAAAATCCTGCGAATCGTTTTAGGATCTATGGTCCTTTGCTGACCGTATTGTCGTCTGAAAGACCGTTGGGTGGCAACTACCGAGCCATGTTTGATCATCTCTTCTGCGATGAAAACACGTTGCATGTCCGACAAATAACCCATGATTGTGGTGGATAAAACTGTCATTTTTTTATAGGTACTGATTTCGTATCCAGGATATCGAAAAAATTAAATAAAACTTTTAAATATTCTTTTTCGAAAGCTTTTTATTTCATTTGTGAAGCTGCAATAATGACTGAGTAATAAGCGATTAAAAACAGGGACAATTTTTGTGGTCAAAAAAGACGGAGCAACAGCCCACACAACTAGGCAATCACTGGAATGTTTAACAAGATTTTTTGAACAAAGATTCATTTCTCATCGCTCGCAGTTTCCCTGGCCCGCAAGATCTCCCGATCTATCACCTTTGGACTTTTTTCTCTGGGGATTTGTCAAGGACAAAGTATTCAGGCAAGAGCCATCCTCTATCGAAGAATTAAAGCAAGCGGTGGTAGAGAGTGTACAGTCCATTGAATGTAGCGTTTTGGAAAATGTAATAAATAACTTCCTTTCCCGTTGTGTGAAATGTAAGAATGTCCAGGGACGTCACTTTGAACACATGTAGAAAAAATTAAAACTTTAAAATGTTCTCTTTCGAATGCTTTTTATTTCATTTGTGAAGCTGCAATAATGACTGAGTAATAAGCGATTAAAAACAGGGACAATTTTTGTGGTCACGTGGTATATATATATACACGCCATACACGTTACTTTTAGCGGCAACCAGTTTCATACAACTATATTAATTACAGCGGCGATACGGCGCTAGATGCTATTATAAGCACTTTTGGAGAAAGGGTGAATAAATGAAGTGGTGGCTGGCCCACACAGCGGGCCAGAAGTCGTGGTGCTGGCACAGAACCGGTCAACCGATTGCACCGTCATCCATGAGATTATGTAAGTATTTTTTGAGGATATTAACAAAACGTAACAGATTTTCATTTTATTAAACAGTAGAAAAACGTACAAAAAGGGGCAGTCCCCAATTCTTAATTGTTACAAATGTGTATATATATATATATATATATATATAGGTTTACACAATATGTCTTACACATTACAGGGGGTAGCAACATATGGGAACTTTTTTATCTGTCTGCACACATATTTATCGTTCATATTTGTGTCACACAAATCGAATAATTTTAAAAAATTCATAAAGCCCTTCCCACGCGACATATGCATGAGAAACAAAATACAATACAGTCCACATGTTTCAGTATAAAGCCCTTGAAGGCGATATGGGGACAAGATAATCTTAGGCACACGTAATCGCGCGATAAAATTTACGATTGCCGAGTCATGCCATGGTGGAAATCCGAGTGAGTCAAAATAGTACATTCTTTCCTTAGTTTTAAAATAGATCGCACACCAGTGAATACCCTCGCCCCCGCAACGTCGGTGTTAACAATAATCCCGCACCAGTTTCTCGAGGTATCCAGCTTCAATATTTCATTCTTTGCAAAAACTCCGATAAATTTGGAACGCGCGAAACAGTCACTTTTCATCACTCTCTGGAGTGTATTTGCATCCATTTTAAAAATCTGTGTTTATGTTCCGGAAACGGTCCAGTTCTATTAGTGCCTGCGACTCGAGATATATTAGTACACTAATAGGTGCGTCTGTAGGCTTGGCGTACTCCAGCCGCACTGAAATCGTGCCAGTCTGCTGGGCGTTTAAATGCGCATTTACGCCCGCGGCTAAGTCAGGTGTAAGGTCGAATGAGTAAATATTAAACTGTTCCACAAATTCTTTCTGCGTTAGGCCGATTCCAAGTTCATCACACGCGCCTGTATTATGCGCTAAACTGCTGTAAGCTCTCGCGCAGAGCGGGAACACCATCTGACGAGTAGTCCATATTTAATGTCCGCCCAGTGCGACGCCATTGATATAAAGTAATATTTTTAAGCCCAAAATTTTCGAATTTCAGGGCGCTCTTTTTATAATTTCCATTTGTCGAGGCGTGGTCTTGCATTCCAATTAAAATCCTTTTAGGCAGGATTCCAAGAGCTATGTTTTCTATCTGTTTCGACGTCAGGCCTGCGGGGATCGTGTACAGTTTGATCTGTACCCTGTTAATTGGGTATTTCACTGTGGCGTGTACCAGCTCTTTCTCAATTTCTATTTGCTTCGGAGAGCTTAATTTCACTCGGCGTATACGCAAATATGCTTCCATGATGTGTATCACAACAGGTTTCGCACCTTCTTCTTGGTCAGCTCCCAGATTTATACAGATCTCAGGGCTCGTGCGGGTAAGCTTCAGTTTCATATCTACTCCATTCATAAGCAACTTCTCCTGGAATGTAAAGTCCGTGTGCAGGCGTCCAAAACATTCGTATATCTTTTTTTTAGAATTTTTAAATTTATCCTTTATACTACCCTCATCTTTAGTGTGGTAATACCCCTCGGCGGATAAAAAGGTGTCCTTCGCTTCTTTTGAAAAGTTGAGGACATTTTCCAGATATGCTCGTAGGTGATAGTACCCCGTGCCTGCTGAGATGTTAGTCTGATTTAAATACACGTCACACTGACTGAATATGGTGTGCAGAAAGTTTGTTTCGGGATATGCAACATAATTATCATCGCAATCCGTTCCGTCAGAATGAGCTATGCGAAGTTTAGTATACATGTGCATACAGCTCGGATCAAAAAAGTAAGGGCCTGAGCTGGGTATCACGAATTCTATAGGGGCACTGGGTGAACTAATTGTGTTTAAAGGGTTAATTGTAATAAAGTCACTGTGCTCAATAGAAACTTGAGTTGGAGGCATCTCAAAGAGGGATAGCTCCGATTTACAGCATTGTGAACTACAAGGATGAATGAAACGGGCCATGGTGAGTTAGAAACAGTGCCACGAGTATCATTCAATCTATGAATCGTGAGAGTGGCGTCCTCAGTTTATATCAGTTAAAAAAATGATCGGTCATAGGTTTCATACGCTTAGAACACTTCTTTTTTGGCACCCTTTTACGTTTAAGGCCACGTGACCCCTTCTTCCTAACAGCCCTCTTCTTCTTTACGCCACGTGTTGGCACCCCTTCTTCTTCCTATCAATTCTCTTCTTTCCTCCGCCACGCATTTTTCTCTTCGCATCTTTGATGATTTCATCCCGTGTACGTTTTAAATGTTTTTTTAGAGCTTCTTTAGGTTTAGTTCCCGCGAGCATTTCCTCTGCCGCGTTAAAACCTGTTTGTAACGCCTTCCTTCCTAGGTACCTGGCGCCCCTCTTCAACAGTGGGACAGCGGTGCGTAGTATGGATGAAAAAATGGATCCAAGTCCGCTACCACGCTGGTACCGCACACCTCGATAGATAGCGTGAGGTTTTCTGTCCATTATAACTCAGTGCGTCGAAAGTGGAGCTTCACTGTTAAGCTCCCGTCACCGAATGGGAAATTTTTACCCTCTACCGTTCTTATATATATTGAGATGTTGGTTATCAGGTTAGTTGAGACATTCACATAATGGGGCCTGTCATATGTAATACTCAAACTCCGGCCTCTATGGTTGGGGATGTGGGCAATGCGCAGCAGGCGGGCCTGGGTGTCCCCAACAAACTGGTGTTCCACTATATTGCTATAAATATAGCACATGTCTGGGGGCTCAGGGTCTTCAGCCATTTCTCCATCTTCAATTGATACATTAAGCTGGACAAGTCATCCGGTGCCTCGTGAAAGGTGTCTCTTTGGAAAGCTGCGCTATATCGCCCCTCAGCCACAATTTTGAACAGTTCTTTATCTTTAATATTTCCACTAAGCGTCGACTTTAGCTTCAATGTGCATGCATGCGCGTTTATGTTTACGACTTCAAAAAGTAAATCGTATGACAAGTATGACTTTTCAAGACTCTTGTTTAAACCCGCCACAATGTCCATGGCTGTGTCATAATGCCCGGCTCCTAGCGAAACAATTGTGCTATAGTACTGTTCCTCGCCGCACAGGGTTGAACGTATAGTATTGTCTAATGTTATGCCTATTTTTTCGCACTCGTCGGTTCTTCTATAGATCAGAAATATGATTTGTTCATTTTCAAGAGTTAAATATTTGGTGGATAACTGAAATTCACATAGCCCCACCTCATACGAATCACGAACCAGTTCAATGGGCCCGTGGAGCTTGTTACAAAGTTAGCTAGTGTGTTGCTAGGGTGTACAGACAGGGACGAGGAGGACGGTAGTGTAACGGAGAAGTGGTTAGGAATCATGTTGCATACTAATTAAGCTTCATTACTGCATCAGCTTTTATATAGGTATTGAAGCTTTCTGGGTAACCTAGCCACTTCACCAGGTACATTTTTCTCTTTCCTGTACCTTTACTTCCTAAAATTTTCTCAATTTTAAACATTTTTTCCTAAATTAAATGCCACTTTCTGCAGTTCCTCGCGGTAAAAACCTCCCGAGATTTCTTCCCCATTCAAATCTTCAACGTAATACATCATTATCTCGCCTTTAGGCCTCATAGCCCTAACTTTAAAAATCTCGCGTGTCCATCCTTGCTCAAAGCCCTTCGCGAATTTATTTCCCGAACGTGACAGCCTTACATAGTCACTGATTTTGAAACGCGCAGAGTGTGGTGGTGGTGGTGGTGGCACTCCATCTCTTCTCGGACGCTTGCCTCTTTCTAAAACATCGTTAGGCGTTGTACCGATCGTACGGTGGTGTGAGCGGTTGTAGGATGAAGCCAGTGAATCGAGAACGTTTATATATCTGTACGTGTTTTTATGTGTAAAATAACGGTGCATGCGTTCCTTTATGGTACGTTGAACTCTTTCAGCTAAAGATGCTTTATGTATAGAATTGGAAGTGTAATAGCTGATATTAAACTCTGACAGCATGTTCTGAAAAGTGCGTCCTATAAATTCTTTTCCCATATCCGTGCAAAAATAGCCAGGAACCCTGTTTTCTTTCAACATCAGTGTTTTGGTCGCTTTAGCAACTGTTTCGGGATTTATTTTTCAGGGGAATTAGCCACAGGTATCTAGAGAATACATCTATTATGAATAGGATGTAGCGGTAGCCGTCGTTGTACACTGAATATCTTTGCATGTCTGTTAAATCTGCCTGCCAAATAGAGTCAATCGATGCGGCTGTTGTCTTGGCTGTTTTAAACCTTTTTCTCACCGGTTTATGAAGTGTGTAAGCATCCTGGGCACGCAAAAATCTCTCAACATCTTTTTTCCTTACACCATAAGTACCTCTGTACAGTCTATTAACGCCACCATAGGATGCAGGGCTAGAAATGTCATAATAGTGCTTACTTAATACGTTAGCCATTTGCGTATTTTAGAGGCACGTGGATAAGGTTGGCCTTCTACTCTCTTCTTTCTTCTTCAGAGGTACGGCTGCTGTTGTGGGCGAAGGTGTACTCAGTTGTGACACGTGCGATGCATGTTCCAAGTCTTTTAACCTATTCAGATTACCTATCAATGTTTTGGGGACATTTATTTGCTGTAGTCTTGCTTTAATATGTCTCCATCCTGCTGGTGAGGGCCTATCCCACTTTCTCACCAGATCATGAACAATATCAACGATATTGGACCCTTGTACCCGTGCTCCATCAACAACGACCTCGCCTGTGTCGGTCCATTGTATGATGGGATCCTCACTCAATAGATTATAAAGACTCAACCCTTTATTCCTCAATGTATGGGGGAGGCTGTTTTTTAGCACATGTTCGATGTGCTGTGTTCCGCTACTCTTTGGTTGCTCAGGACCTGTGTCACTATGCTCTGCGCTACTCGAGCTGTGCCTCACGGTGAGCTCTGTAGGATGCTTATAATCTTCGTACTCATGAAGAAATTTCTGCAAAGCATCTTGATACAAAACCCTTTTCTCATCAGGTGCCTTTTCACTGTTTAATAGGGATAGTAGCTCACTCTCCATTCTTTTAAGCCTACTTTTACGGGGTTCTAGAGCCGCGTCTGGGGTCCTTTGTAATGAAGCATACACTTCGTGCGGGATCACAACCACCTTCTTCATTATATTAATCTAGTCAGTAAAGGCCCCAAAATTGAAAATAAGATGGGGAGGAACGAACCGCCTCTTTGTACAATAATACGCTTTTTCTTACCCACAGTCTGACTTTTATGGGCGAGCGTCCGTATTATGTTCTTGTAACGACGTAAGCGAGCCTTCTGAGAGGATTTCATTGGAACATTACATTTTATAACATTAAGGCAGATTTCGCAGATGCACTTTAAAAAGTCAGAGTCGATATTTTTAACAAACATCTGCTGCAATGCTCGAGGCAATCGTTGATAGATTTTTATTAATTCGCGGTATTTCTTTAGCCTATTCGTCATTCTGGAATATACACGGTTTCAGGTTCGTTTGGAAATATATTCGTTCTTAGAAGCACCCTAAACGTGTTTCGCGGGTGAAGGTCACAAAGCAAATATCCATAACGTTGCTTTGTGACCTCTTTATAAACCTCCAAAAACTCCTTACGCTGACTCGGGAACATCTGACTGGCTAATACCCCAATTTGTGACACATCTCTACGTTGCGCGAATAAGACTAGATATTGCGTATTTAACGACACATCGCGCATGTATCTATTTTTGAAAAATAGATTCTGATTGATGAAGAACACGCTTATGTTAAGGTGGTGGGAGAATACTGTAAATGTCTCGGCAAACGTTTTATCCATCTCCAACATGAGGTCGTCAATTACGATGACTGTATGTTCATTTCCCTTTAACGAATTAACGTCATAGACCCCCTTGTGGAACAAAACATCATCTTGGTACTCGTTGAACACTGATTGGTATGTCGAATAGCACCATATAACTTTATGCACAAATTTTGAGAACATTTCACCCTTTTCTTTAATGATATTAAGCATAAACACCGTTTTACCACATCCTGTCGGTCCAGATATAATACATGTGGATGGGCTCGTGAATCTGAATTTTTCTACAGATTCCATTTCTAACACGTCACACCCCTAAGTGGGTCATTTACAGAATATTACAAATAACGAGTTCTGCTCCTTATATTTTGTTTTCTTCTTCCACAGAACCGTGAATGACGTCGATGTACAGCCCCCCATCGACATCACGGATGAACCCATTGACCGTGCATCTACAATGCCCGTACCCGCCGATGAACCCTCACCAGCGACACGCGTAGCACGTTCAAAGCGGAGACATGATGAAGAGTCCTCCACGTCAGGTATAAAGCGCGCGAAATACGCGCCGGTTGTTAGACAACCAGTAGTAGAACCCCAGCCCTCAACGTCTTACGCTACCAACCCCACAGTGGAGCGATCCGTCAATATAGCCCCTTGTTCATCCTCCACAGCCCCCACCCGTTCTGTTGAGTCTGCAGTAATAGACCCCCAGCCCTCAACGTATTACGCGGCCAACCCCACATCAGCTTCTTCAGCCAATATAGTCCCTTGTCCATCCTCCTCACCTGCCCCCCCGTTCTGTTGAGTCTGCAGTAATAGAGCCCCAGCCCACAACGTCTTACGCAGCCAATCCCACATCAACCAATATAGACCCTTGCTCATCATCCACAGCGGTGACTCGTTCTGTTGAGGATGATATAACATTCGAGTTGGTGCGCACCGCAACCCCGACCCCAGCCTTGACTAGAAATCGGTATATAGTCAGGGTTGACCCTAGATCCATGTATAGCGACGGTATTGAATACGGCCTACGTCGCGTTGTAGGGCGCATTGTAGAGTTTGCCCTTCAGAACCGCGACGAGCGTGAAGTCAGGACGAGTCTGTCCTTCGGATTCGGCTCAGATGATAACGATGTAGATGATTTTTGGGTGGAAGTGCCATTTAGACGTTTGGCAGCTGAAGATGTAGAATATATATTATGTCATATATTGCACACCGCCCAAAGTAGTATAGCATTCAATATGGACAACTTCACGGTAAATACTGACCGTGTATTCCGTTTTGCGGGTCATAGTGCCACACCCTACACTCTTAACTTTAATTCTCAGGTTATTTATAGAAGGCATATAAACGTCGATCGTGGTTGCGGCTTTATAGCAGTAGTCTTAGCACGTATGTTTACTGTGCTAAATACACGGACCCAAAAAATTTGGTTGCCTACGGTCGTGGAGCGTGCCCGTAAACTAGCTGTAGACTCTGAACTTGAGTTTGACTGTAATATGGGTTCTGAAGAGCTGAGAAAGGTAGAACAGGAAATGAATGTCCGTATAGTCGTATTTGGGCTGGATGATCATCGTAGGACTGTGTATGTTTTTAAAAGCAGTGTGAGAGATCGTACAAGACCCCTACTTATTTTAGGACTGTCAGGGACAACGTATCTCCCCATCCGTAATATAAGGTGTCTTTATGCGAGTTATGATAAAAGTCGAAAATATGGGCGACATCATAATTTGTGTAAGGGGTGCCTCGAGTTTGCGGATGATATAATGAAACATTGTAAAGAATGTCACATGGTATGTGAGCAGTGTAAAAGCCCCAAATGTGAAAGCCGTGTAGTTGAAGCTGAGAAGAGGGATTGTAATGTGTGTAGACGCACATTTTTCAATAATAGCTGTTTTGATCTCCATAAATCAATTGGCACGTGCAAGAGAATGAGAATCTGTGAATGTGGTATGTTTCACACCTTGAATGGTAGCGGCGAGTTCAAGCACAAATGTGACGAAATTCACTGTCCTACATGCCAGGTGGAATATAAGGCGGAAGGAGTAAAGCATGTATGTTATATGAAAGACGCCAAGCCTAAAAACAAGCCCTGTATAACTGTATACTACGATATAGAATCATACACGAATGCTGAAACCAAAGAGGTAATTCCACATTTACTTGTGAGCCAAACTATCTGTGATGAGTGTTTGGAGATCGAGTGTGATGAGTGCCCCAAATGTGGTAAACGGACAAATGTTTTTAAAACGAATGTCCACGATAGTCCTGTGAAACTATTTGTGTCCTATATTGTCAAGTTAGCCGACAAGTTAAAAAAAATGACTGTGTATATTCTCGTTGCACAGACGACGTATTGAAGTATGCTATAGACCTAAGCTTTATAAAGTCTCACATATACCGTGAAGTAAAAGAAACAACGCGTGCAGAAGAGAAGCAGCAGATATGGATAGTGAGTCTTATTGATGGGTAGTGTGACAAGCGGTATTATGTCATGTTACACCACACCGAGTATTCGTACACTGCGGTTGAAAATGTAAATCTCGTCATCATGGAGAATCTTAAGTATTTTTATCACTATATTAATGTATATCATGATGAGGTTCGTAGTGAGGTTGTGGCTAGTGCCCTGCTTGAGTTTTTAGCAGACTTTAGAGATGAGTATCGTCTGTTACACAAAAAGGAAAAATATGGGCATATGTTTCTCTCAAATAGTGCGCCGGATTGTGATGATGTTTAGGAGAGATAAAACATTATAAAATGTGTTTAGCTCGTGAAATTTACCCTGAGGGAAACTGTCTGGTGCGTATTTAGGAGAGTGGGAGTGATAAAACGTTAAAACCGAAATTAATTCTTGTACCGGAAAATTTCTCAAAATACCTACCCAATATAATGGGGTACAGCAATTCATGTTGGGTCAGTGCCGCACACGTTTCATTAGATTATGGTGCGACTCGCACCTCACGGATCATACGAGTTCGAACAAACCCATTCACGTATCATCAGGGTGAGTCACCCGCCCATCGGCCCGTTCCTACCTACTTGCGTGCCTCATGCGGCTCATAATCTTCTCAGAGCTTGCTCCGAGTGGTTGTGCCATAGCCATCTCGAGCTGTGTGAATACGATGGAACTCCCTTTGAGAAGCATTCTCAACGCCTCGTACGACGTCTCCGTGACGGTCATTGCGCGTATTCAGGCGAGAAACCGGCACCATTAACTGTGTGCTTGAAACGAACAGTAGACCTGCGAGCAAACGCAACGTTATTTATTTAAATCTTGAGGAAATGCATAAAATCTTCGTGGTAGTTGAAAGGTGGGCTGAGGACCGCTATAAAATACCAGCTGACATAGGTATAATAAGAGAGGTGATTAGTGAAGCCTCCTCACATACCGTTGTTTGTACATTGAGTGTAAATAACAATCAACCATGCGTTGATATACGACTGATGTGGAAGAACACAGCTGATAATGGCGTTCTTGTTCCTACACGAAACCGTTTCATCCTCGACAGAATGTTTGAGATCGTTGGATTCCGTAAGCTGAAGCCTATATTAGACACACGTATCTCAGACATGATTTACTTTGACAATACTTGAATACGCTTACACCGTTCTGCTCGGCGGATTTGTTGAATGTAGGAATGAGCAGGGAGAGAACGGACTAGCTCTGGATGCGTATTTAAAAGGCTTAGACTCTTTGAAATATCCCGAGCTTTGGTACAAAATGCTTGAGAGGTACAGAGCTGAGCTCGCCTACACTGTTCACCCTGAAGAACTGTACCTCTATATAGTAGATAGCTGCCGTTACGACTTGGAAGATTATTTCAATTGCTGCTATGCCGGGTGAAGAAGAGTTCACGATTGAAAAGTTCGGTACGTTAAGAAAAGACTCGATCGGAAAGGCATGATTATAAGTTTGTATTTAATGACATAGTTAACGGTGACGTTTTTGCGCGTGCTTTTGATTGCATTCTAGTGGCGCTTAAAGACAACTTACCTGCCGAGTGTAAAGTAGGTACAAAAATAGTGTTGAATGATATGAAAGCCATTAACATCGAATATAAACTGCCGTATCAGTTAAGCGGCGAGGTGATGTTTTACCACATCGTGCAGAGTAATGCCGATGTTGATGTAGCATCAATCAGCATTGAATTTACCGTTTTGTACCGTAGAACGTAAAGACAATATATATATTTTTACTGTAATATTTTGCTAGTACTACGTTTTGTACGATTATATATAATTAATATAAATATATATTTTCTAATATTTGGTTAATACTATGTTTTGTACAATATATATAATTAATAAACTATATTTTTCCTGTACTAATATTTGATAATATAACTTTTGATAATATAACTATATATTTTTCTAATATTTGATTAATACTGTGCTTTGTATGATTATATATTTTCCATGTTTTGTAAGATTATATATAATTAATATAAATATATATTTTTCTAATATTTGGTTAATACTATGCTTTGTATGTTTATATATTTTCCGTTCTATTATTTGCTCATATATACACCCCATTGTATAAACATTAATTAATAAACAGAACGATGTAATGTTGTTTTATTTATTCCTTGAACACTTTTATATCTTTTGTTTCTAAAACAGAATAATTAATTAGTTGCTATTTGTCAAATCGGTCTTCTAAACCAACTGGAATATGTACTTTAAATAAAATACATGGCGTTATCTGGCAACTCAGCAGCCGACTGGCTGATGATGATCTAAGACGATGGCACCCTGAGGCGCTGGCAGTCAATGGCTGATGATGCCCTAAGGCACTGGCTGAATAAGCCAACTGGCTGATGAGTGCCCTATAAGATGGCGGGGGTCGGACGATGGAGTCATATGAGCTCGGCAATCATCAGAGCAAGGACCTCTGGGTCCTCTCCTCTTCCTCTACTTCTATCTCTTTCTGCTCCTTGGGGGGGTGAGGCGTTCCCTTCTCCCCCATAGAGGCCTCTTAGGTTAGGTATGCCCCTTTGGGGGGTTCAGCTTGGGGGAGAACTCCGCCTCCAAGTTGCATACTCCTTGCAATCCCATTTTGGGGTTGGCAACAAAGGATGGCACTTCCCTTTGGGGGGATCAGCTTGGGGGATAACGCCAAGTTCCATACCCCTTGCAGTCCCATTTTGGGGCTGGCAACAAAGGGGGACGTGGAATTTTTTCTTTTTTTCTTTTTTTTGCAACAAAGGGGGTTGGGGGTTGGCAATCTTGCAACAAAGTGGGGTGGGATTGGCACTCTTGCAACATTACGTAATATTATGCAATTGCAACTTGACTCTCCCTTTTTGTCACTATACTACTCTTGACCATACCCCATATTTTCACAAATCAACAATCTGAAACAGAAAATATTTCACCATTACAGTGGTAACAGACTTATGAATCACCCGCTATATATATATATATATATATATATATATATATATATATATATGATGAATAAAACCACGAAGGAAAGGAAACACAAAATGGTGCTCAAGCGCTTTTGTCTAATGATATCCTCAGGAACACTGAAGTACATAAAAAGGTTACAGCCTATATATAGGTTACAGAAAGAAAAAAAAAAGAAAAAATAAATAACATACATAAACACACACATATATATATATATATATATTATATATATATATATATATATATATATACATACATATCTATATATACAAAAAGCCCGGAAAAATGGAAGTACTAAAATATTTTTTGACAAAGTACGAGTGTTAATATTGACACGATAGAAAGTTCGTTTTGCCTTGTTGAGACAAGATTCCATAAACGCAAATGGAATCTTGTCTCAACAAGGCAAAACGAACTTTCTATCGTGTCAATATTAACACTCGTACTTTGTCAAAAAATATTTTAGTACTTCCATTTTTCCAGGGCTTTTTAGGCATTGCTAATGTACTTAAACTTTTGGATATTAATGTAGTATTTTCATATAACAATATTGTGAAAAATATCATAGTAAAAAATAGCCCTACCAATAATTCAGGCATTATCTATAAAATTGGTTGTAAACAATGTGATTCCTTTTACATAGGTCAGACGGGAAAGGATTTGCACACACGTATGAAACAGCATCAATATTCCGTTAGAACAGGACAGTTTTCCAGTGCCCTTTTTGTCCATTTGTCAGAGTTAGCCCACTGTATTGATTGGAATAATGCTTCAGTTTTATTCCATTCAAGCAACATTGTTAATAGAAATATTCTTGAGTCTGCCATTATCCAACTTTCAAATAACTTCAACATAAGCAAAGGTCTTTTTCAACTCGATCCTGTTATTTTGAATTCCTTTAAAACAGATTTAGATAAGAAGGGTAAAACATTAAATCTTTGGTAAACTTGTCTTCTACTTTATTAACTTTTAATTTGCATTTTATTTTTTTTATATATATATAGACCTGACCATAGGCAGCAGTGTGTTAAAACCCGGGCAGAGTTCCAGTATAAATTTATATTTTTATAATCCATTTGATCTTTTGCTAAAAATCGATATTTTTCCTTACAAATCTGTACGCCTCACTGGTAATCCTTTAAGGTTTTAATTTTTTATTTTTTATTTTTACTTCTCTGTTTATTGTATGTATGTATGTATGTATGTATTTGTATATATAGATATGTATGTATATATGTATATATATATATATGTGTGTGTGTGTATGTATGTTATTTATTTTTTCTTTTTTTTTTTCTTTCTGTAACCTATATATAGGCTGTAACCTTTTTATGTACTTCAGTGTTCCTGAGGATGTCATTAGACGAAAGCGCTTGAGCACCATTTTGTGTTTCCTTTCCTTCGTGGTTTTATTCATCATAAATATTTTTCACGTGTTACTTTCGTGAAATAATTTTCATATATATATATAAATTTTATAATATATATATATATATATATATATAAATATATATATATATATATATATACATACTGCAAACACGCAGTATAATTAACGTAAAGAACGACGCTTGTATAGGAGAATATTCCGCGCAAGATGAGGGGGGAGAACGAAACAAATGAAAAAATGAGGTAACCACCCGGGAATCGAACCCGGGATCTTCCGATTGCCGGTCAGATATGATAACCATTACACCATGGGCCTCACTCCATCAAATGCCGTAATTCTCCTACATACGCGCAGAAACCAATGCCCCAAGGGGGCACCTCCCGCATGCCGTACATTATATACATTTTAACTGCAAACACGCAGTATAATTAACGTAAAGAGTGAGGCCCATGGTGTAATGGTTATCATATCTGACCGGCAATCGGAAGATCACGTGTTCGATTCCCAGGTGGTTACCTCATTTTTTAATTTGTTTCGTTCTCCCTCCTCATCTTGCGCGGAATATTCTCCTATACCAGCGTCGTTCTTTACGTTAATTATACTGCGTGTTTGCAGTTAAAATGTATATAATGTACGGCATGCGGGAGGTGCCCCCTTGGGGCATTGGTTTCTGCGCGTATGTAGGAGAATTACGGCATTTGATGGAATGAGGCCCATGGTGTAATGGTTATCATATCTGACCGGCAATCGGAAGATCCCGGGTTCGATTTCCGGGTGGTTATCTCATTTTTTCATTTGTTCCGTTCTCCCTCCTCATCTTGCGCGGAATATTCTCCTATACAAGCGTCGTTCTTTACGTTATATATATATATATATATATATATATATATATATAGAAAACCGATTAAATGTCAGCAACCAACTTTGTGAAGTTCCAATAATACTCACAACGAACTGAAATTTAATTAATATTCTGAAATGATTCGGTTCCTAGATTCACTTTATATTCTGTGAATACAGAGACAGCAGGCGTTAATTCCTCCTGTTTTAGTTATTTATTACTCATCCTTCCCTTCTATACTGATAAGATTAACGAGCTATACTTATTTGTTTCCCTTTAACGGTTAACTAAAATATGATAGCCAATAGAGAAAACATATCAACCGGCTTCCAACCATCTTAATACCATAATTACGAGGCAATCAATGTATTCTATTCGTTTAAAATTGTTATGAATTGGTGTATAAATAATGCAGTAAATTAGGACCTGATAAAGTCCATATTATTATCAGGACCGCGTCATTAAGACGATTTATCTTCGACTTAATTGCCAAAAAATGAACCCGGAATTGTTCTGTATCGAGGAAGTTCAAAAAAGGCAAGTGTGCTTTATCTTCCAAACTTTGGATCTACTTTTAATTTATAGTCATTGATAGGATCCTCTCTCTCTCTCTCTCTCTCTCTATGTCCATATATAAATATATATCGTCCTCTACTTCCTTCTTTAATGTAGTGCTGTTTATGTCCATTTTACTTCTTTGGAAGATACTCCTCTCAGAGGACTCCTGCATTTTCTATAACTTAATTTTTCTTTCTTCTTTAACATACGAAAATATTTCATATAGTGTATTTTATTTCTTGGAATAACAAATTTTTTCCCAAAATCTGTTATTACCACACACACACACACATATATATATATATATATATATATAATATATATATATATATATATATGTGTATTATAAGCGACATTTCACTTATATGATTTACATATTAATTGTATGTTATGTGTAATAATAAAATTAACTTCCAGTTACAATGGCGCTCATTTTATTCTTGCATGCGTGGCTATTTCTGCCTTTTGACGCACTTAAAAATAACTTCTTCAGACCGATCCCTTGGATGTCATTGAATCTAAAGTAATAAATACGCTAAATCAGTAACAATATACTACTAATTTATAATGTATTTGATACAGTCTGAAATCTGTGCCAATTTCTGGCCCTTTTGAATGATTACTTAGTCTTATATTGCTTTACATTAATTGAAATTGTTGCCATTATTTCAAAAGGATTTTCTACTCCACTTTCGTAAAAGATCGTCGCTTCACTTAAAAATCGCATAAAATCTCTTTCATTTTTTGAGATAACTTTAAAAATAAATTCACTTAAATAATTTTCGCAAACATCAGCACTTTGGAAGATGATTTGAAAAGGGATATTAATTTAATAAAAAAATATTATAAGGCTTTAAAAGATTTTTTATTTTATTTTATACAGTACGTTCCTTTTCAATAACAAGATTATATACTCATATATAAATATATACACAGGGTGTTTCACAACTGGTCTGCCACACTTTGTGGGGTGATTTTGGGGGTGAGATCGAGTAAAATAGTTTACAACATCGGTGCTATTTCCAACCGTTGGGGAGCTACGGACGTTTTAAGGTGCATGGAAAAAAATAAACGAGAGTATTCATCTGATGTATTTATTGCTACATTTTATGAGATACACCTTATAAATGTTCAAAAAGTCCGTCTCGGTTTTCAATGCACAGCCTTGCTCGTTCCAAACAAGAGTCCACTGCCCACTGAATCATTTTGGGGTGTTCTCGTATGTAAGCAGCGGCATCCATAATCCGATGCAAACTCAAGAGTTCCTCTCTCGTTTGTACTTTGGTCTTGTAGACCATCTCTTTCATAAAGCCCCATAAAAAGAAATCTAATGGGGTTAGGTCCGGAGATCTCGGGGCTACGATATTGGACCAGCACGACCAATCCAACGATTCCCGTACCGCTGATTCAAGTAATCCGTAACATGACGACCAAAATGTGGTGGCGCCCCATCGTGCTGAAAGAACACCCTGCGCCTTGTCTCCAAGGGTATGTCCTCCATCAAAAGCGGCAATTCGTTCGTCAGGAAGTTCAGATAAATATCAACAGTTAATCGTTGTCGCAAAACGAACGGTCCAATCAGCTGATCTCCAATTACACCGCACCAAACATTCACCGAGAATCGATGTTGAAAGCTTCCTTCAACGATACCGTGGGGATTAATAGCAAACCACAAGTGAAAATTTCGTCTATTGTTAATTCCATCCCTAATGAATTGTGCTTCATCACTAAACAATATGCGATTAAGAATTTGGCGATGCATAACCATCCACTGGCAAAATTGAACACGTTTATCGTAATCATCAGGTTGAATCACTTGCACACATTGCAAATGATAGGGATACAAACCCTCATCATGTATGGTTCGCCATACACGAGATGCGGATTCACCAATTCGTCTGGAAATCCTTTGAACACTGGTAGTTGGGCTACGTTGTACTAGGTCCAGTATGTGCTCCTCCACAGTAACGGGCCGTCATGCTACATGTTCTTGGTTACGTGAAACAATTGTCCCTGTTTCCAATTATCTCTGGTGTGTCACTAAACACTTGCCTGTTCGGTATTCGGCGGTTCGGAAAACATCTTCAATATTCCTCAACTGTCGCTCTGCTGTTACCATCACAGAATCCAAAAATGAAATAGATATCAGCATATTCAGCGGGTGTGAACTGTTGGTTCACTTTGATTGTTCACCTTAGCGTAACATAGTGTCTCGTACCACAGATCAGAACCAACTGAAAGAAAAACTGAGGATTAGTAGTGGTAACCTATTACCTATGTTGTATTAACGTTTTTATTCGATATCACCCCTCCAAAGTATAGCAGACCGGTTGTGAAACACCCTGTGTATATATATAATATATATATATATATATAGATGCGCCTCGGTCGTGTAGTGGTTAGCGTCGCTGACTACGAATCCATCGGCCCCGGGATCGAGCCCCGGTGACGGCAGGCAGTGCGCAGCAAAACCAAGCTGTTCATCCTTCCACACAATAAAGAAAGTGGTTGGTAGATAACTGGGTACACTGGGTAGCCAAGTGGTTAAGACGCTGGGCTGCTGCTGGGGCGTGGTTCGGATTCGACGTTAAACTGTAGGTCTAAGGTGGAATGAAAAGCTTGACCTTCGTCATAATGAACAATTCGGGCGGTAGCTAACCAAAGGTTATATATATATATATATATATATATATACACACACACAGTGTATATATAGGCGTGTTCAGTATATGGGGCTGGCATGTTTGCACAAAATTTAATATTATAAAGAGAATGCAGCTTTAAATATTTAAGGACGTGTAAATAAATATTAATGCAAAACGTACGAGAAATAGTATATTTATAAAATTATGAGTAGCTTCACTTGTACAGAACCTAAAGTTCCCTATTATTGTGTTTGCTTCAGTGCGAGAACTTCGCTATTGTTACCTTATGCCTGAATTATCACTGAGGGAGCTCGTGGTAATTTGACCCAAATGCTTAAATTCTTGTACTTGTTCTATTAGTTGGCCTTTAATTTTGTAAATAATATTACCTGCCACATTTTAGCTTTTGAGATGGAAATGCATGATCCTCAGTAGTTTTAGTAATATTGTAATCAATATTACTGTTCTGCAAATATTGTTCATAAATTTTATCAGAAACTCTAATCTTGATCGTCAACCAAAGAGCTTATTACTCATTACATTATCTATGCAGCAGTTTACTTTGGCGTCATTAAGCAAAGTACTTAGGCAGTCAATTTACACATTAGATAAGAAAGGAGAGAACAAAGCACTTTATATAACCCCCACATAACTGTAAAAGTATTCTCAGTCGTAACCGGAAAATTCGCCGTAAACATTTTCGCCGTAGGAAAATTCGCCGTAAACATTTTCGCTGTAAACATTTTCGCCGTAAGACAAATTCGCCGTAAGGACATTTCGCCGTAAATAAAATAAAATTAAAATTAAAAAAAGTTTAACTGAACCCTTTTAATAGCCGGTGCTGGTTAAGTGTGCGGTCTACCTAGCTTCGAGCAGTCTACCACAATTAAGATTCTTATACTGTACGGCATTGACGATTGGTTAGGTTAAGTCGTGATAGTTTGGTTAAATAAATTTCTTAAATAAATTCCTTATCTTACTTTGAAACTCACTATAGGAGGAGAACGAGGCCGAGGCGCGCGAAGGCGAAGAATGGAGCGATATTAATGCAAGACTTCAGCGACAAGTGCTTCGATACAATCCGCAGCAAAAAGTAAATTATTTAAGCAGCATCGCTTGGAATTTGCACACTTTTTAAATGACCTCATTACATTATTTTTAAGAAGTTTTATCACTGACTTTTACCATTGAATAAAGACTTGCCTTTTTAATGCTTATATAATACCCTTTATCATCCATTGATTATTTTTTAAAAATTTTACGGCGAAATGTCCTTACGGCGAATTTGTCTTACGGCGAAAATGTTTACGGCGAAAATGTTTACGGCGAATTTTCCTACGGCGAAAATGTTTGCGGCGAAATTTCCTAGAGTCGTTTGGTTTTACAAGATCCCACTAAAGAGATGTGTGTATTTTTGCATTGAAGCAAATCCTACATATACTGATAGTAGTAATTCAACTATTATTCACGATACAGCGAATTACAATATTTTATTTAACAAATTAGAAGAAAGAAATGTCTTATTATTTTGAAATTTTAATATACTGACAACAGAAACACACACACACACATACACACACACACACACACACACACACACATATATATATATAATATATATATATATATATATATCGGGGCGGCAAAAAAAAAAGGAGCCCTTTTAAATCCTTCTTATTTCGGCAAATACGGTACATAAAACCATGAAATTTTAGTATGTTAGTACGAGGTAATTTTATGGTTTGTATGCAACACTTTAGCATTTTATCTGAGAAATTGGATTTATGGCGAATATTCCAGAAAAATCTTGCTAATCATAGGTTCAAGTTGATAATTAAAGCGATTTTAATTAACGTAAGCCAACTGCCACCAAACAGTCCTGATTTAAATCTTGTCGATTACAGCCTTTGGGAAAATTTGTCACACAGAATTTATCGGGTCAAAGTAAGAAATGTCGCTCATTTACGACAGCTTCTTCTGGAAAAATGGGATGAGCTACCACAAGAACAAATCAATAAAGCCATAGATGAGTTCCGTCCTAGACAGAAAAAGGTTGTAGAAGTTTGTGGCAAACATATCGAGCAGTTTTTTTAACATCAAGGTAGCACCATAGGTGAGTACTTTGTAACTTTTTATCTGCACATACAATGCAGTAGTAGTGTAAATGGAGAATTTCCAGTGGCATAAAGAAATGTTCAATAAATCCGTAATTTTCATTAGTTTCGTTTGAAATCCGCTCACCTTATAGGAAATTTACTTAGTTGTGGGGTGTGAAAAATATATTAAAATCTGACTATAACTGGATTTTACAGCCAAAGTTCGAGGTCTCCCTTTTTTTTTGCCGACCCGATATATATATATATATATATATATATATATATATATATATATATATATATATATAATATATAATATTTAGGAGAAATCCAATGACAAGGAGAAATGTAAATGCCATGAAAAGTCTTCTTTAATGCGCAACGTTTCGAGCAATACGCTCATCTTCAGGCTGTTTAATAACAATGTGAAATTAAAATCAATATTGAATGAAAAACAAGACAGAGAAAATTTCTATAACCTATTCATAAAGGCAAATTTTAAAAGACTGAGAAAAGAGGGTTAAATTCTAAGTTATACAGATTTACATATAAAAATTAAGAAGCTATTTTTAAATACATATAGTAAATGTGAAATTAATACACTGGAAAAATTAACAATAGTACACTGGAATAATGAAACTAACTAACCTTTCACTGCAATTTCCGAGGCTAACTGATTTAAGCAGAGGCAAGACGGGAAAACAAGAGATGGCGAGGGCGATTGGGGAAGGGGGGATTATAAGGAATTGGGGAAGGAGGAGGGATTATAGCAATTTAGGGGACGGCTGATGAGTCAACATTTAGAGTAGGGGACAATGTTTTAATGAAAGCGATTCCAAAATTCTTAGTGAGTTGGGACAAGTATTACAACCAAGAATTTTAAAATTGTCTAAAGTGACATCAGTTTTACATTTTATACTGTGTTCCCGAATACTCGAAACTTCTTTAGTTTTTAAAATTTTACCTGTTCGGCCACTTATTCCCATATGCGAATAAAATCTAGCCCTGAGAGAGCGAACAGTGCTGCCAATGTAATTCCCAAGGAGACACCTAGGGCAGGTAAATAAATATACAACACCGCTACGCAACGAGTCAGGGGTTCGATCCTTCGCTGAGAAAAAGCTACCTAAAGACGTTTTATTAATAAATATGATGCGGAAATCAGTATGATAAAAAAATTTCCTTAACAACTTTGTAAATTTAAGCTTAAATTCCTTATTCAAAGGACCCATTTCAGGTACCAAGAAATATTTTATATCCTTCGGCACTGTAATACAAGGAAGTTGAGGGCTATAAACATTATTTAAGAAGGATCTAATTAGTTTGTCTACATATTGAACAGGAAAACTATTATTAGTAAAGTATGATCTTAGATTATTAAATTCATCATTAAGTAAGGTAAAACTAGAGGTCAAATTATATCCTCTGAACAGGAGAGTTTTAATACAAGACATCTTATAGTTGAAATCAGTAAAACTAAAAAAATTCATGCCCAAACCAGTGAAAGTGGGTTTCCTGTAAACTGATGTAGTAATAGAATCACCGTTTTTCGAAATTAAAAGATCTAAAAAGGGGAGGGAGCCATTTTGCTCAGTTTCCATTGTATACGTTATATTGGGGTGCAAAGAATTTAGGAAGTTAAAGAATTGTTGCGCTTGTACCGCATTATCAAAGACTGCTATCGAATCATCAACGAAGCGTTAATAATTTCTCTTGTACAACGTGAACTAGAAAAATTTCACTCTACCATCTTGGAAACACATGAACGTAAGTTAAAGGCTTTGGGAATGAATTCACCAAATTTTTTCAATTCAGATAAGGTAATTTCGAATCTTTCTAGTTACACACTCTCCCCTCGGGAAAAGTTTTTACTGTCACTTGGTTTGCAATTTAAGCTTCCGTTGTTTCAAATATATAAGCCTTCGTTTTTTCTTTACTTTGAAAAATTTTTCAATGGCTTGAAAAATGTTCCCCATGTGGGTGAATTCAATAATTTCAAATGTCAGTTCTCAAATTTAACTCAAGAATTTTTTCATAAACTTAGAAATCTTAAATTTCAATCTTTCATATTTAGGAAGAGTGATTTGCAGTGTATTAAGAATTTGGCAAAGAACCAGGAGATTGTTGTGACTAGACCAGACAAGGGTAACGGAGTGGTTATTTTGAACAAATCGGACTACATAAACAAAACTAATGAAATCCTAAGTGATCTTACTAAATTCAAACAAATTCTAGAACCTGTCAATAAAGTCATTGTAAGGTTGGAAGACCAGGTTAATAGATTTCTGTCACGACTAAAGTCTTTAAAGATAATAAAAAATGATACTTACTCTCAGTTGTTCGCATCTGGTGCTAATCTTGCTCAATTATACTGTCTGCCTAAAATCCATAAAGCTGGAACACCTCTCCGTCCTATTTTAGCTTCGTATAACTTACCCACCTTTCAATTGGCAAAATTTGTTGTTCGTCTCCTGTCACCCTTTGCGAAAAATGCTTACACTATAAATAACTCGTTTGAATTCCAAAAAGACCTCCTTGGTGAGAACTTCGATTCAAAAAAGTTTTTTGTCAGTTTTGATGTAAAGTCGCTTTTCACAAATGTACCTGTATCTGAAACTATTGCCATTATTTTAGATAGGGTTTTTAGCTCAGTTGATAATTTTCATGGTTTTTCATTGTCTCATTTTAAGGAACTTTTAGAATTGGTCTTCAAACAATGCTATTTCACTTTCAACAATAAGGTTTACCAACAAATTGATGGAGTAGGGATGGGATCACCTGTCGGACCGTTAGCAGCTGATTTTTTTATGACTCATTTAGAAAGTGTAATTTTTAGACAATCTCCCACTCATCTCAAGCCAATTTTCTATCGACGCTTCGTTGATGATTCGATAGTCTTTGATAATGCGGTACAAGCGCAACAATTCTTTAACTTCCTAAATTCTTTGCACCCCAATATAACGTATACAATGGAAACTGAGCAAAATGGCTCCCTCCCCTTTTTAGATCTTTTAATTTCGAAAAACGGTGATTCTATTACTACATCAGTTTACAGGAAACCCACTTTCACTGGTTTGGGCATGAATTTTTTAGTTTTACTGATTTCAACTATAAGATGTCTTGTATTAAAACTCTCCTGTTCAGAGGATATAATTTGACCTCTAGTTTTACCTTACTTAATGATGAATTTAATAATCTAAGATCATACTTTACTAATAATAGTTTTCCTGTTCAATATGTAGACAAACTAATTAGATCCTTCTTAAATAATGTTTATAGCCCTCAACTTCCTTGTATTACAGTGCCGAAGGATATAAAATATTTCTTGGTACCTGAAATGGGTCCTTTGAATAAGGAATTTAAGCTTAAATTTACAAAGTTGTTAAGGAAATTTTTTTATCATACTGATTTCCGCATCATATTTATTAATAAAACGTCTTTAGGTAGCTTTTTCTCAGCGAAGGATCGAACCCCTGACTCGTTGCGTAGCGGTGTTGTATATTTATTTACCTGCCCTAGGTGTCTCCTTGGGAATTACATTGGCAGCACTGTTCGCTCTCTCAGGGCTAGATTTTATTCGCATATGGGAATAAGTGGCCGAACAGGTAAAATTTTAAAAACTAAAGAAGTTTCGAGTATTCGGGAACACAGTATAAAATGTAAAACTGATGTCACTTTAGACAATTTTAAAATTCTTGGTTGTAATACTTGTCCCAACTCACTAAGAATTTTGGAATCGCTTTCATTAAAACATTGTCCCCTACTCTAAATGTTGACTCATCAGCCGTCCCCCTAAATTTGCTATAATCCCTCCTCCTTCCCCAATTCCTTATAATCCCCCCTTCCCCAATCGCCCTCGCCATCTTGTTTTCCGTCTTGCCTCTGCTTAAATCAGTTAGCCTCGGAAATTGCAGTGAAAGGTTAGTTAGTTTCATTATTCCAGTGTACTATTGTTAATTTTTCCAGTGTATTAATTTCACATTTACTATATGTATTTAAAAATAGCTTCTTAATTTTTATATGTAAATCTGTATAACTTAGAATTTAACCCTCTTTTCTCAGTCTTTTAAAATTTGCCTTTATGAATAGGTTATAGAAATTTTCTCTGTCTTGTTTTTCATTCAATATTGATTTTAATTTCACATTGTTATTAAACAGCCTGAAGATGAGCGTATTGCTCGAAACGTTGCGCATTAAAGAAGACTTTTCATGGCATTTACATTTCTCCTTGTCATTGGATTTCTCCTAAATATTAAATTGAAGCTCTGTAGAAGCAACCCGCATGATTATATATATATATATATATATATATATATATATATAGTATATCAATGTCGTCGCATGCATGAGAGCTTCCGGGGCTTAGTCCCACATGAAAATTTCATCACTTATGTAACATCCGAAGTTGATCATAAATTGTCATTCATTCCACATCTCAATTTCAATATACGTAAAAGTTGCCTATAATATAAGAAAACGTTTCTTCTGTACGCTGGTAGCTGGAAGCAGGAAAAACGATGGCCAGTGGGGCTACTTCACGATTGTCGCGGTGGAGTGCAAGGGAAGGGAAGGAAGAGGGAGGGAGGGAGGGGGACCCGGGTGTGATTCTGGTAAGCAGGGCTAGCTGAAATGAGTCGCGTATCAGCTCGAGCTAAACGTGGTTGTGTTGTGCCTACCCGCTCATAGGCTATCCCGCGAGTGAAGTGCTGAATAATGAATAAGGTTCACTTTTTGTTAGATAATTCATTTAGTGGATTGGATTTACAAACCAAATTGTTAATTAAAGAATTAGAGCCTCATCAACCTAATATACGAGGGCCACTCAATATATTTTGTCCCACCTTTTTTTTTTCTTTCCAAGTTTCCTTGTAAGTTCCATAAATTTCGTACACAAGTAGTTACATATCCTTTTTACAAGATTTTACTTTTCCACATAGTCTCCATCCTTTTCTATGGCTTTCCTCCACCTCGAAACAAGGGCCTTTATTCCTTGCTGGTAAAAGTCCGCTGGGTTCCACTGGATCCACCTCTTAACCTCCTCAACAACCTCATCGTCACTCTGAAACTTTCCTCCACGAATAGCATCCTTCATTGGCCCAAACAAATGGAAGTCTGAAGGTGCCAGATCCGGGCTGTATGGAGGGTGGGGTAACACAATCAAGCTCATTTTTCTGATGGCCTCTCTTGTTTGCAAACAGTTGTGTGGGCTTGCGTTATCGTGCAAAAGAAGGACGTCTTCCAGTTTTCTCTCCGGTCGAACTCGATTTATATGTGTCTGGAGTCTTTGTAGGGTAGCAATATATGCCTCTGAGTTGATTGTTTGTCCTTTCTTCATAATGTCCACCAGAATCACCCCTTTCATGTCCCAGAAGATGGTAGCCATAACCTTTCCTGCAGAGGGAGCCATTTTGAACTTTTCTTGCGTTGGGAGTCTGCGTGATGCCACGCCATGGATTGGTATTTTGTTTCAGTTTCAAAGTGGTGTACTCAAGTCTCATCCCCAGTCACAATTCGTGAAAGGAAGTCATCCCCTTCTGTCTCGTATCGAACCAACGACTCGGAAGCAATTTCTTTTCTTTGGGCTTCGTGATGTTCAGTCAGATGGCGAGGAACAAACCGTGAACACACTTTTGAGTATCCCAGTTGCTGAATTATCGTATTCACACTTCCTTCACTAATTCCTAGCTCCAGTGATAGCTCCTTGTATGTGACGCGCCGATTTGATCGAATGATGCTGTTCGCACGTTGCACAGTGTGAGATGTCACAGCCGATGCCAGGCGACCGCGACCGCTGCGTGGTTCATTATCGAGGGTGGCTCTCCCTCTCTCCGATAATCTCGCACGTTTAGACCGGCATCCAACTGTGCTTCGATCAACAACAGCATCTCCGTAAACATTTTGTAGACGTTTGTGAATATTTCCAACTGTTTCCTTCTCTGCGGTTAAGAACTCGATAACAGCTCTCTGTTTATGACGCACATCACTGCCAGACGCCATTTTCGAAACTGCGGTAACCATCAGTTTTATACAAGGGCGTTTAAAAGCGGTTTTATACAAGGAGGGGAGGTTCAAACTGGAAAAATCCAGTTATATGAAGTGCAGAAAGTTCAAACTTGCGGCCCAAAAGACATTTCAGCCCCATAACCTATTATTTAGCTAAGAAAAAAGGGTAGGACAAAATATATTGTGTCCCTAGTATTAATAAATCAAATGCACAAAACACAATCAAGAACATTTAATACTGAATGGTTTAACTGTACAGGGGTGGCCAAGTTTCCTGGACCCAAGAGCCACATACGACGTTTTTCAGATGTACGAGAGCCGCAAAATATTTTAAAAAGAATTTAATTATTAAAAACATATACATACACATATAGTTATACTCACATTATTAAATTGTTTAATTACTGCTTGTAGAAGGTTTAGTTTGGGTCTTCATTTTGGCTGTTAATGCTTTAAAGTCTGGCTGATGTGATGTTAAGACGGTATGAAGAAGCTCAGTCAGGTGTTCGTTAGTGAGGGCAGCACGATGTTTTTACTTTACAAACTTCGTTACCGAGAAGAGTGCTTCACAGCAATAAGTTGTCCCAAAAACTGAGATAAGTCGGAAACTGGTTTTCCTAAGGTGAGGATACTTTGTCTCTGGTACTTGCTTCCAAAACTCAACTACAGATAAGCTTTTGTGTATCAACTTTAAACCCACGTCCTCCTGTAGCTCCAAAAGTTCTGTTTGTATTAAAGCAGCTTCCGTAACAAAAGGTGTGGTAACAGGACAGCCATCGTTGACGACATCAATCAGGAAAGGATTTACAAGAAATTCGAAGCATGGTTTTAGCTTCTTTAGTTCATCAAACCTGAACTGAAAATCATCAATTAGTCCTTCTAATTTACCGGTGCTACTGTAGTATGCGGTCTACCTACGATTCGGCGGTCTACCTTTGAAGTATAGTTTCTTATCTTGTTTGCTAATTGCTTGT
This sequence comes from Bathynomus jamesi, assembly GCA_023014485.1. NCBI lineage: Eukaryota > Metazoa > Arthropoda > Malacostraca > Isopoda > Cirolanidae > Bathynomus > Bathynomus jamesi. Next base: position 703,333 of record JAJOZX010000009.1, on the reverse strand, counting down.
TTACATCCCAATGTTAATCGCCCTTAACGATTGGTTAGATTTAGTCATGATATTTTCGTTAGTTTTAACGAAAATATCATGATTAAACCTAACCAATCGTAGGTAGACCGCATATTACAGTAGCACCAATTTACCTTTGTATTCCTCCAATTTACTATCTTTTATTTCAATATCAGGAAAAGTGTTTGCTCGGTTTTTCAGGTGGGGAAAGTGGTAAAATTTTTTGTTACTAGATATTTTTGGAACAGCTTTATTTTATTCTGGAAACTGAAAACTGTCTGTGTAATGTCAGAAATGAACTTATCCTTTCCCTGAAGTGCCAAATTTAGATTTTGAAGGTGTTGTATTACATCAGTAAAACACATCAGATCCTGCACCCATTCGTGATCTTCTAGTTGTGGGTATGACTTTCCCTTTTCTTTCAAGAAATCAGTGATAGGCTCCAACAGTGCAACAAACCTATTCAGGAGATTACTAGTTGATAACCATCTTACAATACAGTAGAATGAAAGATCATTTGGCTTATCTTAAAGATCCAGCTCCTCGATAAAATTTCTAAACGCTCGGTGCGTTTTTGCATTTGAACGAATGAAATTCACAATTTCTAGAACACACTTCATAACACTGTCATACCTAAAGCACTTGCTTACCAAATGACCACGGTGAATGATACAGTGAATAAAGAGACACACAGGATACTTGGGATCTCGTGTCAAGAGCCCAACTATGCCTACATTTTGTCCTACTATAGCTGGTGCTCCATCTGTTGCAACACTGACAAGTTTATTAAATGGTACTTGAGCATTTGATAATGCCTCGTCAAGTGCGTTCTTTATGTCAACCCCCTCTGGTGGTTTCTCTTAGGGTCATTAAGTCCAAGAGTTCTTCCTTCACATTTCCATCACCAGTAACATAACGAACAAATATCGCCGGTTGAGGGTTATCTTTAATATCTGTGGATTCATCGAGGGCCAAACTGAATGCAACAGAATTCTTCAAATCACTTTGCAACGAGCATGTAATTTCAGCACTGATCTGGGAAATACGTCTCTCTGTAGTGTGGCGGGAAATAGAAATACTTGCTATTTGTTCTCCAAGCTTTGTGTTATCTGGAGCGAGAATTGCAGTAACATCGGCAATATTCTTCTTCACAAATTCTCCACTACTGTAGGGAAGTTGAGCACGAGCATTATTCCATGCCATAACAAAACTAGCTTCAGTAGTTAAATCAGCTGTCTTACACAATGATAAAAGTACAGTTTGTTGGGCAACTAGGCTAGATTTCAACATTGTTAACTTAGTCTTCCGCAATTTTGATTTGGGAGGAAATTCCGTAATAAAATTTTTATGGTTAGTTTCATGATGACGCTTTAAGTTACTGTCTTTAAAGTAATTGAGTGCCACTTGGCAGATAAGACACACAGGTAGGTTTCCTACCCTTAACAGTAAAGGCAAAGCTCTCATCCAACTCCTATTTAAAAACTCTATTTTCTTCTTCATATTTCCGTTTCTTACACTTTGTCTGCTCAGTCATTTTAATCAACTAAGGGGTTGTATAACTTTCACTTGTATAGCTGAGAAAAATAGCCACTATTTGATCTAAGAAGCCAATTTTAAAAGACACTCACTCGTTACTACACGCGACCCGCAGGGTAGCTCGAGGGGTACTGGACATTGGTGAGTGGCGATTGGTGTTAATTATGTAATTATCCCGCTTAGTGCCTGTCACGCAAAAGAAATTGTCTTACGCATGACGCATTTTATTGTCAATTCAATTTTTCCTTGTTTTTTTAGTCATATTTTTTTTTATGTGAAAAAAATATATTTGTATTATGAATTTTGTCTTTTATGATAAATACAATAAAAACCAAAATTGTCTCGCGAGCCGCAGTTAACAACCTCGAGAGCCGCATGCGGCTCGCGAGCCGGTTTGGCCACCGTTGGATAACAGAAGCCATGGCTAACAGCTAGTAAAAATCGTAAAAGTTTATACTGTTTCAATTGTTTGTTGTTTGGAGGTGAACTTGTTTGGACTCCTAATAGTGTAAAAGATCTGAAACATCTCTCAGAAAGAATAAAAACACGTGAACAAACTTCTTGTTACATCGGTAATTGTTTCAAAACATACTTACTTGGAAAAGTGGATATTGCAACGCAGTTAGACTCAGGGCATAAGATTTCAGTCGAACGGCATAACGAATTAGTAGCCAGGAATAGGCAGATTTTAAATAGAATCATTGACTGTTAAAAATTTTGTGGCAACCATGGATTTGCTATCCGAGGTCATGATGAAAGAGAAAAATCTCTCACCAAAGGTGTATTCTTGGATCTTTTGAGTGAACTTGCCAAATTAGACAGTCAATTGCAGGAACATCTACAAATTGTAACTGTTTCAAAACACTTCTGCTATTATCCAAAATGAATTGCTGGACTGTATGCTTTCCGTTTATGAAGGTATTCTACATAAGAAAGTCAGTAAAGCAATGTTCATGTCAATTCATGCTGATGAGGCCACGGATATTTGCACTATATCGCAACTTGTTATTATATTGCAGTTTGTCATGGGCACTAAAATAGTGGAAAAATTCCATGGCTTTGTATAACTAAAAGCTAGATCTGCTGCTGGTACAACTAAGTGCATTCTTGACGAAATCGAGGTGTGCAATTTGAAAAATAAGTTGGTTGCACAGGCTTATGATGCTGCTCCAGTGATGAGTGGCGAACGTAACGGAGTACAGAAATTGATAAGAGAAGCCTATCCTCATGCTCATTTTGTACACTGTTATGCCCATCAATTAAACCTTGTTATGCAAAACGTTTGCTCTGCTGTTGCTCTCGTCAGGATATTCTTCGCTAACTTGACTTCATTCTCCTCTTTTTTCTCATTCTTCCAAAATAACAGCTATACTGCAAAAAGTTTGCGGAGAACGTCTGCCTCGTACGATTGGAACCAGATGGAATTTTCAGAGTTGAGTCGTAAATTCCATGCATGAAAATAAAGCATCATCGATGCAGTGCTTCGAACGAATCCAGAATGAACCTGGATGAGACTCTGTCAATAACACAAGAAAGTGCTTTACTGAACTACTTGGAGAATGATTAGTTCATTTCCTTTCTTAATATATTTAGTGAAATTATGCCGGTAAGTGAGTTGTTCTACAACATTCTTCAAAAAAATATTACAATGTCTGTTTCTGTCAAGCAACATCTTCACTTATTTTGCACATCTATAAAAGAAATCGCCAAAAGGTGTCAGAGTTACCTGATGATTCGAAACAAACTACTGAAACGAAACGAAGAAGAAAAGACAACAAAAAAAGCCTGTGCAATCGAATGCTGTGATCTTATGCTACAAGATGCTGAAGACCGGTTTGGTGCAACTGAACATCTCGAGTGCTTCACTTTAGTTGATCCTACAAAATTTGTTGCGTTCAGAAAAGAATTTCCAACAAATATACGTGAAGTTTGTAAATTCTATCCATTTTCTGAAGAAGAAAAACTAAAGAGCGAGCTACAAGTTCTATAGAACTGGGAAGAATTTAAAAATATAAAAATAATTAATGAATTGTACCGCTTTGTATCTGAAAACAATTTGATGTCTGCTTTTTCTGAAACATTTAAACTGTTAAACATTGACCTAACATCGCGCATCGTAACAGCTCATTCTGAAAGATGTTTCACTTTTCTGAAAAGAGTAAAAACCTGCTTGAGGAACACCATCGGACAAGACCGGCTAAATGGAATGGCATTCCTTTCGAAATAGCCAATTTCAACCAGAAAGTTATCAAGAAATTCGCAGAACAGAAAAACAGACGGGCTGAGTTACTCTACAAATGAGGTGCGAGCACGCGCTTTAGAAAAATAGTTAGCTATAGTTCACCCGACGCCACTGATATATATATATATATGATCAATAAAACCACCAAGAAAAGGAAACACAGAATGGTGCTCAAGCGCTTTCGTCTAATGACATCCTCAGGAACATTGAAGTACATAAAGAGTTACAGCCTATATATAGGTCACAAAAAAAAAAAAATATATATATATATATATATATATATATATATACAATAAACGGAGAAATTAAAAAACAAAATTAAAGGATTGTGGAAGGAGCATACAAATTTGTAAGGAAAAACTACCGATTTTAGCACTTTGCCCGAATCCAACACAAGATCAAATGAATTGTTTCCAACCAATGTTATAGTTAATTAAAAAAAATAATAAATTGAAAAATAAAAACAAAACTTGTAAGAGGAGCATATAAATTTATACTGGAAATCTGCCCAGGTTTTAGCACTCTGCCCTTCTTGTCTAAGTCCGATATATATAAAAATAAATTGAAAAATAAAAGTTATTAGAGAAGCATACAAGTTTACGAAAGGTTTAGCACACTACCCTTCTTGTCTAAATCCGTTCTGAACGAATTCAAAACAACGGGATCGAGTTGAAAAAGACCTTTGCTTATGTTGAAGTTATTTGTAAGTTGGATAATGGCAGACTCAAGAATATTTCTATTAACAATGTTGCTAGAGTGAAAAAAAACTGAAGCATTATTCCAATCAATACAGTGGGATAACTCTGAGAAATGGACAAAAAGGGCACTGGACGACTGTCCCGTTCTAACGGAATATTGATGCTGTTTTACACGTGTGTGAAAATTCCAGTATAAATTTGTATGCTCCTCTTACAAGTTTTTTTTAGTTTTCAATTTATTATTTTTTTTAATTAACTATAACATTGGTTGGAAACAATTCATTTGATCTTGTGTTGGATTCGGGCAAAGTGCTAAAATCGGTAGTTTTTCCTCACAAATTTGCATGCTCCTCCCACAATCCTTTATTTTTTTTTTTTAATTTCTCCGTTTATTGTATATATATATATTTTTTTTTTGTAACCTATATATAGGCTGTAACTCTTTATGTACTTCAGTGTTCCTGAGGATGTCATTAGACGAAAGCGCTTGAGCACCATTTTGTGTTTCCTTTCCTTCGTGGTTTTATTCATCATAAATATTTTTCACGTGTTACTTTCGTGAAATAATTTTCATATATATATATATATGATGTAAAATAACGCACTGTCGCGAAGAAGTGTGAAGAAGAAAATCACTCTTCGGACGACTTAAATTTTTATTTCTTTAATACCAATACAGTTTCGGCTCCTCGCGAGCCCTTATCAGTTGGTAATGATCACATAAACAGACCAGAGTTTATATTCACCTGGAAGTTAATTGTCAGGGATTAGCTGACTGAACCTTCCCATCCTCTTACCTGGGGATAGTTAAGTTACCCTTCCGACCCAGCTTTGACCTGATGGATGTACCCGTGTTGCCTGGAGATTTTTGGATGGTAATGTTACAAAATTCTTAATTTTATTACATATAATTTTGTTAAAAGAGAAATGACCATCGGATCGATTTAAATTTTGTATAGAGCCTATAAGACTAGATTCAACAATTCTACGCTTAACATAATTATTAGATTTGAAAACAAAGTTGCAATTATTGAAATCTATTACATAGTTATAGTCTCTGACATGAGAGACAACAGCACTTTTTTCATTCTCCACCCTCACATCTCTCTTATGTTCATAAATTCTTTTACTGATTTCACTTCCCGTTTCTCCCACATATACATTATCAGGACATTCTTTACATGGTAATATATATACAAACCTGTGTCTTTTTTGTCCTTAGGTTTGTTCCTTATTAAAATGTCATTTATGCAGTTATTATATTTGAATGCCACAATAGTGCCTCTTCTCTGACAAGATTTTTAAAGCCCATTCCAATTTTTGTTATAGGGGAGGACATTACTTTTCTTGGCTGCAAGATGAGCGTTAAAAATGAACCATTTGGGATAATACAGATTTTTAAATATATTGTTGATTGTTCTGTCTTCTCATCAACATAAGAAGAGTGACAGATTCTATATGCTCTTAGGAACATTGAAGAAACAACTGATTTTTTCACTTCGTCACCATGAAATGAAAAATAGTGAATGTAAGAGTTTGAATTGGTCTCCTTCCTATACACAGACAATTTTATGTTGTCATTTTCTCTATTGATGAGAACATCCAAAAAAGGTATTCTTCTATCCCTTACCCATTCACATTTGAACTTAATTCAGTGATGAAGGTTATTGAGTTTGGAAAAGAAGTCATCAAAATTCTTATTAGCTGGCCACACTGATAATATATCATCCACATATCTTAACCAAATTTGATTGGGAAGGATATCCTAGGCAACAATTTTGCTTCAATGAACTCCATAAATAAATTGGCTAAAATGGGGGCGAAGGGATTGCCCATGGCCATGCCATGCTTCTGTTTATAGAACGTTCCATCAGTTATAAATACATTATCCTCGACACAGAGTTTCACCAATTCTATGAATATCTTGGCTGATACTGGAAGCGTTAGGTTTAGGTTAGGAAGAATTTCCTTCAAAAAATTGATGGTTTCGTCTACTGGGACAGTTGTAAATAAGGAATTTACATAAAAAATTACAAACTAGCCATTAGGTAATTCTAAATTATTTCTTATCACGAGGAGCCGAAACTGTACTGGTGTTAAAAAAATAAAAATTTAAGTCTTCCTGAAAAGTGGTTTCCTTCTTAATATATATATATATATATATACATAAGGAGCAACAAGACTCGTCCTTATGCAAGCATTTAATGTTCAAAGCTTTCGACATTTTCTAATGTCATTTTCAATGTTAAAACTAGAAATATAAAATTAAAAACCAAATATGGAGTAAAAAAATTTTAAATAGTGACAAATCACAAACACTACAAACGAAAAATTAAAACAGTCATGAAATTATATTATAAAGTTAAGTAATACAATTAAAAACAATAAATATTTTAAATGAAAGCCATAAAAAGGGGATTACCTCTGCGAGGAGAGTAAATTTAAGTAAATAACATTGTAAAATAATTTTGAAAGATAGAAAACATTATGGATAAATTAAAATATGAAACATTAAAATTTTAAAATGTATAAAACTTTAAAAGAAATAAATCAGCTACATGTTATTTAATCACAGACGTAGCAGAAAATGAGGGATGGAAAAGATGGATGGAGTTTGATGAAGAACGTGTTAATTTCGATGGTTGGTACAAATTTTTATTGAAGAATATCAAGATTATGAATGGGGTATGATGATGATTTATATCTGGTTTATGTTTGAAAATGAGTAATGTTTCTAGGAGGGGTAGATCGTATTTATTAATTATTAATTTTTTCGATTATTGAAAACTTACACTGTTCAACAAAGATTCTGTTCCTCTGGTAGTGTTGGGTATTCCTTCCTGACTTTTTAGTGCTGATTTCGAAAATAATAGCGAAATTTTTCCATCACCCACAGTTTCATATATATATATGTGTAAAGAACGACGCTTGTGTAGAAGAGCGTTCCGCACAAGATGAGAAAGAGCGAACAAATAAAAAATGAGGTACCTCCCAGGAATCGAACCCGGGATCTTCCAATTGCCGGTCGGATATGCTATCCACTACACCAAGGACCTCGATGAATCAGAAGTCGTCATTCTCCTACATACGAGCGGAATCAAATGCCCTGAGGGGGCACCTTCGCATGCCGTACATATATACATTTTAACTGCAAACAACACACAGTATAATTAATGTAAAGAACGACGCTTGTGTAGAAGAGCTTTCCGCACAAGCTGAGGAGGGAGAACGAACAAATGAAAATTGAGGTACCTCCCCGGAATCGAACCCGGGATCTTCCAATTGCCGATCGGATATGCTATCCACTACACCAAAGACCTCGCTCAATCAGAAGTCGTAATTCTCCTACATACGAGCATATCCGACCGGCAATTGGAAGATCCCGGGTTCGATTCCGGGGAGGTAGCTCATTTTTCATTTGTTCGTTCTCCATCCTCATCTTGTGCGGAACGCACTTCTACACAAGATGTCGTTCTTTACATTAATTATACTGTGTGTTGTTTGCAGTTAAAAATATATATATATATATATATATGATGAATAAAACCACGAAGGAAAGGAAACACAGAATGGTGCTCAAGCGCTTTCGTCTAATGACATCCTCAGGAACACTGAACTACATAAAGGGTTACAGCCTATATATAATTTACAGAAAAAACAAAAAAACTATACATACACATATATACATATACACACATATATAATATATTATATATATATATATATATATATATATACAATAAACGGAGAGAGAACAAATAAAAAATAAAAAATTATTAAACATTAAAGGATTGTGGGAGGAGCATACAAATTTGTAAGGAAAAACTACCGATTTTTAGCACAAGCTCAAATTAATTGTTTCCAACCAATGTTATAGAAAAAAAAATACAAATTTATACTGGAAATCTGCCCGGGTTTTAGCACTTTGTCCTTCTTTAGGTTCGATGTATATAAAAATAAATTTAAAAAAAATACAAGTTATTTGAGTAGCATACAAGTTTACCAAAGATTTAGCGTTCTATCCTTCTTATCTAAATCTGTTTTGAAGGAATTCAAAACAACAGGATCGAGTTGAAAAAGACCTTTGCTTATGTTGAAGTTATTTGTGAGTTGGATAATGGCAGACTCAAGAATATTTCTATTAACAATGTTGCTAGAGTGAAATAAAACTGAAGCATTATTCCAATCAATACAGTGGGATAACTCTGACAAATGGATAAAAAGGGCACTGGACGACTGTCCTGTTCTAACGAAATATTGATGCTGTTTTATACGTGTGTGCAAATCCTTTCCCGTCTGACCTATGTAAAAGGAATCACATTGTTTACAATCAATTTTATAAATAATGCCTGAATTATTGGTAGGGCTATTTTTTACTATGATATTTTTCACAATATTGTTATATGAAAATACTACATTAATATCCAAAAGTTTAAGTACATTAGCAATGCCTAAAAAGCCCGGGAAAAATGGAATTACTAAAATATTTTTTGACAAAGTATGAGTGTTATTATTCACACGATAGAAAGTTCGTTTTGCCTTGTTGAGACAAGATTCCATAAACGCAGATGGATAACACAGATCACTTCCAATACCGTTCATTTTTTCCAATTCGGCATCGATGTATTCCGGACTGGCGATCCTAAGGGCGCGGAGAAACATTGAAGAAAAAATGGCCTTCTTAGTGGGGGTGTCATGTCCCGAGTAAAAATGTACGTAGGACAAATCGTTTTTTTTTCCGATAGATACTAAACTTAAAACCTGGGCTTTCCCAATGTACACGCACATCCAAAAATGGGATTGAGTTGTCTTGTTCCACTTCTAAAGTAAACTTAATGGAGGGGACTTGATCATTTAACTGAAGGAGGAAGTTATCCAGGTCACGATTCATGGGCCAGATATACAAAATATCGTCGACGTACCGCAACCAAGGGATGCCAACCCCAGGATTCTCGGAATGTAAGTAATTTCGAAAAACTCCATAAATATTGGAGAGGAGGGGCGACAAGGGGTTGCCCATGGCCATCCCAAAAACTTGTTGATAATACTCGTTATTGAAAGTGAATTTACAGTCTTTGATGCAAAGCTTAATAAGTTCCAAAACAATGTGTGAAGGTAGTGGCAGGTCATACTTATGTAATTCTCGGGAGAGAAAGTCAAGCATATCGTTAATCGGCACTTTTGTAAACAATGAACAAACGTCAAAACTGATCAATCTATCGTTGGTTTCAGTACGTGCATTATTCAGTTTTTCAGTAAGATCCATGGAATTTTTTACATGTGAATCAGAGATAGTTCCGAGAATGGGGGACAGGACTTTGACAACCCATTTGGAGAGTTTACAAGTAATAGAGCCCACCGAGCTAATTATAGGGCGCATAGGGTTGCCAGGTTTGTGGGTTTTAATAAGACCGTAAAGGTAGGGCAGAGAAGGTGAAGTGGACATGAAAAGCGGAATTAAGTCCTTGTGATCTTTGAGATATTAATGTAGTATTTTCATATAACAATATTGTGAAAAATATCATAGTAAAAAATAGCCCTGCCAATAATTCAGGCATTATCTATAAAATTGGTTGTAAACAATGTGATTCCTTTTACATAGGTCAGACGGGAAAGGATTTGCACACACGTATAAAACAGCATCAATATTCCGTTAGAACAGGACAGTCGTCCAGTGCCCTTTTTATCCATTTGTCAGAGTTTTCCCACTGTATTGATTGGAATAATGCTTCAGTTTTATTTCACTCTAGCAACATTGTTAATAGAAATATTCTTCAGTCTGCCATTATCCAACTCACAAATAACTTCAACATAAGCAAAGGTCTTTTTCAACTCGATCCTGTTGTTTTGAATTCCTTCAAAACAGATTTAGATAAGAAGGGTAGAACGCTAAATCTTTGGTAAACTTGTATGCTACTCAAATAACTTGTATTTTTTTTAAATTTATCTTTATATACATCGAACCTAAAGAAGGGCAAACTGCTAAAACCCGGGCAGATTTCCAGTATAAATTTGTAATTTTTTTTTTTCTATAGCATTGGTTGGAAACAATTAATTTGATCTTGTGCTAATCTTGTGCTAAAAATCGGTAGTTTTTCCTTACAAATTTGTATGCTCCTCCCACAATCCTTTAATGTTTAATAATTTTTTATTTTTTATTTTTTCTCTCCGTTTATTGTATATATATATGTATGTGTGTATATATGTCTGTATATATATATATATGTGTATATGTATATATGTGTATGTATAGTTTTTTTGTTTTTTCTGTAACCTATATATAGGCTGTAACCCTTTATGTACTTTAGTGTTCCTGAGGATGTCATTAGACGAAAGCGCTTGAGCACCATTCTGTGTTTCCTTTCCTTCGTGGTTTTATTCACCATAAATATTTTTCACGTGTTACTTTCGTGAAATAATTTTCATATAAGGAACACCACGACTTCCTTCGGCTTGCTGTTCCCTCTCTTGTCTCCGTTTGTGTCCGTGTTTTCTTCTACATTAATGAAGGGGCATGCAATTCGTATCCGACGAAAGTTTCTTACTAATTGTCTAGAGGAGCAAGTTCTTCCCAAATCCCTCCTTCCGATTCGCCTCAGACAAAGTGACGACTTCGTAACATTTTGATCGAAAAATTAAAAGTCTCATTCGAAATAGTCAGTGGAGTAAAAAAGCAAGCTCAAAGTGTGTTTTGAACCTTTCTTCGAAAAACATTAGTGATGATGCAAAAAGTGCCCTTGGATATGGTATGTCCTTTTTTATTGTTAAAAAACCTTCGGCTTTACAAATTTGTTACAGTCTCGCTTGTTTTGAAAAACAGTGTAATCTCCCTCAGTATTTGTTTAACATAGTTAAAGGCCTTGTTTATAGTGCGGCAAATAGTAGTTACGAAGATAACTTTCCTAAACGTTTCCGCAATAGCCTCTCACAATTAAAAAAAGATGGGGAGCTCCATATTACTAAAGCAGACAAGGCTAACACCATCGTTATTATGGACAAAGTGGACTACATCAGAAAGATGAACGAGCTTCTCCAGGACACCGCCACATACAGCAAACTTAGAATGAACCCGCAGGATAACGTCATCAAATCATTTAATAGTCGCTTGAAACGCATTCTCAAAGATCACAAGGACTTAATTCCGCTTTTCATGTCCACTTCACCTTCTCTGCCCAACCTTTACGGTCTTATTAAAACACACAAACCTGGCAACCCTATGCGCCCTATAATTAGCTCGGTGGGCTCTATTACTTATAAACTCTCCAAATGGCTTGTCAAAGTCCTGTCCCCCATTCTCGGAACTATCTCTGATTCACATGTAAAAAATTCCATGGATCTTACTGAAAAATTGAATAATGCACGTACTGAAACCAACGATAGATTGATCAGTTTTGACGTTTGTTCATTGTTTACAAAAGTGCCGATTGACGATATGCTTGACTTTCGCTCCCGAGAATTACATAAGTATGACCTGCCACTACCTTCACACATTGTTTTGGAAATTATTAAGCTTTGCATCAAAGACTGTAAATTCACTTTCAATAACGAGTATTATCAACAAGTTTGTGGGATGGCCATGGGCAACCCCTTGTCGCCCCTCCTCTCCAATATTTATATGGAGTTTTTCGAAATTACTTACATTCCGAGAATCCTGGGGGTTGGCATCCCTTGGTTGCGGTACGTCGACGATATTTTGTGTATCTGGCCCATGAATCGTGACCTGGATAACTTCCTCCTTCAGTTAAATGATCAAGTCCCCTCCATTAAGTTTACTTTAGAAGTGGAACAAGACAACTCAATCCCATTTTTGGATGTGCGTGTACATAGGGAAAGCCCAGGTTTTAAGTTTAGTATCTATCGGAAAAAAAAAAACAATTTGTCCTACGTACATTTTTACTCGGGACATGACACCCCCACTAAGAAGGCCATTTTTTCTTCAATGTTTCTCCGCGCCCTTAGGATCGCCAGTCCGGAATACATCAATGCCGAATTGGAAAAAATCAACGGTATTGGAAGTGATCTGTGTTATCCATCTGCGTTTATGGAATCTTGTCTCAACAAGGCAAAACGAACTTTCTATCGTGTGAATAATAACACTCATACTTTGTCAAAAAATATTTTAGTACTTCCATTTTTCCCGGGCTTTTTAGGCATTGCTAATGTACTTAAACTTTTGGATATTAATGTAGTATTTTCATATAACAATATTGTGAAAAATATCATAGTAAAAAATAGCCCTACCAATAAATCAGGCATTATATATAAAATTGGTTGTAAACAATGTGATTCCTTTTACATAGGTCAGACGGGAAAGGATTTGCACACACGTATAAAACAGCATCAATATTTCGTTAGAACAGGACAGTCGTCCAGTGCCCGTTTTATCCATTTGTCAGAGTTATCCCACTGTATTGATTGGAATAATGCTTCAGTTTTATTTCACTCTAACAACATTGTTAATAGAAATATTCTTGAGTCTGCCATTATCCAACTCATAAATAAATTCAACATAAGCAAAGGTCTTTTTCAACTCGATCCTGTTGTTTTGAATTCCTTCAAAACAGATTTAGATAAGAAGGGTAGAACGCTAAATCTTTGGTAAACTTGTATGCTACTCAAATAACTTGTATTTTTTTAAATTTATTTTTATATACATCGAACCTAAAGAAGGGCAAAGTGCTAAAACCCGGGCAAATTTCCAGTATAAATTTGTATTTTTTTTTCTATAACATTGGTTGGAAACAATTAATTTGAACTTGTGCTAATCTTGTGTTAAAAATCGGTAGTTTTTCCTTACAAATTTGTATGCTCCTCCCCAATCCTTTAATGTTTAATAATTTTTTATTTTTTATTTTTTCTCTCTCCGTTTATTGTATATATATATGTATGTGTATATATGTATAATATATATATATATATATATATATTATATATATATATATATATATGTGTGTGTGTATATGTATATATGTGTATTTATATTTTTTTTGTTTTTTCTGTAACTTATATATAGGCTCTAACCCTTTATGTACTTCAGTGTTCCTGAGGATGTCATTAGACGAAAGCGCTTGAACACCATTCTGTGTTTCCTTTCCTTCGTGGTTTTATTCATCATAAATATTTTTCACGTGTTACTTTCGTGAAATAATTTATATTATATATGTTGAACACAGACCGTGCATGGAACAAGGAACTCTTCTGAGAAATTACATCCACTATAGTTCGAATAAGCAAAGCAGATAGAATCCAGCTTTGGGACAGGATCTGCTGGATCCTATCTGCTTTGCAGATAGCTGGTGAGGGAAGCTATATTTTGGGCCTCTTTGCGAGTAACCCGTTGCCCACGTTGGGCTTTCCATCACGAAAAAGAAAAAACTATAGTATTTGTCATCTATCATTACTTATTCGAACTATAGTGGATGTAATTTCTCAGAAGAGTTCCTTTTTCCATGCACGGTCTGTGTTTAACATATAAGTTTCTCAGGGGACCATTCTGAGTTGTATATATATATATATATATATATATATATATATATATATATATATATATATAAATATATATATATTCAGGATAAAAACGAAGACGTAGAGCAAAAAAGTAATTATATTTGGCTGCAGCCGACGTTTCGGGCAACTCTACCCATCTTTAAGGTCTAATTAATAATTAATAGAGAGCTAAAATTAATAAATGACACAAAAGATAGAAATGACGAGAGTTAAAACCTAAACAAATGTACAAAATTAAAGTTATTCAATATAGAAAATACAAATTAGAAACAGGCTAGAACAAGATCAAATAAAAAGTAAAATATATAAATGGCACAAAAAATATAGGAATGATAGATGTAAAACCTAAAACTAAAATCATTCAAAAATAAAACTGTTAAAAAAACCTTCACAAGTAAAAAGTTAAACGGAAAACTACAAGAATAAACCGACACACCTGTATTCAAAGAACAGCCACAAGAAACTGAAGCAAAAAGAAAGATAGGGTCGCAGAGAAAATTTAGAAGGTAGTTGATCTAGTTAATGTAAAGAGGATAACAGCCAGAATCAATGTTTAGACTAGGGTTCAAAAACTTAATACATAAAGATTCATAAATACGAAGCGAGGGAGAGCATTTTAATGATTTAAGAATTTTAAAATTTTCAATAGAAACGTCAGTCTTACAATTGATGGAATGACTTCTGATAGCAGACTGTTCTTATGCGACTACATAATAAGTAATATATACACGAAGGGCGATACGAAAGAGTAGTATGTGCGCAAAATGGGAGAGTGCAATTGCAATGCTGCAAATGTTGCAAGAGTCCCTCCCCCTCATTGCAAGACCCCCGTCCCCTTCCCCCTTGTTGCAACACCACCTTACTGCACGACTCCTCCTTTTCCCCCCTTGTTGCAACCCCACCCCCAAGTGTGCCCCCCCAAAAAAAAAGAAAAAAGAAACAAGGTGGATTCCCCCCAGCTGCCACAAACAATTAATTTCATGAAATATATAGAAAATAAATACACAATCAAAATAGTTCATTCTATACACAGTTTAAATGATGACTATATGTACAATAAAAATAATAGTAGTATAAGAAATACACAAGTTGAACGAGAAATATATATAATATATATATATATATATATTATATATATATTCAAAAATAATAATAGTATAAGAATACTCCTCCTTAGGGAAACGGAGCTTACAGATGAAAAGAAGGACCAACACAACAGCAAACATTTCCGTTTATTTTTTATACTTCAGACGGTTCGACAAATCTTTTGTCATCATCAGTGAATTATAAGTCCTAAAACCTTGAAAAAAAGTGAGAATAATGAAAATTACATCAATACACAATTAAAATCATTAAAATTACATCACCACAAAAAATTAAAATAACTAAAATTAAATTAAAATTACCTCAACTGGTAAATACACAATGTTTACATCAACCTCCATACTTGACAGAAACAGAGAATACTGTATGGTCAGTAAATTTGAAGGTATGAAAATGTCTATGAAAATCGGTTGGTTAGTTAAAAGAGCTGTAATTTGTAAGATGAGCTATTATTGTTAATGGAAGGTTTGTTTCTATAGATGTACAAAGATTCTAAAATTCGGAGTTCTGTAAGGTTATTGGATCTGGTTAGAATTTCGAACTGAGTTTTGTGAAGGGGATGGTTGTTTTCATTACTATGGTTTCTAATTGCGGATTGTGGTGGGCTACTGAGGGGACGGTTAGTACGGATTGATAAGCCCAAATGTTGAGAAAGGCGTACCTCCAGTTGGAGTTGAGTACTGTCAATATACGCAGCCTTACAGCTGTCGCACGTGTATTTGTGAACAACATTAGGGCACACAGTTTTGGGGAATTTGTCTTTGAACTTTAACAAATTTGATAATTTAAGTGGGTTGACGAGGGCGAATCTAAAATTTATTTGGGGATAACTAGACTTCAGCAGTTTGGACACTTCACCTCGAATACGCAATGATAAATAACCATAAAAAGGTAATTTAATATATCTGGTTTCTTTTTGTACTGTAGTTATGGGGAGTTTAGTATTAAAAGTGTTATTTAAAAATTTCTTTAATTGGTTGTCAAAAAGATTAGAAGGGTAGTAATTATTAATAAAGTACTGTCTTAAAAATTTAAATTCTTCGTTTAATGAAAAGTAATTTGAACAAATCCGGTAACTTCTTGTTAACAATGTTACTATAGCACTAATCTTATATTTATAAAACATACAACTTAAATAATTGGTTCCTAAACCAATAAAAGTTTGTTTTCTAAATAGTGAGGTATGGAACTTGTTATTAACCCGTTTAACTAGAACATCCAGGAAAGGTAAACTATTATGATGTAATTTTAATGATTTTAATTGTGTATTGATGTAATTTTCATTATTCTCATTTTTGTTTTAAGGTTTTAAGACTTATAATTCACTGATGATGACAAAAGATTTGTCGAAACGTCTGAAGTATAAAAAAAAGATAAACGGAAATGTTTGCTGTTGTGTTGGTCCTTCTTTTCATATATATATATATATATATATTATATATATATATATATAATAAAAAATAATAATAGTATAAGAAATACACAAGTTGAACGAAGAATATATATATATATATAATCAAAAAATAATATATAAACGTCAAAATACATACACTTTATGTCCTACTGCGTTTAACTAAAATACTAAACTCGCACGTGATCGAGTCTACAGTTACATCATTGTTGCTTTGCATCACACAATAAATACGATTTAACATTAATTCACTGCTCAAGTTATAGGGATGACTATACTCGACGTAAAGGACCTTCATATCGTTCAACATTATTTTTGTGCCCACTTTACACTCGGTTGGCAAGTTATCTTTAAACACGGACAGAATACAATCAAAAGCACGCACAAAGCGGGCAACGTAAGCAGAACATCATTATTAAATTCAAGTTTATAAACACTCCTTTCCAATCGAGGTTTATTCTTACCGATCCGAGCTTTTCAATCGTGAACTCTTCTTCACAATGCATAGCGGCAGTTGAAATAATCTTCTAAGTCGTAACGACAGCTGCTGATTATATAAAGAAACAATTCTTCAGGGTGAACGGTGTAGGTGGGCTCAGTTCTGTACCGCTCAAGTGCTTTGTTCCAAAGTTCATGATATTTCAAAGAGTCTAAACCTTTTAAATAAGCATCCAGTTCCAGACCATTCTCGACTTGTTCAGTCCTACACTCGGTAAACCCGTCGAGCAGAGCTGTGTATGCGTATTCAAGAACCGTATCAAAATAAAGCATATCCGTAACACGCGCGTCTAATATATGCTTTAGCTTGCGGAAACCGACGATTTCAAACATTCTGTTAAGGATGAAATGGTTTTGCATAGGGACAAGAACGTTATTATCAGACGCATTCTTCTACATCAGTCGTAGATCAATGCATGGCTGCTCGCTATTTATACACAACGTACAAACAATGGCATATGACGGGGTATCATTAATCTGTTCTCTTGTACCTACACCTGTAGGTATTTTATAACGATCCTCGCTCCACTTCTCAACTACCTCGAAGAATCTATTCATCTCCTCAACACTTAAATAAACAACATTCCGTTTACCAGAGTTTGTTTGTCTACAACTCGTTTCAAGTACATAGTTAATGGCACCGGTTTTACGCCTGAACACGCGCAATAACTTCGTCACGGACACATCGTACACGGCATTGAGAATGCTGCTCAAAGGAAGCTCCATCGTATTCTATTGTGAAGAGTGCACGTCCAGTCGGTTGAAGCTCTGAGATGACTATGAGCCACAGGTAGTCGGATTGGCTCGACGGTGGGTGTGGAGGAGTGAGCCACACCATAAACTGATTAATCGTGTACGACGTTGTTCCAGCGTGAATCATGTGAATACGTGTTTCCCATTATACTTGGTACGTGTTTTGAGAAATTTTCCATCCGCGATACATGAAGTAATATCGGTTTTAATGTTTTATCACTCCCACTCCCCAGAATGCGCACCAGACATTTTCGTTCAGGGGATTTTCACGAACTAAACAATTTATTCACACTCCGGCGCACTATTTAAGAGAAACATGTGCCCATATTTTTCCTTTTTGCTTAGTAGGCGATACGAGTCTCTAAATTCTATTAAAAACTCACGCAAGCCTTTAGCCACAACCTCACTACAAACCTCGTCATAATATATATTAATGTAGTGGTAAAAATACTTCAGATTCTCCATTATGACAAGATTTATATTCTCAGCCGCAGGATACGAGTACTCGGTATGATGCAAGATGACATAATACCGCTTGTCATACCATTCATCAACAAGACTCACTAACCATAACCGTTGCTTCTCTTCTGCACATGTTGTTTCTTCCACTTCACGGAAAATGTAAGCTTTTATAAAGTTTAGTCCTACAACATAGTTCAACATATCGTTTGTACCACGAAATCCTGCAATGCTCTCGCCAGAAAAGACGTAGAGTATTTGAACCTCTTGTTCATCAAACTTCGAACGGTTCAATGTAGTCTTAAAAGTATCAAAGGAGGGAGGGATAGGGAGTCTTTCATTATCCACCACATCTTCACACTTTACTGAATACCACTTCATAAAACTTCATTGTCGATCATACAGGGGACGGAGAGTAGGACTTTTTCGGTACATACGCACACACACACACACACACACACACACACACACACCCAAAGGATAAAATGAAACGGTAATTGAAACACGATTTATTTAATAAACATATCATCGAATTATTGAAGGTATATATATATATATATATATATATATATATATACACAAATACATGTAATAACAAAATAAACATATCGTTAACAAGTAAATAGACATATATATATATATATATATATATATATATATAGTTACGATAGAAATGTTCTTCGGGAACCTTATCCTCAATAGGAATATGAAAACAAGAGATACGACTCTCATCATTTATTGGCCAAACGTTTCGGTCCACTCAGGGGCCATTTTCAGTGACTAAATAGAAGCATCTAAAAATAATCATAAAACTAAAGTAAATACAAATGTCAAACTGTACGATAATAAAATCTAACACAAAAAAAAAGTTAAAAAGTTGTTAAAAACTATCTGGATTATAAAACAAAATAAAAGTAAAATTAAAACAAACTAAAATTTCAAAAATTAAAAGTTTAAAAATGTTAAGTTTAAAATTTAAAAATTTAAAAAGGACTAACCTGGATGGTAAAAGTTACAAATAACAAGTGGAGACAAAGGAAAAAACAACTTAAGTTAGTGCGTTGGTTGCGTTTAAAAGGTGTTGGTTGGTTAGGAAGTATGTAATTTTATCGAGGAAAGGCTATCGTTTAGTTCAGGATTTAATTTCTTGATAAAAAGGGATTCTAAAATTTTAAGATCAAGTGAATTAGGAGCAGACGACAAAATCGCAAAGGAGTCCTGGGGGCACGGGTGGTCATGGGTCTCTGAATGATGCCGAATAGCAGAGGATTCAGGAGTGGAAAGAGGGCGAGAAGTTCGATAAGAAAAACCCAAATGCTTCGAAATCCTAAGTTTTAACTGTAGGGCAGTCTGCCCCACATAACGACTTTGGCAGGTCGCACAAGTATATAAATAAATAACAAAGGATCTCAAAAGCACGGGGAGGTGATCTTTATGGCGAAAAAAGGATTGCAGAGAATTAGAATTAGAATTAATGATTATAAAGTCGCATTGAGGGAAGTGTCTGTCCAAAATAGAGTGGACATCTTTATTAAGTTGAAAAGTTAGTTGGTCTAAAAATGGAAGCTTAAGATAAACCTTCTGTTTCGGAACCGTGGAGTGAATTATTTTAGGTGAATATAGGTTATTTAAAAATTTAGAAATTAAAGCCTCAAAAGTCAAAGTACAATAAAAATTATAGTTGAAAAATCTCTTAAGATACTGAATTTCTAAGTCAAATAAAGACCAACTTGAACAAAGGTGATAGGCTCTAAAAATACGACTTTTAATACTAGCCAGCTTAAAACTAAGTGGAATATTGCTGAAAAAATGAGTACCGAGTTGGGTAGTAGTTGGTTTTCTGTATACTAGTGTTGAGAAGCCTGTACTGTGTTTATTTATGGTAACATCAAGAAACGAAATTTTATTGTATTGTTCTACTTCCATAGAGAATTTAATATTAGGATGCTTAGTATTAATGTAATTTAAAAATAAAGGGGCATGATCTTTATGCTTAAAAATGACAAAACAATCATCTACATAACGTTTAAATAAAATAGGTTTAAAATCAAGCGGGCAATCCCTCAGCCACTTTTCCTCGTGAAAACAAAGAAAACTGTTAGCAAAGGACGGACCAAGGGGCGAACCCATTGCCATTCCCTCGTGCTGGTGGAAAAGTTCCTTATTAAAAAAGAATATAGTATCCTGGACTGATAACTTTAATAGTTTTGAAAACAATTGTCTGCTTAATCCCAAAATGTCATTAGTAGAACCAAACAAAGAATTTATAATAATATCACAAGTTTCTAAAACAGGTACATTGGTAAACAAAGACTGAACATCAAAGGAAGCCATGAAACAATCCTTAAACTTCAACTTGGTGACACAATCAACAAATTCAAATGAATCTTGCAAAGTGAAATGAGAACGTGTGAGAGGGTCTATAATTGGGACCAAAAATTTTGCGAGGTTATAACTTGGTGTGTTTATGGCTGCTAGAATGGGACGAAGCGGAACTCCAGGTTTATGGGTCTTAGGTAGGCCATAACAACCCCTGGGCTAGTACCTGAAGCAAAAAGCTTATCGTAATAGTCAATCAAAAGCCCACGACTTTTGAGAGAACGCAAAAAGTTGTTGATTCTGTCCTCCAGTTTCACAATATATTTAAATGGATCAGTCTGCAGTTTCAAAAACTTAGTAGAATCAGAAAGTAAATTATACATTTTATTTAAATAGTCTTGTCTGTCTAAGACAACAACACCTTTACCTTTATCAGGCTTACAAATAATTACATTCTTATCCCTCCCCAAGTTCGTGAGAACTTTAAAATCACTAAAACTAAAAACAGGACAAAAAACCTTAAACCCATCAAACTTATAGTAGAACTTGTTTGCCAAAAGTTTAATATCCTCCACTGGACTAGAGTGCTGAAGGAAAGTGGGAAAAAGACTAATTTGATGGCAAAGTTTTTCAAAACATAAAAAATAACGACAAAAGTCAAGCTTAAAAATGGGAAGTTTAAAATCCAATCCCAAGGATAAAATTCTTTTTTCTTCAGTTGATAAAACCTTATTGGAAAAGTTAGAAATAATTTCATCTCTGTTAAGATTAAGATCAAAATTTAAACCCAACTGTTGAAGCTTAGAATTTTGACGAGTTAATGAGGAGACATAAAATTTTGATACATACCTCGAAATATAACTATTTAAAATAATAAAATCAAGGCGAGACACATTAGACTTAAAATGTTGTGACAATATGAACAATTGATTACCCAATTTTAAAACAAGTTTACGTTTTGAGGCTAATTCGAGGGAAAGAAGTTTACTAGTCCAAGAATGATAGAGTTCACTGTGCATCAAAGATTTCTTATATAGTTTAAAGCGAATAAATTGGGGCACATAACCGTAACCTTTGCAAATTGTTAAGAAACGAGCGTCCAATTTTGCCTTCTCCAGCTTCTTTGAAACCCCGTCAAGGGCACGGAATCGTCGTACAGTGTCTTCATTATATCTTTTACGAAGAGTAGTTACGATAGAAATGTTCTTCGGGAACCTTATCCTCAATAGGAATATGAAAACAAGAGATACGACTCTCATCATTTATTGGCCAAACGTTTCGGTCCACTCAGGGGCCATCTTCAGTGACTAAATAGAAGCATCTAAAAATAATCATAAAACTAAAGTAAATACAAATGTCAAACTGTACGATAATAAAATCTAACACAAAAAAAAGTTAAAAAGTTGTTAAAAAACTATCTGGATTATAAAACAAAATAAAAGTAAAATTAAAACAAACTAAAATTTCAAAAATTAAAAGTTTAAAAATGTTAAGTTTAAAATTTAAAAATTTAAAAAGGACTAACCTGGATGGTAAAAGTTACAAATAACAAGTGGAGACAAAGGAAAAAACAACTTAAGTTAGTGCGTTGGTTGCGTTTAAAAGGTGTTGGTTGGTTAGGAAGTATGTAATTTTATCGAGGAAAGGCTATCGTTTAGTTCAGGATTTAATTTCTTGATAAAAAGGGATTCTAAAATTTTAAGATCAAGTGAATTAGGAGCAGACGACAAAATCGCAAAGGAGTCCTGGGGGCACGGGTGGTCATGGGTCTCTGAATTGTTTTCAAAACTTTTAAAGTTATCAGTCCAGGATACTATATTCTTTTTTAATAAGGAACTTTTCCACCAGCACGAGGGAATGGCAATGGGTTCGCCCTTGGTCCGTCCTTTGCTAACAGTTTTCTTTGTTTTCACGAAGAAAAGTGGCTGAGGGATTGCCCGCTTGATTTTAAACCTATTTTATTTAAACGTTATGTAGATGATTGTTTTGTCATTTTTAAGCATAAAGATCATGCCCCTTTATTTTTAAATTACATTAATACTAAGCATCCTAATATTAAATTCTCTATGGAAGTAGAACAATACAATAAAATTTCGTTTCTTGATGTTACCATAAATAAACACAGTACAGGCTTCTCAACACAAGTATACAGAAAACCAACTACTACCCAACTCGGTACTCATTTTTTCAGCAATATTCCACTTAGTTTTAAGCTGGCTAGTATTAAAAGTCGTATTTTTAGAGCCTATCACCTTTGTTCAAGTTGGTCTTTATTTGACTTAGAAATTCAGTATCTTAAGAGATTTTTCAACTATAATTTTTATTGTACTTTGACTTTTGAGGCTTTAATTTCTAAATTTTTAAATAACCTATATTCACCTAAAATAATTCACTCCACGGTTCCGAAACAGAAGGTTTATCTTAAGCTTCCATTTTTAGACCAACTAACTTTTCAACTTAATAAAGATGTCCACTCTATTTTGGACAGACACTTCCCTCAATGCGACTTTATAATCATTAATTCTAATTCTAATTCTCTGCAATCCTTTTTTCGCCATAAAGATCACCTCCCCGTGCTTTTGAGATCCTTTGTTATTTATTTATATACATGTGCGACCTGCCAAAGTCGTTATGTGGGGCAGACTGTCCTACAGTTAAAACTTAGGATTTCGAAGCATTTGGGTTTTTCTTATCGAACTTCTCGCCCTCTTTCCACTCCTGAATCCTCTGCTATTCGGCATCATTCAGAGACCCATGACCACCCGTGCCCCCAGGACTCCTTTGCGATTTTGTCGTCTGCTCCTAATTCACTTGATCTTAAAATTTTAGAATCCCTTTTTATCAAGAAATTAAATCCTGAACTAAACGATAGCCTTTCCTCGATAAAATTACATACTTCCTAACCAACCAACACCTTTTAAACGCAACCAACGCACTAACTTAAGTTGTTTTTTCCTTTGTCTCCACTTGTTATTTGTAACTTTTACCATCCAGGTTAGTCCTTTTTAAATTTTTAAATTTTAAACTTAACATTTTTAAACTTTTAATTTTTGAAATTTTAGTTTGTTTTAATTTTACTTTTATTTTGTTTTATAATCCAGATAGTTTTTTAACAACTTTTTAACTTTTTTTTTGTGTTAGATTTTATTATCGTACAGTTTGACATTTGTATTTACTTTAGTTTTATGATTATTTTTAGATGCTTCTATTTAGTCACTGAAGATGGCCCCTGAGTGGACCGAAACGTTTGGCCAATAAATGATGAGAGTCGTATCTCTTGTTTTCATATTCCTATTATATATATATATATATATGTAACAATCAAGGATTATGGTATCCAAAGGGTACGGTATCATAAGTACCAGGCACCAGGTAACGTTTCCTATAGGTGTTACGGCGTACCTTCGTACCCCTAAGTTACTTCACGCCGCCCACCTTCTTCCCCTGAAAATTGTGTGTCTCTACAGTCAGTTGGGGCGGTTGATCATCCTCATCTTCCAAGCACACTAGATCCTTCAACGAGTCAAAGTTAACGACCAGCCGATTCGACTGGTTGAGCGTGATACCCTTAGCCTTCACGATATATTTTATATCCTTCCCGACCCTCACCCGTACCCCATAAGTTTTTGGCCCTGTTGAGACAAAAGAGTCGGCGTATGCGATGTCTCCATACTCATCCTTGATCTCATCAGTCAACTCTCCGAGGAATTCGCCAATAGGGTGGCATGTATTCACCCTCCCTCAATGTGAATATCACACTATCTGTGTAGGCGTACAGAACACTCCGCCCAAGAGAATGCAATAGACCCCAAAGTTTGATGCGTGCGTATGCTGTTGCGAAGCTGGCTACACGTACGTTTGTAACACGCGATGTGTCTGTGGCCAATTCGGTAATGTTGTACGTTATTATGTACGTATTCCCGACAATCACGATCTCCATGACCTCTTTATTGGGAGCGTTGACATAATCCCACACCTCGTTATAACTTTGGGGTAGGTGAACGTTGCCTTGCCAGTATTCTGTGCAAATTTTCCCCAAAGACTATTTAGACCCAACTTTGCACTAAGGCGCCTGCCTGGGTTCTTTACAATTTGGGAACGGTTATCCTCGCGGATACCCTGATGCTTATACCTTAACCTTCAAAAAAGTGTTTATATATGGCGTGTAAAGGTTGGGTAGCTTATGAAACCTCCACACCTCCATATATCGTCAATATTCTGTAGCCATGGCGAACGGCTAGGGACAGCTCAGGGCTTGTATATATGCCTCTGATCTTACGCTGGTTGGCTGTGTGATTACAAGTCCCATTGTTCTCCTCTGCGTACTTCACGCACAGGGGAAACATAAACTTATGGTCGATAACGACGGGTAAGATCGGCATCCAGCATCCATAAATCGCGAGGGGAGCACGTCTACAAAAGAAAGACCGAAATAGTTCTTGTTCAAATTTGCTGAGAACTCCTCGATCGTGGTCAGGGCTGGTCCTACCAATTTTCAGGTGCACCTACGGGGTATGGATTGTTCTTCATCACGTAGGGGTATACAGAGCAGAAGTCGTAGTAATGGAGTTTCACGCCCTCCGTACGCGGAAAGTATAGCTTGAAGGGATTTATAAGCCCTCCGAACAAGCTATCACCACATTTGAGAGGCTCCAGCACCATTGAATGCTTGATCATGTTTATCTCTTCACGGTACTGTCCATCTTTTTCCATCCGTGCATCATACTCATGCTCTCACAAGATCTTTTGAGTGAACTGGTTGCCAATAAGCTGATCGCGGGTGCGGGTCCATGCAAGACTGTCGGCAGATCTACCGTGGATATCTCCTACGATCCCGCACTCAATACGGGGAGATCCGTGCCACCAACAGCCGTTAAAGGAGTACACAGTCTTCTCACCAGTGGCACGGTTTTCACTTAGATCATCGACCCAAAAAACACAACCATTAATCTTAATGGGTACTTCCCCCGTGTTGCGGGCATACTTTATGTATACACCTGTCTGCTGCTGTATGTGTATGAGCCAGTAAATAGCCTTTTCCCCATAACCGCGAGGGTTGTTTCTGTAAATGACGGCTAAGGTGTCTTTAGGCATGAAATTGTTCTTGAACACCGTAAAGCACAATGAGGCGATGGTGGTTGCGACTTGCAACGGATCGCATTTGAAACGATCTATGTACATCCTTCTAAAGGCCTGAAAACATACTCTAAGCATGCACACATCATTCACGCAATAACGCTCACATTCATCAGCTATACTGTAAGGATTAGATTCATTAAAACTGTTGTAGTAGCGGTCGAAATCTTTACGTTCACCTGTACTCATACATTGATCGTTGAAGTAATGTTTGGGTGGAGGCAGTCCTATGTAATTTAAGTTTCACTAGTGAGAAATGTGTAAGGAAAATATCCTATTGAAACTTCGGCGGCTACGCCCATTACCTTAGGTAGCTTCGCTAAATTACAAGATGTGAATAATAAAGTGTCTTTAAAGTGTACATTACCTCTTATTTGCATCTGTACAAGTTTGTTTCCTCTTTTCAAGGGATCACCTATAAATATCTCAGATGACTCGTGCTCAAGCAGCTCCTTATAAAGGAACTCTGTGTCAAATTTTGTCATTTTTTTTAACTTGTCCGCTAAATGACAATATAGGACAAAGAGTTTCACGGGACTGTAGTGTGCAATCGTTTTAAAAGCATTAGTCTGTTTACCACATTTGTGACACTCATCACACTCGATCTCCATGCACTCATCGCAGATAGTCTGGCTTACAAGTAGATGTGGGATAACCTCTTTGGTTTCAGGAATCGTATATGTTTCTATATCGTAGTAAACAGTTATACAAGGTCTATTTTTAGGCTTAGCGTCTTTCATATAACATACATACTTTACTCCAACCGCCTTATATTTCTCATGGCATGTAGAACAGTGAATTTCATCATATTTATGCTTGAAATTCCCCCAATTATCCATCATATGAAACATACCACATTCAGAGATTCTCATTTTCCTGCACATGCAAATTGACTTATGGAGCTCAAAACAGTTATTATTGAAAAATGTGCGTCTGCATACATCACAGTCCCTCTTCTCAGCTTCAACTACAGGACTTTCACGTGTGGAGCTTTTACACTGTTCACATGCCATGTGGCAATCCTTACAATGTTTCACTATATCATCCGCAAACTCGAGACATCCCTTACACAAATCATGATGCCTTCCATATTTTCGACTTTTATCATAACTCGCGTAAAGAGCCCTTATATTACGGCTGGGGAGATACGTTGAACCTGACAATCCTAAAAAATGTAGGGGTCTTGTACGATCTCTCAAACTGCTTTTAAAAACATACACATTCCCACGACGGACATCCATTCCAAATACAACTATATGAACATTCATTTCCTCCTCCACCCTTCTCAGCTCTTCAGGACCCATATTACAATCAAACTCAAGCGTGCAATCTGAAGCCAGGTTACGGGCACGCTGCACAACCGTAGCTAACTAAATTTTTTGCGTCTGTGTATTTAGTACAGTAAATATACGGGCCAAGACTAATGCTATAAAGCCGCAACCACGATTGGCGTTTATATGCTGTCTGTAAATAACCGGAGAATTGAAGTTAAGTGTATAAGGTATGGCACTATGACCCGCAACACGGAACACACGGTCAATATCTCCGTGAACTTGTCCATGTTGAAGGCTGTACTACTTTGAGAGGCGTGCATTATACGCCCTGATATATATACTCTATATCTACAGCTGCCAAACGACTGAATGGTATTAATACCCAAAAATCATCTACATCCCCGTCATCTGACCCGAACCCGAAGGATAGCCTCGTCTGATTTCACGTTCGTCGCGATTCTGAAGGGCAAACTCCAAAATACGTTCAACTACGCGCCGAAGTCCGTGTTCAATACCATTGCTATGCATGGATTCAGGGTCAACCCTGACTACGTGCCGATTTCTAGTCGGGGCTGGGGTCGGGGTGGCGATGCGCACCAACTCGAATGTTATGTCATCTACAGAACGAGAAGCTGCTGCTGTTTTGGAAGATTTACCCGGAATTGAACAGGAATAAGGGACTACAACTTTATTTGGAAGGTACTAGTGTGGGGCTTGTGTCGTAAGAGGTAGAGGGTTAGGGCTCTATTACTGGGGGTTTAACAACTGGTGCACTCCTGGCACGTTTTATATCTGACGTGGAAGGTTTTTCATCATGCCTCCGTTTTGAATTGTCGCGTGGTGGTGTTACAGGTGTCGCTGGTGTGGGCTCATTAGTGGGGCTGGAGTCTGTGACAACAACTACACTGTGATCGGGGTCATCTGTAATATTGATGATGGGGACATAATGCTGTACCTCATCTTCAATCACGATTCTGTGGAAGAAGAGGAAAAACAAGACTAGAATATAAGGAACACCACTTAAATTTTTATTATATTTTGTAAATGACCCACTTAGGGGTGTGACGTGTTAGAGATGGAATCTGTAGAAAAATTCAGGTTCACGAGCACATCCACTTGTATTATAACTGGCCCTACAGGATGTGGTAAAACTGTGTTCATGCTTAAAATCATTAAAGATTGTGCATAAAGTTATATGGTGCTATTCGACGTATCAATTAGTGTTCAAGGAGTACCAAGATGATATTTTGTTCCATAGAGGTGTATATGACGTTAATTCGTTAAAGGGAAATGAACATAGTCTTTGTAATTGACAATCTCATGTTAGAAATTGCTAAAACGTTTGCCGAGACATTTACAGTGTTCTCCCACCATCTTAACATAAGTATGTTTTTCATCAATCGGAATCTATTTTTCAAAAATAGATACGTGCGCGATGTGTCGTTAAATACAAAATATTTAGTATTATTCGCTCAACATAGGGATGTGTCACAAATTGGGGTATTATCCAATCAAATGTTCCCAAATCAGCGTAAGGAGTATTTGGAAGTTTATAAAGAAGCTACAAGCCAACGTTATGGATATTTGCTTTGTGACCTTCATCCGCGAAACGCGTTTAGGGTGCTTCTAAGAACGAGTATATTTCCAAACGAACCTGAAACGATGTATATTCCAGAATAATAGAGGCAGAAGAAATACCATGAATTAATAAAAATCTATCATCGACTGCCCCGGGCAATGCAACAGATGTTTCTTAAAAATATCAACTCTGACTTTTTAAAATGCATCTGTGAAATCTGTCTTAACGTTATAAATTCCAATGTATCAATGAAACCCTCTTAGAGGGCTCGCCTACGCCGTTACAAGAACATAATACGCGCACTCGCTCGGAAAAGTCAGACTGTGGGGAAGGAAAAACGAATTATTATACAAAGAATGGGGTCATTCCTCCCCATCTTATTTTCAGTTTTGGGGCCTTTACTGACTAAATTAATATAATGAAGAAAGTGGTAGTGATTCCACACGAGGTGTTTGCTTCACTGCAAAGCTCAAAGAGTCCAGACACGGTTCTTGAACCCAATGAAAGCAGGCTTAAAAGAATGGAAAGCGAATTGTTAGCCCTATTAAACTGAAAAAACACCTGATGAGAAAAGAATCTTATACCAAGAAGCTCTGCAGAAATTTCTTCACGAGTACGAAAATTATAAGAATCAGACAGAGATCCCAGTGGTTATTAGGCATAGCACGGACAACGATGAGCATGGTGACAAGACCTGTGTCCGACGATAGAGCTGACCAACCAAAGACTAACGGGTCGGCTCAACAACATATCGAGCATGTATTAAAAAGCACCCTCCCACATACATTGAGGAATAAAGGTTTGTCTTTATAATCTATTGAGTGAGGATCCCAACATAGAGTGGACTGATACAGGTGAGATCATTGTGGAAGGAGCAAAGGTACAGGGATCGAATATCGTAGAAATCG
Source organism: Bathynomus jamesi (assembly GCA_023014485.1). Classification (NCBI taxonomy): domain Eukaryota; kingdom Metazoa; phylum Arthropoda; class Malacostraca; order Isopoda; family Cirolanidae; genus Bathynomus; species Bathynomus jamesi. Next base: position 673,909 of record JAJOZX010000009.1, on the reverse strand, counting down.
TCCATTATCTGGTGAGAGAGTGGGACAGGCCCTCACCATCATGATGGAAGCATATTAAAGCAAGACTACAACAAATAAATGTCCCCAAAACAATGATAGGAAATCTGAATAGGTTAAAAGATTTAGAAAATGCATCGCATGTGCCAAAACTGAGAACGCTATCTGAAGAGGAGAAAGAAATGGCCAAACAACATCAACGGTCAACCCTATCCACGTGTCTCTAAAATACACAAATGACTAACATATTAAGAAGACGTTATTGTGACATTTCTAGCCGAGCCTCCTACGGAGGCGTTGATAGACTGTACAGAAGTGTTTACAATGATGGCGTAGCAAAAAAAGATGTTGAGAGGTTTTTGCGGGAGCAGGACGCTTATACACTTCATAAACATGTGAGAAAAAGGTTTAAAACAGCCAAGACAACAGCGGCATCGATTGACTCTATTTGGCAAGCAGATTTAGCAGACATGCAAAGATATTCAATGAATAGCGATGGTTACCGCTACATTCTATTCATAATAGATGTATTCTCTAGATATCTGTGGCTAATTCCTCTGAAAAATAAATCGCCTGAAACAGTTGCAAAAGCTACCAAAACGTTGATGTTCAAAGAAAACAGGGTTCCTGGCTATTTTTGTACGGATATGGGGAAAAAATTTATAAGCCGAGCTTTACAGAACATGCTGGCAGACTTTAATATCAGCTACTACACTAGCAATTTTATACATAAGGCCTCTTTAGCCGAAAGAGTTCAACGTACTATAAAAGAACGCATGCACCGCTATTTTACACATAAAAACTCATACAGATATAAAGACATTCTGGAATCATTGGCTTCATCATACAACTGCTCACACCATCGCACGATTGGGACAACACCAAACGAGACTTTAGAAAGAGGTACGCGCACAGAGCCTGATGTGAAAAGAGATATTCGTAGAACAACGCCACATTCTGCGCGTTTCAAAATCAATGATTATATAAGGCTGTCGCGTTCGGAAAATAAATTCGCGAAGGGATATGAGCAAGGTTGGACACGTGAGATTTTTAAAGTTAGGGCTATGATACCTAAAGGCGAGATAATGCTGTATTACGTTGAAAATTTGAATGGGGAGGAAATCGCAGGAGGCTTTTACCCTGAGGAGTTACAGAAAGTGACATTTAATTTAGGAAAAAATGTGTTTAAAATTGAGAAAATTTTAGGAAGCAAAGGTTCAGGAAAGAGAAAAATGTACCTCGTGAAATGGCTAAGGTAACCAGAAAGCTTCAACACTTATATAAAAACTGATGCAATAATGAAGCTTAAATAGTATTCAACATGGCGCCTAACCATTTCTACGTCACACTCCCGTCCTCTTCTCTCTCTGTACACCCTAACAATACCCTGGCCAACTTTGTAACAGAACTTCATGGGCCCATTGAATTGGGTCGTGATACGTATGAGGTGGGGATATGCCAAATTCAGCTGGACACCCTCTTTTTAAATACTGATTATAAAGAACCTTTTTTTACGATCCTTAGAGACTGTAATGAGTGCGAAAAAGCCGGGGTAACTCGGGATAAAACCATATGTATCGCCCGGATTGGGGATGCACGGTATCACAGTAGAGTAGTAACACTAAGTCAGGGCGGTTATGATGCGGCTGAGGATGTTGTAAAAGACTTAAACGTTATTTTAAAAACAAATCTTACGGCTGATTTAGTATACGAAGACGTAAACAAAGAAAACCCTGCACATACTCTAATCCTAAAATCACAGGCTCATAGAAATATTAAAGACAAAGGGCTGTTCAAAATTAAATTATAACCGAGGGGCGATATCGATCAGCCTTCCGAAAAGATACCTTTCACGAGGTACAACATGACTTGTCCAGCCTAATGTATCAGATGAAATTGGAGAAATTGGGTGCTGGGTATACACCCCCAGACATGTGCTATATTTACAGCGATATAGTGGAGCATCAGTTTGTTGGGGATACCCAGGCACGCCTGCTGCAACATTGCTCACATCTCCAAACATAGAGGGAAGAGCTTGAGTATTACATATGACAGGCCCAATTATGTGAATGTACTAATCTAATAACCAATATCTCAATATATATATGAACGATTGAGGGAAAAATTCCCCATCCGGTGATGAGAGCTTAACAGTGAAGCTGCATTTTCGACGCACTGAGTAATAATGGACAGAAAGCCTTTCATAGTCTATCGATGTGTGAGATACCAGCGTGGGAGTGGAATTGGGTCCATTTTTTTCAACCATACTGCGTACGGATGTCCCCTTGCTGAAGAGGGGTGCCAGATATCTCGGGAGGAAAGTGCTACAATCAGACATACTGGCTGGGACTAAACCTAAAGAAGCTCTAAAAAAACACTTAAAGCGTACACGGGACGAAATCATCAAAGATGCAAAGAGAAAAATGCGTGGTGTTTGGAAGAAGAAGAGGCCTGTCCGGAGGAAGGGATTACCAGCACGTGGCGTTAAACGTAAAAGGATATGAAAAAGGAAGTGTTCTAAGCGAGTGAAACCTATGGTTGACCATTTTTTTTTACTGATATAAGCTAAGGTCGTTGCTCTCACGAAGCACAGCCTATTTACTACTTGTCGAGAGAGGCGGCACTATTTTTGACTCGTCATGGCACGCTTCATCCATCCGTGTAGTTCACAATGTTGTAAATCGGAGCTGTCCCTCTTTGACATGCACCCAACTCAAGTTTCTATTGAGCACAGTGACTTTATTCCAATTAATCTGTTAAACACAATTAGTTCCCCGAGTGCTCCTATAGAATTTGTGGTACCCAGCTCAGGCTCTTAGTTTTTTGATCCAAGCTCTGTGCACATTTACGCTAAACTACGTATAGCCCATTCTGATGGAACGGACTGTGATGACAAATATGCTGTATACCCTGAAACCAACTTTCTGCACTCCATATTCAACCAGCGTGATGTATATTTAAATCAGGTCAACATACCGGCAAGAACGGGGTACTATCACCTACGAGAGCCTATTTGAAAATATCCTTAACTTTTCAAAAGAAGCGAAGGATACCTTTGTATAAAGGACAAATTTTAAAATCCTAAAAAGAAGATATATGAGTGTTTTGGAAGCCTGCATACAGACTTCACATTCCACAAGTAGTTGCTTGTGAATGGCGTGGATATGAAAATAAAGCTCCCCCGCACGAATCCTGAGATTTGTTTAAATCTGGGGGCTGATGAAGAAGAGGGTGCAGAGCCCGTTGAGATTCATATTATGGAAACATACCTTCGCGTACGCAGTGTAAAATTAAGTTCGCCTAAACAAATAGAAATTGAGAAAAATTTATTACATGCCACAGTAAAATACCCAATTAACAGAGTACAGATCAAACTATACACGGTGCCAGCAGGGTTAGCATCGAAACAGATAGAGAACGTGGCCCTGGGAGTCCTACCTAAAAGGATATTAATTGGAATGCAGAAACACGCTTCGGTGAATGGAAAATATAAAAAGAATGCCTTTAAATTCGAGAATTTCGGCCTTAAAAATAAAACTCTATACGTCAATCGCATTGCGTTAGGCGGGGCTATGGATACGGGTTATTCATCAGGCGCTGTGTTCCCTCTTTGTGCGAGAGCATATAATAATCTTGCCCATATTGCAGGTGTTTGTGATGAGCTCCGGATTGGGGTAACGCAGAAAGAATTCATCGATCAATTTAACCTTTATCCGTTTGACATCACACCTGACTTATCTCTTATCTGCTAGTGTAAATACACACTTAAGTCCACAACAGAGTGGAAACATCTCAGTCAGATTGGAATTCGGCAAGCCGATAGACACTCCTATTAGTGTACTAGTATACCTCGAGTCACAAGCCCTAATAGAAATTGACAGATTTAGGGGCGTTGTCTCTGACTTAAAATGGACGCGAATACACTTCAGAGAGTAATGATTAATGAACGAATCACGCGCTCAAAATTTATCGGTGTGTTTGCGAAGAATGAAACATTGAAATTGCTATCTACGAGAGAGTGCGGTGGTCTTATTGTGAATACCGATGTTATTGGTGGTGAAGGGCTTCATTGGATAGCTATGCACTTTAAAAATAGGGACCGACTGTACTATTTTAATTCACTCGGACTCATCCATGGAATGACGTTATTATTTTAAAATTTCTCGAAAGTGTCTGGAATCCCTATCGATTCCAGGGATATTTTGGTAACGTACGTGGTATGTATTGCCTTTCATTTCTCATGCACATTCACGTGGTAAGGAATTTATAAATTTTAAAAAGTTATTCGACCCGTGTCACACTGAGCGGAATGATCAAATGGTATGCAGACATAAAAGAAAGGTTCCCGTTTGTGCGCACTCGATGTGTTGTATGATGTTTTGCTCGTATATATAAAATGAATAACAGCATCAATGTTGTTTCCAATGATGTTAGTTTGTGTATTCTGTAGCTTATTTAAAATGTAACGGCAACTAATTCTGTAGCTAATTTAAGATGGATATAAAAAATTGTACTATTTTATAAAACATGATTTCTATCATTTAATAAATTGATGAAAGTACTTTGAGTCTTCTTCTTACCCGAAACACATGTAAAAGAAAAAAAGCTCTTACCAGAAACATAAGAAAAAGAAAAAGCTTACATTATTTTGTCGATGATGTGGCAATCGCTGGGTTGAATGCACGGTAAAACTTCTACCTCCGTATTCAGGTCCACGACATGCGTTTCTTCAATGCTATCACGAAAAGATTGTATAACACGAGTCAGCTCCTCATCAGACCTTTAAAGAGAAAGGATAATTTTAAATTAATTTGATTAGTTCATAAATTTTTCTATTTTTTTCAATAAAAACCCATTTGCTTTTCATAAAAAACACATACAGAGTATATATATGGAGAGTTACAACGTGAAATATCAAATATCTTCGAACCGCTCAGAAAAGTTTGACTCCTTTAAGAGAAAATATCAAATAACTTCACATTTCAAATGAATTTATTATGGAATTTTATAAAATTATTTAAAACTTGCAAAGGAGTCTTCATTGTTATCAGTTAAAAAAAATCAACCATTTTTGATGAATAGAAATATCAAAACAGGACTTTGCCATAATATTAATTATTAATTAATAATACAAACTAATGTATAATTAAAAATTGAGGATATCTGCTATTTTGAAACATTTTACAATAAAATGTAATGAGATGAAAATAAATTACTACATGCCCTCCATATATGTTTACATATGATGAAATAATCATGAAGGAAACACAGAACGGTACTCAAGAGCGTTCGCCTAATGAGATCCTCACGAACGGTAAAATAAATAACAAGTTCGCAACTAAATATAGGCCACAAGAAAATAAAATAAAATAGAAATACAGGTACATAAATTTTCATACTCACATTTTAACTGCATTCCCTTGCGCCGGATCGTAAGGAGCGTCATTGCAAATATCATCAACTGTTTGCTTTGGAAATAATCCGTCCCGATGGGTTGCGTTAAAAAGACTAATTGTCGCCACCGCGGCAGTGTCTCCATCTTCATATAAAGCCGGTAAACTGTAAAGTTGTTGTGACTGACTCATGATGCGTGTGTTTATTCACTGGTCAAATAACTGCTGTGAGTTCCAGCTGAAATTACTTCCTTTTATATGCATGATTCCCAATTGTAAACACCACCCCCAGAAGACTAATACATGGTTCGTAAGTTTGTTGATTTATTGTCAATGTAACTGGGCGGGCTATGTTAAATGTGTGTGTCAATCAGCTTGTCGTAACACCGATATAACGGACCCAAGCTTTGGGCAATGAAGTCCTGATTGGTCACCTTCACGAATAATGAAGGTGTCTTCAACATATTTGGCTTATTCTCTCTGCAGATTTATTTTCAATGCTCACATCTCAAGGTGAATGAGTGAATTGCTCACTCGCACGCTCTGTCACGGTGCCTCCAAATATTTTGCATTATTATATAAGATTTTTATTTTCCATTATTATATAAGATTTGAAATATTTCTACAACGCTAATATTCTTACAACCCTGGTACGAATTTTTTGTTCAGAAGATGAGTGTAAATAATTTATTTGTACTTATTTTATTGCATATGTACTATTATAATACTCTCTATATTTCTAATTTATGTAATTTGTTTGTATTAATAAATAAAAACAAACATCGGTCTCTTTGCACTCATACACCTCACAGCTTCATCCTCAGATTTCCCATTTTGGACAAGGGTTAGGTTAGGTTAAGTTACATTGGTTATGGACTCCGAACCATGGGTCGCTACATCATCTGGACACGGTCTCCCGTCCAACTACTACCCAGACATAACGTCGCTTAACATCGCTGATCCAACGGGGAGCTGTGTTAAAACGAGGCTACAAAGCATGCGAAATACATATACTAAATATTGTACATTATGCAGTAATTAGTGATTTTTATGCTTTTTAGAAGTTTAATTTCTGAGTGAAGTATAAAAAATTGGAAGCATTCGTCAATTTAAAATAAATAAAGAGGTTTATATTGTCGGTCTCTTTGCCCTCATACTACTCACAGCTTCATCCTCAGCTTTCCCATTTTAGACATGGGTTAGGTTAGGTTAAGTTACATTGGTTATGGAATCCGAATCATGTGTCGCTACATCATCTGGACACGGTCTCCCGTCCAACTACTACCCAGACCTAGGTTAGGTTAGGTTCCTAAGAAAGACCAGACCTAGAGACAATCTCTATTTATAAACTATTAGTTAGAGAAAGGTACTTTTTTAGGCTAAATTGTCCTTATATTCTTTCTTAGGCTTTTAGATCAGGTTAGGTTAGGTTCCAGTTACAAGTAGAATCTCTGTTCTGAACCGCAGGTCACTACATCATCATCAATCTGAGATAGGTTAGGTTAGGTTAGGTTCCAGTTACAAGGAGAATCTATGGTCTGAACCATGGGTTAGGTTAGGTTAGATTAGGTTACAGTTACAAGGAGAATCTATGGTCGACCATACCTAGAGACATTCTCTATATATAAATCTTTATAAACCAAAAGTTAGAGAAAGGTTCGAGACATGGTTTCGATAACGTAAATAGAGATAGCTTTTTCGTCGTTCAGTAACAGCGCGAGTACCCACCCAACCCAGGAGCCAGCATGCTGGAGCGAACCAGACCCTCACCGCCAAAGTCAGTCACAGAAATGACGAGTTGCAACATTAAATGTACATGGGTCCTGCATATTTTAGCTGTGAATTATGTAATTTAATTTATTTCTAAGCCTATATATAAAAATAATTGGGTTCAAAATAAAATTTCACGATATATATATATATATATATATATATATATATATCAGTGGCGGCTTTTCAGAGGAGGCATGGGAGACCGGGCCTCCTCTGTTTTTATCACTAAAAACTATGAAAGAGGATTTTATTTCATAGTATTAATTCTATACGATCGTAACATGCAGAAAGTAGTGCATCTAACACGTTGTAATCTATTTTATTTATATAGTATATATTATAGAAAATTTTGTGCCTCCCTTTGTGCCTCCCTACTCTCCCTCACCACGAGCCGCCACTGATATATATATATATATATATATAGTAGTGTCCCTAGGTCTGATGAATGAGTGAATTGCTGTCTGATTTCTATTATTATTTTTTATGTTTATATTCCATCGTTTAAAGTGTGTATTTCTTATGTTGAGGGAGGGAATTGCTGTCTGATCTCCTCCCGTATATAAATTTAATAGATAGATTGATTCTCTCTGCAGCCATTAAATTTATCAGTTGTAATTTAAAAATTTTTTGAGCGTAAATTCATTGATGTTAATATCTTTATTGAATAAAATTACAAGATTTTTCATAAAATGAATTGTATTCATATTAAGGGAAGACTTTCGAACTCTTTTTCAAATGTCTTAAAAATAACTTGAAAGTTTTTTGAATATTTTTCATTAAAACTTGCGAGGTATTGATTGAATAAGTTCTTTTAAAATGGAACAGATCCGTAGGAGAGAGAGAGAGAGAGAGAGAGAGAGAGAGAGAGAGAGAGAGAGAGAGAGAGAGAGAGAGAGAGAGAATTTTATCATAGAAAGGATGCGTTTAGTTAGAAAGTAGGGACATCCGCATTCCTACATGTCTCGTTCGTGGCTTTCGAGTGGCCTCCGGAAATTCATGTTTCTATTGTGCGTTTTTATGCGTTTTTGTCCCATTCCTTCTCGTTCAAAAGATTCAAGAAATTTGCTTAATTTTATTTTAGTGTTTTGAAGGCAATTTGTGTCTTCTGATTTATAGTGAAGTTAATAAAATTGACAATAAATATTATAAATATTCTATGAGAATATTATAATGTTTATTGTTAATTTTAGTATACTGAGTTTCTCGTTTCACATTGCATGTTTGCTTGCTTGTCTGCTTTCGTGCATCGTCTTTGTTTTCACTCTGATTTCGCGGAATTTTCTTTATAAAAAAATATAGAATAATAAAGTGGATTAAAATAACCTTGAAACTATAAAACTATACATATATATTATATATATATATATATATATATATATATATATATATATATATATATATATATATTGTTTAAAGTGTGTATTGTTATTTTTGCTTGTATATTTATTTTCTGTCATTTGTTTTTTTCATTCAATGTCTGTTATTGGAATTTATTTATTTATTTTTTTCTCAGATGGTGTGGATTTACGCGACGAGTTTTAATAAATAAATAATTAAAATAAATGGAACGCTCTGGCAATCCTCTATATATAAATAAATTCAATAACCGGTAACCGTTCCATATATGAATAAATAAATTCAATAACTGGCAACCCCCTCTAACCATTGAGAGCATCTTTCTCTTACCTTTAATAAATAAATAATTAAAAGTGTTCTCTGGCAACCCCTCCATATATATATACTGGTCAAAAAAAGAAACGCAATTAGCTTGCATATGGTGTAAAATTTAAGTTGTTAGTGGTATTATCACAGTTTCAAGATTATGGTTAAATGTTTGTTCAAATCTTTTAAAGCCACTTAGTGCATGTTTTTAAACCTGACTAATCCCGGCTAAGACGCCATTTTGTTACAAACAATAAACAGAGATTAAATTTAATGTATTCTTTATGAAGGCATGCATTTTTTCTTTGACTTCACAGAATACACACTGCCCGTTGAGAAAACCAAACTTTTTCCCGCGATTGAGGCATGCCACGACTCTCAGAGGTCAACAGAGGTCGTGCCTTGGGCATGTTGGATGCAGGCATGTCTGCTGTCCAAGTTGCACAACGAATGCATGTGCATCCCAGCACAATCTCTAGGCTTGTTAGACGGTACAATGCCACAGGAAGTGTTCAGGACCTGCCAAGACGTGGGCGACCTCGTGTGACGACCCAACGCCAGGATCGCCACATTGTACTGCAGCACCTGCGTCATCGGCAGCGGAATGCTCGTCAGAGAGCCAGAGAGACACCTGGTATCCACAACAACAGAATTAGTGACCAGACCGTCAGAAACCGACTCCGTAATGCAGGACTCCGATCCCGCAGGCCTTACAGAGGTCCTTTTCTCACTGATGCAAGAAGGCAACGACGCCTGCAATGGGCCTATCAGCACCGTGACTGGACACAAAGAATGTGGAACCAAGTCCTCTTTTCTGACGAGTCTCGCTTCAGACTGTCCAATTCTGATGGCCGTGTCAGGGTATACAGACGACCAGGGGAGCGATACTCAGATGCTGCAGTAGTGGAGCATGACAGATGGGGAGGACCAAGTGTCCTGGTTTGGGCAGGAATTGCCTTTGCTTCAAGAACTGAGCTGGTGGTTGTTGATGGCGCTCTGACTGCCCAGCGCTACAGGGATGAGATTATTCACCCACATGTTCTTCCATTCATGAGGCAACATCCAGAATTGGTGCTCCTGCAACAGGACAATGCCAGACCTCATGCAGCCAGGATAGTGCAGGCGTACCTGCAGGGACAACAGGTGCAGACCTTACCATGGCCAGCCTTCAGCCCAGACATGTTACCGATAGAGCACGCATGGGATGAACTTGAACGGCGAGTTCGCAGACGTCAGCATCAGCCGCAGAACATCAGGGAACTGACCAATGCAATTATTGAAGAGTGGAGGGCCATCCCTGTTGCTTTCCTGCAGAGACTGTTGAGGTCGATGAGGGCCAGACTCCAAGCCTGCATTGTGGCTAGGGGTGGCCATACGCGTTATTGACTGTTTGTTATGTTAAAGAATCATTTACTATATACTGAGTCCTCATGTTTATTAATAAATCTCAAAAATTGCGTTTCTTTTTTGACCAGTATATATATATATATATATATATATGAAAATATATATATATATATATATATAAATGGCGCTATCTGGCAACTCCCGACCTCCTATGTAACAGATGTTGGTACCTTGGGCTCGCATCATGCGTCTGGCTGGTGTCAGGCGAAGGATGGTCTCTCTCTCTCTATCCTTCTTAGGTTAAGTCTTACCTTCTCAGGTTAGGATACCCCTTTGGGGGGTGAGACCGTCCCACCTCCCCCAAAGCTCCCCCCTTCATGCAACTTTGGGGTTCCCCCTACCCCTTGTTGCATAACCCCCTCCCCTTCATGCAATTTGGGGGCCACCCCACCCCTTGTTGCATAATCCCCTTGCTGCAATACCCCCATCCCCTTTGCGACATCACTTCCCTTCGCAACATCACCAAATCCCCTTTGAAACATCACTCCACTTTGCAACATCACCCCATCCCCTTTGCAACATGTATCAACATTTGCAACATTGCAATTGCACTCTCCTATTTTGCGCCCACACTACTCGAAAGTAATATCTCTTATTGTAATTACGAATTGAAAAATAAGAGGTATTACTTTCGTACCAACCCTCGTATATATATATATATATATATATATATATATATACTTAAAGATCTATTTCTTGGAAATTTCACTTTTATTATAAATTATTATAAATAACAAATAAACCCAGTCCAACAAAAAACATTTTTTTATAACATTTTTATAGCATTTTTTTTTCGATAAGTTCATTGGAGCATATACAGTACTTAACTTTTATAAATTTTTTACAATTACGAATGAACTATATAAAATATAAACAATAGAGTTATAAAATAACAAGCGAAATGGCTGAAATTCCACCTTGGTCATTTCGTGAAATGGCTAAAATGACTTTTATCATGAATTCATAGAAATAACAAACATCACAATAAAATTGAAAACCTTTATTTAGCTAACTAAATCTGCTAAAACATATATACATCCACAGGTCTGTTCAAATAAGTGAGAAACACTTTTCAAATATACATTTGAATTGAACACATTTGAACATTTGAACACATTTGAATTTGAATTTTCAATATAGAGGTTTTCGAATGCTAACCGGGCCTTCAATGGTATTCCAATGTCCGCCATTGAAGGCCCGGTTAGGTCAACTGTATGCCCTTGACAGTTGATTAGGTTAAGTCGTGTTATTTTCGTTAAAACTAACGAAAATAACAACTTACAAGATCATCTGCCCGGTTAGGTCAACTGTATGCCCTTGACAATTGGTTAGGTTAAGTCGTGTTATTTTCGTTAAAATAACTAACGAAAATAACACAACTTAACCTAACCAATTGTCAAGGGCTTACAGTTGACCTAACCGGGCATACAGTTGACCTAACCGGGCATACAGTCGACCTAACCGGGCAAGTAATCTTGTACGAAATGACCAAGGTTGAATTTCAGCCATTTCGCGTAATGGCTGAAGATTTTAGTCATTTCGCGAAATGACCAAGTGAAACAGCCATTTCGCGAAATGACTAAAAGTTTCAGCCATTACGCGAAATGGCTGGTTACACACTTTGACTATAACATATACTGTACGTACCCTTGAAGTACTTTATGTTCTCCAGAGTATGTTTAAGCCTTTTATACCGCTCGGATCTAAGATAGACGCAGTGGAGAGTTTTAGTGTATGGAAAGCCACATTAATCGTTTAATTCTGTATTTCTTCTGAAAATATGATTTAGTTCTAACTAAGTAATGTTAATACGTAATAAGTAATTTTGTGTGATCAGACAGAATTGTATTTAAGAAATGTTAAATGATAAATCTATCATAATTTCAAAACTTGACAAAGGGAAAGGGATAGTAATCTATCTATAAGTAAAAAAACTTTGCGCGGTTTTGAGCAGAGTTAAGCGGAGTAACAAATATCTCTTTCGCTCATTTGCCTGTTATAATTGGCTGACTCACGTAAAGTGGGTGGAGCTAATGTCTCTCGCTCAGTCGCCCGTTAGAGTCGGATCTATCAAGATGAACAGCGTTAAATTGTTTACAAATTCAGCGGAAAAAAATTAAAAATTACAGGCAGTAGATCACGAAGGCCCAGCTTGTTATGACTAAAACGGAGTAGGATCACCTGAAGATCAGGGCCCCCAGCCTTCTTTAGTTAGCTTTATAAGGCTAACTAACGAAATGTCACGACCAAACCTAACCACTCGTCAAGGGCGTACAGTTGACCTAACGATTGGTTAAGTTAGGTCGTGATATTTTCGTTAGTTAGCCTTATAAGGCTAACTAAAGAAGGCTGGGGACCCTGATCTTCAGGTGATCCAAGGAATACATTAGCAAAGTAAATATAACTCTGTCTGATCATACAAAATTTAAGAATATAAACGAAGATCCACTAACAATCTTTATTTATCGGTAAAAGACTGAGTTTCACAACAGGATATTTTTAACCAACTGCAAAAGAAAATAATGCAATAAAATCTCACTAAGATATGGATTTAAAAGAAGCACAAACATTCATCACTCACGTCTGGTGAAGACCTCTTAGTATAAGTACAGTAGAAGTTTTGTGCTTCTAATAAATACATTTCTTATTGTAGCTTTATTCCATTAAAATAATTCAACTTCTCGTAATTGGGAGTATTCACTTAACAAAATAATAAGGTATTTAATGTATAATAAGAATTATGTGGATTGTATATTGATAACATAAGTTGTGGAGTCGAACAATTAAATCTTAGTGGGAAACTGAAGTGTAACGCGAACTATAACCTAAAAAGTGTCTTTCAAGTTATTTAATTTAAACTGATTTCTTCCCTTTGTGTTTAATGCTGAAAAAGCAAAAATAATGACCACAAAATTCATTAAAATTGGATTCCTCAATTCACTGTTTGTATGCTATTGAAAGAAATGTATTGAAATTGGTTGGATCACCTGAAGATCAGGGCCCCAACCTTTTTTAGTTAGCTTTATAAGGCTAACTAACGAAAATATCACGACCTAACCTAACCAATCGTGAAGGCGTACAGTTGACCTAACGATTGGTTAGGTTAGGTCGTGATGTTTTCGTTAGTTAGCCTTATAAAGCTAACTAAAGAAGGCTGGGGGCCCTGATCTTCAGGTGATCCTAATAATCAATATCGCAATAACTTAGTATGTTATGATTTTCATAACGAGATGTACAGTAAATGGTATTAGTTTCACGATTTATGAAGTATTTAGAGTGTATAGATACTTGTTCTTAAAATCATCAATAAACTACTTGTTTTTAAGAAATCGAAGCTTGCAATTATAAGTCCTTCGTAATGTAAATGAGTTGGCTTAAGTCTCATGTGAATATTTTTTATGTAGTTTTTAATACCTGTATATCATTTCTTATTAGATTTAATCCTTAAAATTACGGAAGAGAAATGAGTTATTTGGACTTGCAGGACACTCATTAACCCTTAAACCCTACCACGGGTACTGGTGTACCCCAGTACCCCGAGTATTGCTAGCGGAACTTTTATAACTTTTATAATGGGTAAGGATTAAGGGTTAATACTAATTTACGTACTTACCTGAGTTATTTCTTGATCCGACCTTCTTGCCTTGTTTCTTTAATGAATCAAGACAATAGTTTGTTTAAAATTTGGCTTCTCAGATCACTCGGGTCCTGAAATCAAGAAAAATTTATTTCGATTGACTGACGAAGAAGAAACTACTTAGATGACTAAAAGATTTCACATATTATCCGCCTCAGAAAAGTGGCACCTGAATTTATTACCTAGGCACTTAGCTCACGCTTTCCCAAACCCGAGTGTCATTATAATTTGACCATCATATTAATTAGGAACAATCATGGGTAATGGTTCAGAATACGGGCGCCAATTAATTAAGCAAAATTTCGAAAAATACCATAGAGACAAAGTTGTTTCCCTCATTAAAATACCTTGATTGCATGTGTCGCATAGTCAAATGAATCTAGGAAATTTTGAGTTGGCAACCTTACTATCGTTCATTCACTTCAGTTTGAAAATGGTTTCGGTCTGTGATGGATGTGCGGTGACACTAGTATTTTTGGTAATTATTACGCTAACCTAACCTAACATGAATATGTTATTACATTATCATTTGTATAATTTAGGTCTCGGGGGTACGGGGGCTCCGCCTCCGTAAAAGATCATGCATCACAAATTGATCGGTATAGGGTTTTATATTTAAACCTAGTTACTTTTTATGGTAACGGTTCAGAATAGGGGCCACCTCAATTTTTGTTTTTTCCTCCAAAACATGCTAAAACCATTGGTTTCCTGTTGTTTAGGATAAATCTGACCATCGCTATTACAGTAAATTATTGCTTGTGCTGTGTTCCCCCACCCAAAACCCCCGGTTCCCACGGTAGTCCCCCCAGATTGTAAGAGGGGTTGGGGGGGTGAAATCACTTCAAGCAATAATTTACTGTAATGGCGATGGTCACATTCATCCTAAACAACAGGAAACCAATGGTTTTAGCATGTTTTGGTGGAAAAAACACAAAAATTGAGGTGGCGCCCCTATTCTGAACCGTTACCCAATCATGATTCGGTTGAGCAGTATTCTGAGGAAAAATTGGTATATTTTGTTGTTTAGTTATGACGGTGGCATATTTTCTTTTTACCATAACTGATTTATGGAAGACTTTTCCAAGTTGTGCAGCAAAATATGGAAAGAAAATGAACCCATTATATGTAAATATCTACCCTTTAACTTTAAAAAGAAATAATAAAAGAACACAAAGAATTAGTTGCAAAATTTAACACTCGTAAATAAATTGCCTCTTCCATTTTTCTTCTTTATATAAACATATGGCGGTACAAAAAATTAAACTATTATGGGCCTAATTAACATCTTCACGAATTCTTATGTCAGCGAATGTTTATTTTATTACCTATTCTCCTTTTGGTTGATAAATTCTATTAAAAAATCTATTCCGCCACGTAACAGCAAATACCTAATACATTTTTTAACATCAATAAAGAGAGAAGATAATAGCTCTTTCTAATAATTATGGCCAAGCCTTAATGAATAGAATCTGCCATGATCTTTTGAAAACTTTGGAATTCAGAATTCCAAACAGTGGGATACAGGAGAGACAAGTCAACATTTTGGAAGGTCGATATATCATTGTGTATAAAGGGAATCCTTCATTGTTTTGACTCCAAATATTTCTTGCCTTTTATTTATCTTAAGATGATATTAATCAAATTGGCTTTTGGAAGTTTGAAATTTATCAAAAGGAGTTTGGTGTCTCTGTTCGAGATTTCCTTCATCCATTGATGCTCCTATGAAAAAAATTCTCTTTTGTCCGTTTTTCTTTTTCCCATAATTAATCCTAAAACAACAAAACTTACTATCCAGAGGATATAAAATAGAACTAAATTCTATACAATGATTTTATGTTTTAGCTTTGAAAATTTATACAACGTAATATTACGTAGATTTTTTTAAGAGTTCTGTAGAATATTTCTGGAATTTTTAAATGTCGAAATTTTCAGAGTTTAGATACTATTTCTTAGACTTTTCATAAACATTTTAGGATATTTTTATGAATTTTAGGATTTGTTTCAATATTTCGGATCTGTTTTAGGAAATCGAAATAAATTTCAGTTTCGGAAGATTGTGAAGAGTTTACTTTCCTTACCAGAGAAGTAAGGGACAATAAGAAAGTAAAGTAACTAAACACAATACCTTCGTTCTTAGACGCATTCGTATGTATACGGAATTTATCAGTTATAAATATCACATAAAATCTAGAACTAATTTTAAATATACATTATTCTTTGTGCCAACAGGATATAATTAGTAAAATGTTCCGCTTGATAAAAATTTTAATTTTAATTTTTTAATGGGCTTGTTGGAAGCACAATTTTTTCGTGTACTAAGTACACCATCCATTGCCTTTACGAAGGTTTCAGACAACCCCAAAAAACGCATGCATGCACACTAGGGTGGATCGATTTTGCATTTTTTCGATTTCCATATTCTAATAGAGACAACAACTTGCGCATGCATGAGAAAATAGCCTCTGCAAAATCTTAGCTTAATAGGTAATCATCATCTGCCCCCGGCAGAGCGATGAAAATCATATTTTAGTAGTCAAAAACGTATTCTTATAAATATTTCAATATGCATCAAAATTATTCCTAATAACTATAAAGTCGATGAAAAAGACCTCATATGATCGTTTTTCCAAGCGCGTTGTCCTACGTTAATATCGTTTGCCCCCGGCAACAACGTCAAATGTTGAAAAAATAGGTAATTTATATACATATTTTCAGATCGGCTCTGTCTTAAATAATGCATTTATATATTTCCCATAGCATTTATATCGTTGCTTAGGCATGAAATAACACACACGCATATTGAAATATTTTAAAAATTATAAGAAAAATACGTTTTTGACTACTAAAATATGATTTTCATCGCTCTGCCGGGGGCAGAAGATGATTACCTATTAAGCTAAGATTTTGCAGAGGCTATTTTCTCATGCATGCGCAAGGTTTTGTCTCTATTAGAATATGGAAATCGAAAAAAATGTAAAATCGATCCACCCTAATGCACACTACAGAGGTTAACAA
The DNA here is from genome assembly GCA_023014485.1 of Bathynomus jamesi. Lineage (NCBI taxonomy): Eukaryota > Metazoa > Arthropoda > Malacostraca > Isopoda > Cirolanidae > Bathynomus > Bathynomus jamesi. The sequence goes on along the minus strand of JAJOZX010000009.1, from coordinate 657,025 downwards.
AAGTAAATAGACACCACGATCATTGTCTTCATGAACAGGCAAAGCTCATCAGTGAAAGACAGACGTGTGTCATCTTTACATAAGGCAACCTAGAAGGAAACACGATTCTAAATATATTGACTAAATAATTTTATTATTTATTGACATATATTATCAGATCAAAATGTATGGAAAACCCAAAGGTGTCTATTTACTTTTGTCAACTATCTGAACACCGTGCAACTATTTATGAATTTTAAATGATTTAGCTATATACAGGATTTATATAGAACTTAGTAGTTTTTAGTTTGTTTTTTTTATGCAGGAAGGAGGGGCCAAAGGCGAATGCCCCCCCAAAACGCTCTCCACTAGAAGAAAAAGAGCCAAAATCAAGGTCCAAGGTTTTCGAGATGCCTGGACACTCTGCGTTTGAAAGTTTAGGGGGTTGATAGACAGGGGGGAAAGGGATTGAGGAAGATTGTTCCAGAGTTGACCGGCTGAGTATATGAAAGATTGAAAATACTAATTAACCCTTGCGTTGGAGAGTTGGACAGTAAAGGAATGAGAATGTGTAGAAAGTCGGGTACTGCGTGCTTTCCTTAAAGGAGGAGACATGCAGTTAGAGAGTTCAGAAGAGCAGTATTTGTGATAATAGCGATAGTAAAGAAAGAGTGAGGCAACATTGCGGCGAAGAAAGAGGGATTGAAGACAGTCAGTAAGAGGCGGGGAGCTGATGAGACGAAAAACCTTTGCTTCCATCCGGTCAAGAAGAGCTGTGTGGGTTGAGCCACCCAGCACGTGAGAAGCGTACTCCATACATGGGAGAACAAGACCCAACTGTACGGAGACAGCAACTGAGTCGGGGTGAAGAAACTGCGGAGCTGGTACAACACACCTAACCTCTTAGAAGCTGTTTTGGAGAGTATATGTGATCTTTCCAAGGGAGGTCACGAAAACAGGAAACTCCAAGAATGTTAAGAGAAGAGGAAGGATTGCGTTGTGTATTGTTGAAGATAAGGGGATAGTCGTGTGGAAAATTATGACGAGTAGCCAGATGACAGATGAAGGAACTGAGTTTTTTGTGGTATAATAATGGTAATGAGTTATGAGTGCCAAACATTGGCAACGCGCTCAGGTCGGATTAACCTTTTTGCGCCGGTATTTTTTAAATGTGCGCCATTGAGCTCTAGAATGGGGACGTACCGCGTACGTCCTCGGCGCAAAATGGTTAATGCGGCCAATTAAACCAATTTCTGAATGATTATTACTAGCACCGTCGGGAATCCAATCCCCGACCTCAGTTTCTTCACTTCGCTTACATTGAGTAAATCGATCGAAATTTAATACTTCAAATTGACTGATTGAAATTTAATACTTGAAATTGATTGATTGAAATTTAATACTCCAAATTGATTGATTGAAATTTAATACTTCAAATTAATTGATTGAAATTTAATACTTCAAAATATTCGCAATTAAACATTATATATACTCGTAAAAAGGCCCGCCTTATGGGCGGGATATTTTTGCTTGTTCCTGCAGAATGCTGTTTGGTTAGGTTAGCACGGTGAAATTCTGTATCACGTTGTTGTTCTTTTAATTTGTTCTCTGAATCTTCACGTCTAGCACGTTAGCACGGTGAAATTCTGTATCACGTTGTTCTTTTAATCTGTTCTCTGGATCTTCACGTCTAGCACGATCAGACTCTGTATCATGTTATTTTTTCTATAATCTTCATCGGTCCTTCTGACTTTGTTTCTTGGAGTTTGTTTGGTACTTCTTCCAAGTGATGGCTTCCTTTTTCTTATCATGTTCAATCCCTAAGATTCTTTGTTTGGATTAAGTTTCCAGAACATTCCCAAATTTTTTTTTGACAGAATAGTGAAGTCAAGCAATAAAATGTAATGAAAATTATTTTAAGAAAATTTTAATCGAGCTAGTGTTTAACTTACGAATCAGTGAGTGTTTAACTCATGAATCAATGAGTGTTTAACTCACGAATCACTTAAATTTTAAATGCAGCTTCACAGATCTTACTTGAAGCTTACGAAATTGTTAAACTTCAAATACAACTTGTCACATTTTTTTACCTATCATGACTTACGATGCGTAGCTAAACATTTTAATGGCTACATTCTTTTCTAAATTTATTCACCAACTTGATTTTCTTCAATCCACGAACGTATGAAGCTCTGTGGAAGGTGTTGGGACTTGGTTCACTTGTAGACTTTAATGATAGGGAAGGCCACCAGTCCTATGTAAAAATAGAAATGAATCTCAAAGAATTTTGCCTGTAAAGCTGTCATGCTTCCCAACGGCATATTCAGATAAGAATACTGTAATTAAACTACAAAAATGAAACGTTAATCCCAACATTGTGTAAACCAGTATGGATGTAATGTACAGTATACCTTATGTAATGTGTTCTTTCTGAATAAAGATTATTACTGAATCGACGCTTCTACAAAATTTTATATTTTTCTAATAGCCAGAAAAGCCAAAAGATCAACAAATTCACGAAAGGAAGAACCACCAAAATTTTGAGTTTAACATCCCAAGAACAATGAGCAAAAATTTTGAAATTTAAGTGCTTCGTGTTTTAGCACATAATTTTTGAGGAGGAATAAATTGGGATAAATTTTTTGGGGGACACATGATCTGAAAAAGAAGTTACTAAAAACACTCCAGGGATCCCAGAGAGTATTGTCACCAAGTTTCATGAAAATCAGTCCAGCCGTTTGGACTTGAAAAGGAAACAGACAGACGGACAGACGGTGAATTATGGCATGTGATGATGATATATTACCCAAGTCCTAATGAACGATACTCTCTCGGAGTGAGAGCTCCTTCATGGTACATGCTATAGGGATCGCCGCAAGAACTTTGCTGCAGAAAATGTAAATATAAGGTTGTAACATATATTCTGCTCGAGTTTTTTAGTTCATTCAGAACAAAAATGAAATGACTTATGAGGACAAATTTTCTCGAATTTTTAGTTTATTCACAACAAAAATTAATTGACATAATGACAAATTAATCATCAATCTAATTCTCTTCTTTTTCTATAACCTCCTCCCACCTGTAGAAAAGTTTTTTTATGCCACGTTCGGAGAAATCGCTTGGTTTTGAGTTAAAAAAAGCGATCACTTCATTTTGAATAAATGGTAGTCTGAAGGTGCGATGTCCGGAGAATAAGGTGGATGAGGCATTTTTTCCCAACCAAATGCCTCCAATTGGGCAGTGGTGATTCAAGCAGTGTGAGGGCGCGCGTTATCCTGGTGGAATAGAACACCGCTACGATTAATTAATGCAGGACGTTTTTCTTGTAATGCCATCTTCAATCTTTGGAGTTGTTGGCAGTAGACTTCAGCTGTGATTGTTTGGTTATCTGGCAGAAACAAAAAATGAATAATTCCTTGCATGTCCCACCAAACGCATAGCAAAATTTTCTTTGGATGGGGTCCATTCCTTGGCTGAGGTTCCGGCTTTGTTTCACGGCTAAGCCAATGATGTCGACGCTTAATATTGTTATAGAGGACCCATTTTTCATCCCCAGTGACGATCCGATTAAAAAATGGTGCCTGCAGTTGCCGAGAATGCAGTGATGTGCAAATATCGATTCGATGTTGAAGATTCGCTTGTGACAAATCATGCGGAACCCATTTTCCAACCTTCACTACTTTTCCTAACAACTTCAAATGACGATGAATGGTCATATGGCTAACGCCGAGTTGCAGGCCAAGTTTGCTTACAGTTACCGCTGAGTTTTCCTCCAATGTTGCTTTCAGCAACTCTTCATCTAACTCATTTGGTCGTCCTGTTCGTTGATAATCTTTCAGACTGACGTCTCCATTTCTGAACTTCTCAAACCATCTCCTACAGATCCATTCGCTCATAACATCATTTCCATAAACTCTTTGAATGTTTCTTGCGGATTCACTACCGTTAGATCCTTCATGGAACTCATCACATGTCGAATATGCTCTTTCGTGGGCTCCATGTTTTTTCAATTACTGTAATATCGTAGGGGTGACGTTGTAACTGTATGAAAAACACCAGAGAAAATATTCATTAGCCTAATCCTACACTAGCCTAAGCCCACACTAGCCTAAGTCATTCTGTATCATTCTGTAATTCTGTATCGTGATAAAACCTGTGCGAACCTGTCGCCGCGTGTATTTTGCAACATTTCTGAAACTATTTCACATTATCTTGAGGTTATTCTATTATCGTCCGTTTTCTAATCGAACAGAATTTATGTTACAACCTGATATATTGAGTAGAGGATATTTTCGAGAAAAAGGCTGACTTTTTGTTAGTCATTCCGCTTCTTGACTCCATATGGTTCATAAGTAAGCCTGTAGGACTGTACGGAAGAGTTGACATGTAGTGGAACAAAACGTAGCAGAGATAAAAAAAAATGTTGAAAGCGTTTAAAGAACATAACTTTCTGATAATTATATATAAAAACTAATGGTATTTTTCACATTTTTCATAAGGTAATTTCTTTATTAATTCTACAGGGTGGGCCCTAAGTTTCCATACATAGGAAAAATTAAACGTTTGTTTTTATGTTTCAGATACCCTAAGAATATGCGTTTGACGTAAGATCTTGTTTACTGATGAAGCAAATTTTTACGTCAATGGAGAGGTTAATCGGCAAAACATACGTTATTGGAGTAATGCTAACCCTAACTGGCTGAGTCCGACGAAGATGCAAGGTGCCGGTAAAGTGATGGTGTGGGCCGGGATATGGGGTGACAGAATTATTGGACCAATTTTTGTCAGTGGAAATCTTAATGCCGAAAGGTATCTTAACATGTTGCAAGAAGAGATTTTCCCATCCCTGCTAAACGAGGAAGGTAACTTCCCAGTTTACTTCCAGCAAGATGGAGCTCCACCTCATTATGGTCTTCACGTGCGTCGGTATTTGGATCAGCAGTTTCCGGATGCTTGGATTGGTCGGCGTGGTCCTGTGGAGTGGCCTCCCAGATCCCCAGATCTCACCCCCCTTGATTTCTATCTTTGGGGGCACTTGAAGGCCATGGTGTATCAGGAAAAGATACGAGACATAAATCATCTAAAGGAACGTATCACCAACGCCATTACAAGCATAACGTCAACTGTGCTAATGCGTGTTCATCAACAGTGGGGAACAAGTATTGAAATGTGTTTTCAAAACAATGGCAACCATGTAGAGCATATTATATAAATAAAAATGGTTGTCCATAAAAAAATGTTTATTTTTCCTATGTATGGAAACTTACGGCCCACCCTGTATTGATACAAAAAACTCGCACAGCCCCTCTCTCTCTCTCTCTCTCTCTCTCTCTCTCTCTCTCTCTCTATATATATATATATATATATATATATATATATATGCACTAAAATCACAGCATAACACGTGATCTTATTAATAAGAAAATAACCACAGTGAAAAGGAAAAAGAAGCACGAAGTTCGAGCACTTTCGTGATATATTCACATCTACATGTTTTTCCCTGAAGATGTGAATATATCACGAAAGCGCTCGGACTTCGTGTTTCTTTTTCCTTGTTTGCTTGTTGCGTGGTTGTTTGCTTATATTATATATATATATATATATATATATATATATATATATATATATCAGTTTACTTCCTGAGGATAAACCAATAAACTAAACCTCATTAAACATTATAAGACCTGACCTAAAATAGTGCAACATACAAATTTTTTAAACTATTAATGAACTGAATTTTTTCCACGAAAAATTAAACCAAAAACTAATGAATGTCAAAATTCAATTTTCTACAGAGGAAAAATGTTCAAGACTGAAAATAAGTTTTAGGAATAATTATTTTAGTGACAGTTTTTATATCTATAAAGATATTTTTAGGTAGGACTGCAAATAGACATAAAAGTAATTACCTGTCTTAAAGAGAATATATGTATATATATATATATATATATATATATTGTAAGACATTTATAGTAATCAGTGAGGAGGGCCAGAAACTGGCATAACGCTCAGGCCAACGAATGCGGCCCATTCCTCTAACTTCTGTATTACTATTATTATCACTATCATTGCGATTCGAACTCCCAACTTCAGTGTTTTCATTTCGTTTATATAGAAAACGGTGTTACGCACTGAGCTACGGATGGTAGCCTGTAAGGTGTAAGAACCCAAGTTTCACGAAGAAATTGCCGAGTTCGCGTTTATAAGGAAAATGCATCATATTCCTTCATATTAAAATTACAAAAAAATTACCTAATCCTTTTACTAAACTGAACTAAATGTACATGTTTACCTGAACATCCCTAAAGATAAGAAGAGTCCCTACCCCACCTACAGATCCCAAACTAATATTTTTTTAAAGAACCTGTGAATAAGTGTCGGAATTTGACAGTTCTGAAATATCATTGAATCCAAGATATTATTTTTCAAGTAATATTTCTTAGTGGCCGCTACAATGGAAGGAAGATGTCATACGGTGACTGCATATTTATGGATCATGCATCTATTTTTATGTACGGCTCATAAAACAAATATTTTGCAAGTGTCTGACTTTGAAAACCCTCGTTTGCAGCACTATATATATATATATATATATATATATATATATATATATATATTATATATATATATATATATATATATATATATATATATATATATATATACATATATATATATATATATATATATATATATATATATATATATATAATATATATACATATATATATATATGAATAGAAACGACATAAGTGTTAAGGAACGTTTCTGCACACGAGGAGGAGAGATAAACGAATAATGAAAAATGAGGCGAACTCTCCTCCTCGTGTGCAGAAACGTTCCTTAACACTTATGTCGTTTCTATTCATTTATATACTGCGCGGTCATTGCAGTTATATGCGCATATTCACGATTTGCGAGGGTGCCCTCTCAGGGCATTGGTTTCTGCCCTATGTGGGAGAATTTCGATTTGTGATTGAGTGAGGTCCGTAGCATAATGGTAGAGCATCCAACCGGCAATTGGAAGGCCCTGGGTTCGATTCCCGGGCGGTTCGCCTCATTTTTCATTATTCGTTATCTCTCCTCCTCGTGTGCAGAAACGTTCCTTAACACTTATGTCGTTTCTATTCATTTATATACTGCGCGGTCATTGCAGTTATATGCGCATATTCACGATTTGCGAGGGTGCCCTCTCAGGGCATTGGTTTCTGCCCTATGTGGGAGAATTTCGATTTGTGATTGAGTGAGGTCCGTAGCATAATGGTAGAGCATCCAACCGGCAATTGGAAGGCCCTGGGTTCGATTCCCGGGCGGTTCGCCTCATTTTTCATTATTCGTTATCTCTCCTCCTCGTGTGCAGAAACGTTCCTTAACACTTATGTCGTTTCTATTCATTTATATACTGCGCGGTCATTGCAGTTATATGCATATATATATATATATATATATATGCTGATTATTCCACATTTAAATATTCTGCTTAAATAAATATAGTCCACACGCATATAACAGTAAAACTTAGTTCATAAATATTATAAGTTTAACAAACGCTTATATCGTTTATTCACCGTAATAATTTATATTCTCGGCCGGAAACTTCTGCCTCTTGTAATGTTAAAATTAAGTTATTTAGCTTAGAACAAGAGTTCATTTCCATAACTCTCCCGAGAGATGTTTTTAACTCAAAATGAAAAGGTTTGAAAACTTTTCTATTTAAATATTAAATGTAAAAGTGTGATGTGCATAAAATAAAACGGTTCTCGACGTATGAACGGTTGAGAGAGAGAGAGAGAGAGAGAGAGAGAGAAGGTGTATGAGTGAGGCATATATTGTTTTCCTTAAGTTTCGGAATAAATCTTTGGAATAATTATTTTTTTTACATATTTTCAGTTATTCTTTTCTTCTGAAAGACATTTTTGCTGTTTCATCTTTATTTATATATATTTAGGGTGTTTTTATCATATAGGGATGAAAACGTAATAACAAATTGTTTGCGTTGCGAACGTTTTATTTTATGAAGACGATCAAAAACATTCTGTATGCAAAATTTTCTTCACATGAAATGATATTTAGAGGTTGCGCAAGCAACGTTTAGAAAATAGATGGTATAAATTGTTTAGCTCACGTTTTTTAACAGTTAACATTACAAATTAGGGATAACATGAAGATCAGGGCCCCCAGGCTTCTTTAGTTGGCTTTATAAGGCTAACTAACGAAACTATCACGACCTAACCTAACCACTCGTCAAGGGTGTACAGTTGACCTACGATTGTTTAAGTTAGATCGTGATATTTTTGTTAGTTAGGATTAAAAGGCTAACTAAAGAAGGCTACTGATGCTACTAATATCATATTTGGGATCACCTGAAGATCAGGGCCCCAGCCTTCTTTAGTTAGCTTTATAAAGCTAACTAACAAAAATATCACGACCTAACCTAACCAATCTTCAAGGGTGTACAGTTGACCTAGTAGAATGGGCGCAAAATGGTAGAGTGCAATGCAATTGCAAAATGTTGCAAGAGTGCCAAACTCCCTCGTTGCAAGGCACCCATAGTGCCAACCCCCATTTGTTGCAAGGCACCCCATAGTGCCAACTCCCCACCCCTTTTTGTTGCAAGGCACCCCCTAAATGGGAGAGGGGTGAATGTTGCAAGAGCAACAAGGGGTTATGCAACTTGGAGGCGGAGTTATCCCCCAAGTTGCAATGAACCCCCGATGGGGGAGACCTCTTTGGGGATAAGGTGGGACACCCTCACCCCCCAAAGGGGTATACCTAACCTAAGAGAGAGGAGAGAGAGGAGAGGTGTTCGCTTGACAGGAGCCAAGCGCATATTAAGACTTCATCCGAGCGGCCGTTGCCTTATATGGCCCCTAATCAGCCAGTGCCTCCAGGCATCATCAGCCATTTGGCACAGTGTATACTTCGTTTGGCACGTACACACCCGTCTATACGCCCATTACGTTTATTTGCGTCGGGCGACCGCGTTAAACTGTAAGTCTAAGCTGGAGTGGAGGCGGACTCGAGACCCGGCGCGTCCTTCCGCCGTTGTTAGCAAGGGTGCCCTCATGATCCGTGTTAAACCGTAACTATAAGGTGGCGTGTAAACATCCTTCCACGGTTCGTAGGGGATCCCGTTATTGCAACACTCGAACATGTTGTTTATCTGTTTGTTTATTTCCCTCTCTCTCTCATATATATATATATATATATAATATATATATATATATGCTAACCCCTCCGTCTATGGCTCTGGGTTGGTTCGAATCGACAGGGGTTCTGGTTGGGAGGCAGCAACGGATATTTTCTCACGATACTTTTCTTCTATAATATTCTAATTTCTTTCTCTCGCTATACGATCGACAGTTGTTAATTCTTCTCTTTTTATAATACTCTGATACTTTCTCTTGGTTCGCCGATTTTCTTTTTATAACTAATCGGGAACTATTTTCTCTATTTACTAAGTTCTCGGAAGAGAGCCCAACTCGAAGGGGAAAAATAAAAAGTTTCTCTCACTGTAATTTACTTCTAAAAGTGTACAGGTAGTGCTCTGAATTTATAGGGGTAGAGGTTCGACCTCTTTCGATCATGGCTCAGGCCGGAATCTAAAAATTTAAGGAGGCAAGGGGCCTCTGCCCCCTCCTCGCAGCGAGGCTGCTAACAAGGGAGTGTTAATCGAAGTAATCGAAGTCGGAGTGAAGAAGTGACATTATTTTACAATTACATGATTTATATACAATCTAAATTTTTGGGGGAATGCAGTTTGAAGGTTAAGTTTCCCCCCTTTTAAACACATGATCAGATGAAAGATTCCGAATAAAAATGAAAAAAAAAAATGATGGTATTTTCGCCGAGTATTCATTTCTAAAGGGCGACATAATTTTGTAGTACATTGAATACAATCCAAGTACACCCTGAGTACATTGTAATTTCGGTTTATTACAATTATGATTACAATTACCAACCATTTCACATTCGCTTATTATCGTTAATTATCGTCATTAAAATACATTAATTACACTATACTAAACTACTATCATTAATTACAGTTTCATTAAAGTACGGTACATCAATTACATTATATTAAAGTATTACATTTAATTACAATTTTAGCAAATTGTTAATTGACATATCTACTACTGAAGTAATCTAAATAGGTGATACAATTGATATAATGAAGGGGAGTTAACTGTTGTTCTATAATTTAAAGGGGATTAACAACAATGTTATATATTTATAGTTAATAATAATTACGCCAAATTATGTCAAATATTATTAGAACCTGGGTGGTTATCAGAGTTTGAAAGTCTAATTAGCCAGCGATGAGGAAAGCGGACAAAAATACGGTGTACTTTTCATTGGAAGTACACGGACATTTATGATAACGTAATACATAAGTAATATAGAATTTGAATGACAATTAGGTAGGAATAGTAAGTACATGTTATAAATTTGTAGCAGAAGCAAGAGAGAGGATTTCGAATTCAGATGCTTGCTTTTGGCGACGTCAGCGGAATTCGAACACCTTGCATCAGCATGAATGAGCAGCTTGCGAGAGGTGAACGCACTTAAAAGGAAAAAATAATAATACATACGAACGTATTTGGACGACTTTAAAAGAACAGGTACGGATGCATAAACTGACAAGAGTAAAAATGAATATTTAATAAAATTGATGTAGGATAATGGTCAAGATAAGATATGGAAATATGGATACGACTAAACCATAGAAATGGTAGGTCGCATGGTTGAGGACAACGGACAGTAATCAAATCTTTAACATGACACTTGCTTAGAGAGTTATTATAAAATATAAAAAAAATTCAAAGATTAATAATTTAATTTATGCCAACCGAATAAAAGGCTTAATACGTTAATTTAGACAAACAATGATATTGTTAAATTTTTAACAAAAATTTTATTTTTCTGTGGGGAAAATTACATACATAATGAATAGTAAGTAAAAGGGAAAAATATAAATTTTAAAGTTCAAGAATTTTTCAGTTACCATGATCGTACAATTTATAAACTAATTTTATTGACTATTGTAGGTAAAAATCGAGTTACGTAATGGATGATGTATAGACCTGTGGTCAAATGTGTATTTGTGTGTATTAGATACAGAGTGTAGTGGTTGGTGATATGTCCAAATGGGGAAAAGGGATTTATTGTTGAAGTTATACGTAAATGCGGATACGTATATATACTTGTACGTAGAACATCAGTATTGAGTATTTGGATTATGAGAGTAATTGGCTCATCTCGTGAAGAACTAGATCATTAGTGGTCATTGGTGGATTAGGATTATATCCGTATATATATATATATATATATATATATATATATATATGTTAACCCCCCCGTTATGGCCCTTTGTCGGTTCGGATTCGAAGGGGGTTCTAGTTAGGAGGCTGCAACGGATGTTTCTTCTTTATACTTTTCTATAATTCTTTCTAATTCTTTTCTCTCGCTTATTAATTCTTCTCTTTTTATAATTATCGACTTTTCTTTTATAACTTGTCGACTTACTGACTGAGTTCCTGCAGAGAGCACGGCTCGAAGGAAAAAGATAAAAACTTCTTAAAGTGTGGTTTACTTCTTAAAAATTACAGTTGGTACTCTGAATTACAAGGGGTAGAGGTTCGACCTCTTTCGACCATGGCTCAGGCCGGAATCTAAAAATACTTAAGTTAAGGAGGCAAGGGGCCTCTGCCCCCTCCTAATGAGGTGCTAATATGAAGTACAAATGATGAAGTGCTAATCTGAAGAAGTCTAATAATGAAGTCTCTAATCGAAGCGCTAATCTGAAGATGGTCCTAATTTTACAAGTACATGCATAATATAGTCTAATGTTTGGGGGAGACAATCGAAGGTTAAGTTTCCCCCCTTTTTAAACACATGATTTCAACTAAAAAGAATAAAAAATATAAAAATAACAGTATCGCCGATTCTACATTTTTGACGGCAATATCATTTCGTAATAGCCATAAGCACAATTTTGAGTACATGACTGAGTACGTATTAATTTTGGTTCATTACAATTACGATTATAATTATGGATTACAACTACCAATTAATTCATATTCACTTATTATTGTTTTAATTACAATTCCATTAAAGTATATTCTTACATTATAAATTAAATCATTACATTTAATTAGTTTCACTGAAGTACATTACAAGTTATTGTTCTTTACAGTTTTATTAAAGTACATTACATCAATTACATTTAATTATACTTTCAGCAAATTGTTAATCGACATATCTACTACTGAAATAATCTAAATAGGTGATACCATTGATATAATGAAGGGGAGTTAACCGTTGTTCTATAATTTAAAGGGGGTTAACAACAATGTTATATATTTATAGTTAACAATAATTACGCCAAATTATGTTAAATAGTATTAGAACCTGGTTGGTTATCAGAGTTTGAAAGTCTAATTAGCCAGCGATGAGGAAAGCGGAGGAAAATACGATATTTTTTTAATTGGAAGTACACGGATATTTATGATAACGTAATACATAAGTAATACAGAATTTGAATGACAGTTAGGTAGAAATAGTAAGTACAAGTAATGAGAACGGGGATAACTATGTGACGTAAGCCGATAACGAACTAGTGGCCAGGCAGAGAAACAATACAGTATATTATAATAACATAACACATAATATAACATAACACATGAGAATGTTATAAATTCGAATCAAAGCGAAAGGAGACTTTTTAACTTTGAGCGTTCGAATTCTGCTGTGATGAGCGGAATTTCGATAATTTAATCTCAGCATTTTTGAATATCTTGCGAGGGTTGAACGCACTTGAAAGTAAAAATGAAAAAATAATACGAGAACGTTTTTTCGCGTTCTCGAACGAAACTTCGCGCCTCACGAATTGACACGAGTAAAGATGATTATTTAATAAAAATTACATACGATAATGGTCAAGCTAAAATATGGACGTATGGGGGCGGGGATGAGATGCAAGACAATTCATAATTAATTATAATAACTTTTATAACAAATGGAAAATGGATGATGGATACGACTAAACCATAGAAAGGGTAGATCGTTGGGTTGTGACATGAACAAAAATAGGAAGCTACAAGTAAAATTATTATCCAAACTCGCGTTAAGCGATTTCGGTTCTTATGTAAAAATGGACAATGAATTCATATAATGATGGTGTAGGAATTGTTCATTGTTCACTTTTTACATATATATATATATATATACATATATATATATATAATAACTTGGTTGAATGGTTTGTCCTTAGGGAAGCGTAACTTAGCGAGGAATAGGAGGACGAAAAGATGGTACATGTTTATTAACAGACGTTTCGGAAAAATTCAATTTCCATCATCAGTGCTAAAAATTTTAAAACAAGTAAAAATAAATAAGTATAATAAATAGAAACGAACAACAAATTAAAATGGCTCATCAATTAGCGAGAATCAAAAACAAGTTACAATGTGTATTAAATTAAAAGATTAAAAGTTAAATGATATAAAGTATAAAAGTATGGATAATAAGTAAAATATAAAATGGTTTAGGTGGAACAGAATTGTAAAGTTACTTACAATTAGCGAAAATTAAAAGCAAGTTACAATGTGTATTAAATTAAAAGATTAAAAGTTAAATGATATAAAGTATAAAAGTATGGATGATGAGTAAAAATATAAAATGGTTTAGGTGGAACAGAATTGTAAAGTTTCTTACCAGAGTGTAATGAGACTAATTATACAGAAGATTGGGAATGGTTGCCTGTTGAAAGAATTCGATTGGGACGATACTTTATATCATTTAACTTTTAATCTTTTAATTTAATACACATTGTAACTTGCTTTTAATTTTCGCTAATTGTAAGTAACTTTACAATTCTGTTCCACCTAAACCATTTTATATTTTACTTATTATCAATACTTTTATACTTTATATCATTTAACTTTTAATCTTTTAATTTAATACACATTGTAACTTGTTTTTTATTCTCGCTAATTGTTGCGCCATTTTAATTTGTTGTTCGGTTCTATTTATTATACTTATTTATTTTTACTTGTTTTAAAATTTTTAGCACTGATGATGGAAATTGAATTTTTCCGAAACGTCTGTTAATAAACATGTACCATCTTTTCGTCCTCCTATTCCTCGCTATATATATATATATATATATATATATATATATATATATATACACACACAGCAATATCCGTTGCTGCTTCCAAATGTGTTAACCCCTCCGTCTATGGCCCTGGGTTGGTTCGAATCGACGGGGGTTCTGGTTGGGAGGCAGCAACGGATATTTTCTCGCGATACTTTTCTTCTATAATATTCTAATTTCTTTCTCTCGCTATAGGGTCGACAGTTGTTAATTCTTCTCTTTCTATAATACTCTAATACTTTCTCTTAGTTCGCCGATTTTCTTATATATATATATATATATACTTCCCCGTTTAAAAGTAGGTCTAAGGTGAAGTGTAAAGCTTGATCTTCACCAGAATGAACAATTCGGGCGGAAAGCAAAGGCGATACTATATATGTACATTTCCGGAAAAAAGTTCATCTAAAAATTCGTGTAAACATCTTTCCACGTTTCTCTCTCTCATATATATATATATATATATATATATATATACATACTTTCCCGTGTAAAGTAAGTCTAAGGTGGAGTGTAAAGCTTGACCTTCGCCAGAATGAACAATTCGGACTGAAAACAAAGGCAACCCATATATGTACATTTACGGAAAAAAGTTCATCTAAAAGTTCGTGTAAGCATCTTTGTCATACTGCATTAATTATCTCACTCTCCGTCTGTCTTAAGTCTGATATTACGGTCTTTTTCAACTGTAACAATTAAAACAGGACAAATGGTGCACGTAGCATTAATGGTTAATTAGAAAGGAATATGGGAAAGGAGGAGAAAAGGTGAAAGCGCTATAAGCAAGAGCCTTCCTAAACATCTAATTAAACGATGTAATTAGCTGGAAAATAGAATGACATAAATATTTATGGACAATAATATATATATATATATATATATATATATATATATATATATATATATTAGACATCGTTCTGAAAATTGCGGAGTTTGGCGGAAGCGATAGATAATTTCGAGTAAAAATCCAATAAATAATCTTTCCGCAGTTTATTTCGAGATCATAAAGATTAAAACTTCACCAGCAATTGAATCGTTGTTTAGTGTACATCTCTGCTAATCATGGTTTTTCTACAAAAAAAATTTAATTACTGGGCTATAAAGCCCTTCCATTCTGAACTTTTCTCATATATATATATATATATATATATATATATATATATATATTATATATATATTGTGATGTAGCGGATGTCATTTTTTTCACATCCGCGGATGCGGATGCGGATGAGGATGTTTGATTTCAACATCCGCGGATGCGGATGCGGATGTCTACATTTTCGTTATTTTTTAGGATATATTCGAGATTTGTTGTGTTTAACGTATATAATAAGTTATTATATAGAGAGAGCTGTAGCTATAATGTAGTATAATTGATTAATTGTACAATAATTGCTGTACTTTTCTCTGAACATATAAAATAATATCAAGCATCTAACTAATATAGAAATCAATTAGTGAATTCGTCTGCAAATAAATTCGTTATATTTTGTTGAGTTTCAGCCACAATTAGAAACCATAATTGTGTTACCAGGATGCGGGACGTGAACCCAACTCAAATGCACCCAACCGACCTCTTTCCCCAACCTCCACCCTTATAGAAAGACATCTTTAATTAGCTTGATAACTATTTATATTAAGTTTAAAGTTTTATTAGGCATATTTATAAATGAGTAATTAAAATAAAGTAAACTAAGATGTTCATCGTTTAATGTTCAAACTTAATTATAGGAAGGTTATGCTTAAGGAACATTAATTTTTCTGCCTTTTCTGCTGCCAGTCTGTTTCTCTTTTCATCATATATTAATCCAGCACTGCTAAATAATCTCTCGCTTGGTACGTTTGTTGGAGGACAGGCTAAATGTTTCCTTGCAAGTTTACTCAAGTATGGATAGATATTCTGCGTATTTTTCCACCAACTAATAGGATTGTCACATGCAGCCAGGCGTTTTTCTTGGTGATAGCTCTCGATCATTTTTACATCTTTTGACATCGCGTAGGTCTCGTCATTGCTGCTTGACTCAAGAAACTGAGAGACAGATTCTGTGATAGATTTGCTTGTTGAAGGTGTTGGTTCTGTCACTGAAACTTTTATTCTTTTGGTGGGTGGCGAAGCGACAGATTCAAGAAATTGAAGCTCTTCAACTGCTTTGCCAAGTGATGATTTAACTCGTTCTAATGTACTAGGTGAAAATAACTTAGCTTTGTAACGTGGATCTAAGTAGGTTGCAAGAGAGTAACTTCATACAAGAACAGCCTCTCGTCTTGTCGCTTGCATCACTTTTGCGCACAATGAACTAGTTCTATTAATATAGTTGAATTTGATAATTTCCGCTTATTAATGACGTTTTATCTCAACGGTCCACATCCGCACGACATCCGCAGTCCAACGTGCGGATGCGGACGCGGATGCGGATGCGAGAAAATGCGCGGATGTTCCGCGGATGCGGATGCGGATGTGACCTACATCACTAATATATATATATATACAGAGTTATATTTATCTTCGTTCACATTTAAAAATAAAACTTGAGACATCTGTTTCTACAACAACAAAAAATTAATTACGGGCCATAAACGGCCTTCCATTCTGAACTTTTCTCATATATATATATATATATATATATATAATTTATATTTATATATATATATATATATATATATATATATGTTGTTTATTTCTTTATTGACGGTTCTCTGATTTCCAAGATTTGAGATAAGGTACGCATTTTTAAATTATACTACAAAGTATCGGTCTATCTTATTTCAGTTCGCTCGAGAGCGTGCTTAATGATGCCCTACATCACACGTCTTCGTTTTTTAAATTTATCTCTCTATCGCTCAATTATTTTTCACTTTTATGTTTCAAGGTACCATAAACCATAGTTTGCGTTTCTCTCAGGCATACGCGAATTGTACCCATAAAACGTTTCACATACCAGTCTCAACTCGCTCTCTCTCTCTCTTTCTCTCTCTCTCGGTCGAATACAAGATCATAAAACAAAGCGATTCTCGTCTCTCCACGAATGGGGATATCTGACACGGCCCAGATTTCACGGGGCAACCAACCATAGCCCTGTGGCCGGATCTCAGGACCTCTGTTTGGCCGCTATGCAGGCCTACGCGTCAAGCACCGCCCAAAATTCACCGGTAGCCAATAGGAGGCCAACGATTGTGTTTTGTGGGTTGTCACAAGCCGCCTTATAAATGGGAGAATTTCATCTCAGAGCCTCAGTTCGTATATTTTTTCGCTTAGTGCTTTACAAATATACACTATGAATCAGTTATCGTTGTACAAATCTCAGGAATTGATTGAAGATAAAGACTTTTATGCTCACGCAACGCGTCTAATTTTCAGCGCTGCAGATCGGGATGAACTTTTATCTACCCAGAGAGTTACGGAAAATTGTGACGAAATGCAGGATCCGCTCAATCAAGACGCTGTTGAAATGAGTGTAACTTATAAGTGTCTAACCTAGCTTTATTGTGAGTTTTCTTACAAAAAAAAATTAACCCCAGGACTCTTTCTTGTTTATAACAATATTGACTAGCGCAAAAACGCGTTTTCAAAAATATTTTTAATTCTGTTTCCTTCGGGTTATTTCGGTATATATATATATATATATATATATATATATATATATATATATGGTGTGTTTTTATTTGTACATTTCTTGTACAGGTACGATTTTAGAAATATTAAAAACCTACAATAGAAATATTAAAAACTATGAAGATTTGGCTGCGGGTTCGAGACCCGTCGCAGGCAGATGGAGCATAGCACACCTAGCTAATCTTACTTTTGAAAACTGTCAGGATATCTGCTTATTGTTACAATTTGTTGTTGTTGCTTTATTCTGAATTTTCTACAACGTAAAAATGAATCCCATCCTGTTTTTAATTATTGTCTGTTTCTATCGTGATTATTTCGGCATATATATATATATATATATGGTGGCGATGTAAAAATATTTTTCTCAATAATTCAGCACATCTGTAGGATTTTTAAATTACCAAAACTTTTAAGAATTATCTGCATTTAAATTCGTGGCATTTTTCTTGTTGTGGCTCTTTATTTTTACTTAACCTTATAGGACCGATGCGGACTCGTTCGTGTTATAGCTACTTTTGATGAAAGGGGAACAAGTGATATGGATGCTTCTCAGCACAGCCAAACCAGTAACCTGAATACAGAAGTCGAGGTATTGGCTCACATCCGGTCAGGCGAGTGTCAGATTATCGAGGAACTAATGTAAGTGTTTTTGAGGTTAAGAACAAAACACATTGTATTTTCATTTATTAAATGGCAGAAAACATGTACAAAAGCGGAACCAGGGTCGGTTAAATAAGTCTTAATGGCTACATTTTACAGTTACAAATGTATATACAACTTTACACAATATAGATATATACCTTTACACATTACAGCGGGCGCTAACATATGGGAAACTTTTTTATCTGTCTGCATACACTTTTATCGTTCATCTCTGTGTCGCACAAATCGAATAATTTTAAAAAAAATATAAATCTCCTCCCACGTGACATATGCCTGAGAAATGAAATGCAATACATCCCGCACGTTTCAGTATAATATCCTTGAAAACGATATGGGTTCCAAACAATCTCAGGTACATGTAACTGCGCGATGAACTGCACAATCACCGAATCATTCCAGAGCTGAAATCCGAGTGAATCAAAATAGTACATTTTTTCCCTAATTTTAAAATAGATTGCAAACCAATGAATCCCCTCACCCCCCACAATGTCGGTGTTAACGATAATCCCGTACCAGTTTCTCGTACTTCGCAGCTTCAATATTTCATTCTTTGCAAACACACCGATAAATTTTGAGTGTGTGAAACGGTCACTTTTCATTACTCTCTGGAGTGTATTCGCGTCCATTTTAAAAGTCTGTGACCACGTTCCTGAAACGATCAACTTCTATTAGTGCCTGTGATTCGAGGTACACGAGTACACTTATAGGCGCGTCTATAGGCTTGGCAAATTCCAACCTGACTCAGATATTCCCACTCTGCTGTGGACTTAAATGCGTGTTTGCGCCAGCAGACAAGTCAGGCGTAATATCAAATAAATAAATGTTAAATTCTTCGACAAATTCTTTCTGCGTTACACCAAATCCATGTTCGTCACAGGCGCCTGTATTATGAGCCACACTACTATATGCTCTCGCGCAGAGCGGGAACACAGCGTCTGATGAGTAATCCGTAATCATGGTCCCTCCCAAAGCGATGCCATTTACGTATAGAGTAATATTTTTAAGGCCGAAATTCTCGAATTTAAAGGCACTCTTTTTATATTTTCCTTTCGTCGAGGCGTGGTTTTGCATTCCAATTAATATCCTTTTAAGTAGGACTCCAAGGGCCACGTTTTCTAGTTGATTCGAGGCCAACCCTGTGGGGACCGTGTATAGTTTCATTTGTACCCTGTTAATTGGGTATTTTACTGTGGCGTGTATTGTCTTTCTCAATTTCTATTTGTTTCGGGGAACTTAATTTCACTCGGCGTATACGCAAATACGTCTCCATGATGTGAATCACAGAGGGTTTCGCGCACTCTTCTTGATCAAACCCCAGATTTATGCAGATTTCAGGAATCGTGCGGGTAAGCTTCAACTTCATATCCACCCGGTTCATAAGAAACTTCTCCTGAAATGTGAAGTCTGTATGCACTGTATGCAGGCGTCCAAAACATTCATATATCTTTTTTTTAGAATTTTTAAATTTATCCTTTATTCCATTTTCATCTTTAGTGTGGTAATACCCCTCGGCGGTTAAAAAGTGTCCTGCGCTTCTTTGGAAAAGTTGAGGATATTTTCCAAATAGGCTCGTAGGTGGTAGTACCCCCGTTCCTGCCGAGATGTTAACCTGGTTTAAATACACTTCACACTGGCTGAATATGGAGTGTAAATGTTGGTTTCAGGGTAGGCAGAGTAACTATCATCGCAGTCCGTTCCATCAGAATGGGCTGTACGCAGTTTAGCGTACATGTGCATGCAGCTCGGGTCAAAAAAGTAAGGGCCTGAGCTGGGTATCACGATTTCTATAGGGGCACTGGGCGAACTAATTGTCTTTAAGGGGTTGATTGTAATAAAGTCGCTATGCTCAATAGAGACCTCAGTGGGGGGGCATATCAAAGAGGGACAGTTCCGATTTACAGCATTATGAACTACACGGATGGATGAAACGCGCCATGACGAGTCAGAAATAGTGCCACCTCCCTCGACAAGTATTAGTCAATCTATGATTCGTGAGAGTAGTGTCCTCAGCTTATACCAGTTAAAAAGATGATCAGCCATAGGTTTCATACGCATAGAGCACTTCTTTTTCAATTTCCTTTTACGTTTAGCGCCACGTGATGGTAACCCTTCTTCTTGGCAGATCTCTTCTTTCCGTCACCACGCATTTTTCTCTTTGCATCTTTGATGATTTCGTCCCGTGTACGTTTTAAATGTTTTTTAGAGCTTCTTTAGGCTTTGTTCCACACATTATGTCTTCTGCCGCGTTAAAACCTGTTTGTAACGCCTTCCGTCCTAGGTACCTGGCACCCCTCTTCAACAGTGGGACAGCTGTGCGTAGTATGGATGAAAAAATGGATCCAAGTCCACTCCCACGCTGTATCTCACCCCTCGGTCGTTTATAATGACCCGAAGACCATTCACAGTCTACCGAGGGGTGAGATACCAGCGTGGGAGTGGATTGGGTAAGTTGTCTTGAAACACTTTTCTCTGTTTCAGAGCAGTATCGTATTCCCGAGCGATACTTTACTTGAGGTTTTGCCATTTCGAGTGAAGTTTTTCCAGCTTTTTATTCACACCTCGCTCGTATGACGTAGGGATTCTTGCTTTATTCCAGACATCAAGGATCGAATTTGTTGTTATCTTTATACTCTCCTTCAATGTTTTTTCTCAACATTATGATGATAGAAAACAAGAGAGAGGCTATCACCTATCGATGGAAGTTTACTTTGAGGGAATTGAGGTAAAGGCTGCCCAACGAGCCAAACTTCTGTTTTTTTTACGAGAAGCTGATTTAACTGTTTTGGACATGATTATTTCCTTAACAAAAAAGCCTGAAATACAAACAAATAAATGAATAAACTACTCCAGAAATATACACAAAAAATTCTGTAGTGAACAATTTTGCAGATGCAAGCAGCACTGACGATAACAGGTTTGTGCGGGTTAGGACAGAGTGACAGTGTTGATACGCCAGAAGGGGAAATTTTGCTGCGCATGCGCAACCCCTAAATGTTGTCATATAAAACTCATATTCCACCACAAGTGTTTCATATACTAACTGCACAAAATGATAGGATCGGAAAATCACATATTAATACTTCATATTTTCGAAGAACCCTAATATATATATATATATATATATACATATACACATTTTAACTGCAAACAACACAGTATAATTAATGTAAAGAACGACGCTTGTGTAGAAGAGCGTTCCGCACAAGATGAGGAGGGAGAACAAACAAATGAAAAATGAGGTATTATTATTATTATTTGTGAATGCTAAGTGTATTTTTTTATGGTATGTTTTGTTATCTTTTGTGTTAACCTAAAGTCCTAAACTTATTTGTAGGGGACGACTTTGTCCTTGCTTGTTTCTGTTCTTTGGTAACTAAGCTTCAGTATATGAATATACAGTAAGTACCGTATTTTCCGGCATATAGGGCGCACGAGCATATAAGTCGACCCCTAATTTAGCAGGGCATATTTAGGGAAAAAAGTAGGTTCATTTTTAACAAACCATTTTATTACAGAAATACCATATTGCCCTAATTCACCTTAAAAAAATGAGAAAATTGGATTATAAAAAAAGCAATACAATTTTATTTATCTTTAAACCCTAAAAAGTCATCACTGCTGTCATACTCCTAATGTTCCTGGCCTCCGTCATCCTCACCTTCGCATTTCTCGGAGTCACTGATGATCTCTGAGTCAGAAGTGTCGCTGTCATCATATAAAATGTCGTCCTCTGTGCCATCTAGGGCGTTGCTAATACCGCACTTCTTAAAAGACCTTATAATTGTCTCCGTTTTAATTGCGTTCCAAGCATTTTTCACCCAGTGACAAACCTGAGCAATTGTAGGCCTCTTCATACGTCTTGTTGGGGTTAGGTCATGCTGTGGGGGCTTCATCCAGTTGTTCCATTCTTCTCGCAAGTACCCTTTAAAAGGTTTGTTTACCGATACCTCAAGGGGTTGTAACTGGCATGTTAGTCCACCAGGTATTATGATACATCTAGTTGCGTTTTTAATTTGTTTACCCTCCTCTTCGTGGCCTCAGTTGTGTGGGAGCGAAACTGGTCCCATACGAGAAGGGATGGTTTTTTTCAGATCACCAGGACGCCGTGACCGCACCTTTTCTAGCCATAATTTCATACCACTTCCGTCCATCCACCCCTTAGGGTGGATATGGCTAAAAATTCCTGGTGGAATTTCGTCTTCTGGAATAATATTGTTTTCATCTTGAATATAAGGAGTGGTGGTAGTTTTGTGCCATAAGCACAACAAGCCAATGCTGCAGTAAAATGAGTTTACTAGTGTCCTGATGTTTTAACAGTTACAGTTTTGGCACTTTCTAAATCTAAACTCTTATTGGAGGGTACATCAAAGATCAATGGTACTTCATCCATATTTCCAATCTGTCCCAGTTCGAAGTTCGTGTGTTTCTTGGCGTTTATGACAAATTTGTGAAATTCGAGAATTTTGTTTTTATACTCCTCGGGCATTTTTTTACCTATTTTTTTTATTCGCGTGGCTAATCCGTTCCTCTTCATAAATCTAAGACACCAGCATGTAGCACCACGAAAATCGTCATGTCCTCTTGCAGCTGCCCTCACTTTAGGTTAAAAAATAGTTGTAGTCGACACTTCAGTACCCGAGTTCCTTTGGTCTAAAACCCAGGTCTTCATCTCCTCCTCAAGTCCCACCCATTTAGCTTTTGGTCTGCGAAGGTTATGCTTCCATTTTCCTGCTTGCTTGATTTGTCTCTCTTGTTTTCGCCAGTCACGTACCATTTTCTCAGTAGGAGGCGGTTCAAACTGTCTTGCAGCCACTTGGTTACCGTGTTCCTTTGCAAAATTTATGACTTTTAATTTGTAACCGATCATGTAAGCATGCCTTCTCTTTGACTCCATTGTACTCAGGTACTGGTAAACTGAAATTTGGAAAGTTGAACAGTTATGGGGCAGGACTATTATACTCCGAGCAGCTGTGTTTGAACTGGTGAAAAAGCCCTTGGTGGATGGCTGCTCCTTGCGCAGAGCAGCTCAACGTGGTGGCAGCTTGCGCATATAAGACGGAGGGTGATTTTTGGAGACATTTTTTCAGAAAAAAGTGCGCCCTATTTGCAGGAAAATACGGTATATGCCATCTTTACACTTAATCTGTACGACTCTATTAGACTATTTTACAATATATAACACTAATAAGAGTTTGTAACATAAGATAACTATTTACTCTATAATGTAGACCATAATCTACCAAGCTTTAAATTATTTTCAAAGAGTAATCATTCTTGCACTTCCTCATGGAAACTCTAAACTGATCTAAACCAGAATATTCATAACTACTTTTGATACACTCTTTTTAGCGCTTTCACTATTTTTGTTTTGTGCCAGGCACCTAAACAGTAACATATGTTTATTATTACATTCACCTGCAAAACGTAAGCGCGAAACATGTTACAGCTACTTTATTTAAATCAGAATCTCAGTTTTATAATATGCTATATTATGCATTATGCAAGTTATGGAAATTTATAGATTATATTTATTTGGAAAAATCCATCTAATTTGCATTACGTTAAAATTAAAATGGTACGCCTAAGTTACACAATTAAGAAGAAGAAATATCAAAAGTTACGGAGCCAAATAGCGGATAAGGCTCTTACTGTTTACAGCAGCAGAAAGTTGTTGAACGAAATAACAGAAAAAGTTATACTTTTGTTCAAGCTGAAAAAGTTATCCTAATGTTGCACACTGAATTCAGTGTTTCATAGAAGTTACGTTTAGATGTGTTACTGGTGTGCAACTTATATGTAAAATATTTTAGGATTCTATCTCCCGTTTCGCCTTTCTATTCAATCGTTCTCAAAATATTGTAGTTGTCTACTTATATTTGCTTTTCATTGATAGTTTTCACAGAAGATTTCGCAATCTTTAAGATGTGGTTCTGTTAAGCACGTGAAATTTGTTTTGTTTCATTTCATACATGCAGGGGCAGATCCAGACCGATGCAACCGATACACATGCATCGGTCAGAAAAATATGTGCTCCGTTTGCATCGGTCAAATAATTGTTTTATACAGTCTCAATGTGTTTTGTTCGTGAAAATATTAAATGTTTTCACGAACAAAACACACTGAGACTGTATAAAACAATTATGCATGAGCATCGGTTGCATCGATCTGGATCCGCCCCTAACATGAACTGATGGATGGATGTGAAACTTTTATTTGGTATAATAGGTCAGTGTCAAAAGTGAGAACAATTGAGATGAATAATATGTTTGGTATAAAACAACTTAATCGCATAAGAAATGAGGATGTCGGGAAAGGTGTGAAGTGAAAAAGTCATTGGAGATAACAATGGAGGATAGTATCCAATGCTGGTAAGGTCATGCGGAGAGAATGAATGATGAGAGACTGTGCAAAAGGTCAAAATAGTGTGTGCGTAAGTGTGAGAAGTAAGGGGAGACCGCATGAATGATGAGAGAATGTAATTAGTAAATGTATGGATAAATGTGAGATTGATATGAATGTGTCACAAGAGTTACGAGAAACAGAAAGGAATGGAAAGGTTTTTCAGGTGTGTAAATTGAGGCGTTGCATAAAAGGTAAAAGTGGATCAAAATAAAATATGGATCGCAAAATAGGATGGAGGAGAAGTAGTATGACCCCAAAAAGGTCGAGTGCAATTGCAATGCAACATTGCATGCAACACGATGTGTTTTGAACCTCCCCACCCAAAATATATATATATATATATATATACACACAGGGTGTCCCAAAAAAAGCTATATACTCTTTATAGCATCATATATTTTATAATTAAAAAAAAACACAAACAATATATTGTTATAGCAATTGCCAATGAAAGGTAAATTAGTAATCTAAGTGATCAAAATGTTATAGCGAGTTGTTTGCATATAAAATTTAATTAACTACGCCAAGTGCTCAAAATGTTCTCCGGCGGCATGAATGCACTTTCGAATGCGTCGACTAAGCCTGGCCTTGTTTTATCAAAGGCCTTGTAATGGCGAAGCCTATGGACCGAACGTGGTCTAGTCACTCACTAGCTTGCTTCGGACTTAGCCTACGCACTCATTCCACGATACAAACTCTACAGCATTCAACTTTATTCAGTTCAGCAAAAGAACCCATGTTGCGTAAACGTTTGACACTGGAGCAAAGAAAAAGTGTTCTGAAATGGTATTGGAAATTTGAGAATGTGTCCGAAGTCCAGCGGCAATGGATCCGGGAATTTGGTACAAAGCCACCGACACGTCTCGCCATTACAAGCATCCGTGACAAGTTTGAGGCAGAGGGATCTGCTCAAGATATGCACAAGCGAAGATCTGGACGACGCAAATCAAGTGCGAGTGATGAAAACTCCGTTTTAGTGTTGCAAAAATTTAATCGATCACCACAGAAATCAGTTAGGCAATGCGCCCGTGAGACCGGAATCAGCAAATCAGGTGTTCACCGGATTTTAAAGTCGGCAAAATGGAAAAGCTACATTCCAAGTCTGTTATACGCCATGACTGAAGATGACCCTGATCGCAGACTCGAAGTTGTGAATGGTTTCAGTCAATGGAAGCCGAAGACGTACAGTTTGCCAACAAAATCGTGTGGTCTGATGAAGCTACCTTCAAGCTGAATGGCACAGTAAATCGACACAACTGCAGGTACTGGTCATTTGATAATCCACACGTTTATGTGGATAAACATGTTAATTTACCAGGATTAACAGCATGGTGTGGTTTATCATCCAGGGGTTTGGTTGGACCATTTTTCTTTAATGGGACAGTTACCGGTGCCACATATCTCGACATGCTGCGGACAGAAATTATACCTGCAGTTCGGAAGTTGTTTGGAAACGACGACTTTTACTTTCAACAAGATGGAGCCCCCTCTCATTATCATTGTGATGTTAGAAGGTACCTCGATGAAACGTTGTCTAACCGTTGGATAGGACGAAGAGGAAGCGTTGAGTATCCTCCACGTTCACCGGACTTGACTCCACTTGATTTTTACTTGTGGGGCTACCTGAAGGATGCAGTTTATGGTACAAGACCTGCAACACTCGAACACCTTAAGGATGCAATTAGGGAAAAGTGCGGGACCATCACAGCATCCTCATTAGTCCATGTCTGCGAATCAGTTAGTCGACGCATTCAGAAGTGCATTCATGCCGCCGGAGAACATTTTGAGCACTTGGCGTAGTTAATTAAATTTTATATGCAAACAACTCGCTATAACATTTTGATCACTTAGATTACTAACTTACCTTTCATTGGCAATTGCTATAACAATATATTGTTTTTTGTTTTTTTAAATTATAAAATATATGATGCCATAAAGAGTATATAGTTTTTTGGGACACCCTGTATATATATATATATATATATATATATATATATATATATATATATATATATATATATATATACAGAGTGTTTCATAACATGTGGGACGCACTTTCAGGATGGATTCAGGACCTGAAAACCATGAAAAAAGTTTATATAAACATATGCTCGAAATCGCTTTGTTTCCGAGTTACAGCCCATTTTGTGTTGAAGCAATTCTTTCCGCAAACTGTTTACAAACACTGTTTGCCGACAATGTTTGTGAATGTGTACGAGTCTTATTTCATGTATGGCCTTGCCGATTGTAATGTTTCGTACACTCTATTACATGTTTCAATATCGTTGAGTGTAGAGCCATCAGTCAGTCAGAGGTGCATCGCGGTGTTTCACTGTCCGTATTCGTAACTTCTTACCGTGAATAAGTGCAGTCCAGTGAAAAAAACCTTAAAAGTTTTTGTGCTATTCAGTGATAGTGTGCATTTGAAGTGAGAATGGAGGATTATTGAAACAGTGAAATGTCAGACATGCATCTCATGTATCGATTTGCCGAGTGTAATGCGGCCGCAGCAAGACGTCTGTATGCGGAAAGGTTTTCGAATTGCCGTCTGCCAGATAAGAAGACCTTTCAGAGAATAGACGAGCGTCTTGGTGATACAGGATCATTCAACAAGCGAGTTTCAGATGGTGGTAGACCAATCAGCTTCAGAACTGTTGAGTTGGAGGAACGGGTCCTGAATCGCATGGAGGAACACCATGGTGTCAGCACCAGAAGGATAGCAGCATCAGAGGGTGTAAGATACACAACTGTGTGGAGAATTTTCCAGGAACAACAGCTTTACCCATATCACATTCAGAGAGTACAAGGCCTTACTGAAACTGATTTCCCACCACGAGAGGCTTTTTGTACTTGGTTTCTTCAACAGTGTGCTCGCGATCCTCTTTTTCTATCCTCCATGTTGTTTCCTGATGAGGCTGCTTTCACAAGAAATGGTGCGATGAATTTTCACAACACTTATCACTGGGCCGAAGAGAATCCACATGCCATCATCCAGTCAAGGCACCAACAACAATTTAGTATCAATGTATGGACAGGACTTATTGCCGAAAACTTAATCGGTCCTTTTGTTTTGCCTGGAAGATTAACAGATTAACAGAAGAATCCTATTCCAATTTTTTAAGGAATGACTTAAGCGATTTACTAGGTGAAGTTCCTCTTGGTGTCCGACGTCGTATGTGGTTTATGCATGACGGCGATCCGCCTCATTTTAGTCGAGTAGCCAGAGACTATTTGGATGACCATTTCCATGATAAATGGATAGGCCGTGGCGGACCCATTGCGTGGCTTGCTCGCTCCCTGGACCTGAATCCATTCGATTTTTACCTGTGAGGTCATCTGAAATCCATCGTTTACATGACACCCATTGACAACGTTGAAATGCTTCGCCAACGTGTAGAACAAGGATGCCAGAAAATCCGTGAATGTTTGAACGCGTCAGGCAGTCTATGACGAGGCGTGTTCTGGCGTGTATTCAAGCGCAAGTCGGTCAATTTGAGCACTTCCTTTAAAGGTAAGGCGGATATTTGCTGGAACACATAACGAGCTGTAACTCGGAAACAAAGCGATTTGGGAAATATGTTTTATAAACTTTTTTCTTTGGTTTCAGGTCCTGAATCTATCCTGAAAGTGCGTCCTACATGTTATGAAACACCCTGTATATATGTGAACTCGAAGGGGTAACCTAACCTAGCTGCTCAATCCCACAAATAATATATATATATATATATATTATGTTTGTGTGTGGGTGTGTATGCATATATAGAAAAGTTTCTTTTATATATATATATATATATATGCATGTATGTGAACTCCAAGGGGTATCCTAACCTAAGGCAGATCAGGCCTACAAAATCATATGAAATGTATATATGTGGATGTGTATACATGTACGTTTACCAGTAACACAGTATAAATATAAACTTTTAAGAGCTCCTCCCATCAACAACACGTAGTCGAGATGAGGGCAACACCAATCGTCTAAATATAGACTTTAAGACCTCTCAGCCGTAACACAGTATTACATATCCGACTTACCTACGACTTTTACTTACCAACCAGATCTTACTTACCAGCGCGGAGAAACATTGATCTTAGGATCACCAGTTCGGAATACATGGATGCCGAATTAAAAAAATCAACAGTATTGGAAGTGATTTGTGTTACCCACCTGCTTCTTTGGAATTTTGTCTTAACAAGGCAAAACGAACTTTCTATCGTGTGAATAATAACCCTCGCACTTTGTCGAAGAATATTTTAGTACTTCCATTTTTCCCAGGCTTTTTAGGCATTGCTAATGTACTTAAACTTTTGAATATTAATGTAGTATTTTCATATGACAATATTGTGAAATATATCACAGTAAAAAATAGCCCTACCAATAATTCAGGCATTATCTATAAAATTGGTTGTAAACAATGTGATTCCTTTTACATTGGACAGACGGGAAAGGATTTGCAACGCGTGTAAAACAGCATCAGTATTCCGTTAGAACGGGACAGTCGTCCAATGCCTTTTTCTTCCATTTGCAGAGTTATCCCACTGTATTGATTGGAATAATGCTTCAATTTTGTTTCATTCAAGCAACATTGTTAATAGAAATATTCTTGAGTCTGTCATTATTCAACTTACAAATAATTTCAATATTAGCCAGGGCCGTTTTTCGCTTGATCCCGTTGTTTAGAATTCGTTCAGAACAGATTTAGACAAGAGGGGCAAAGTGCTAAAACTCTGGTAGTTTTTCCTTATAAATTTGTATGCTCCTCCTACAATTTTTATTTTTCTATTTTATTTTTTATTTATTTGTTTTGTGACCTATATTTTGTGACTTTTATTTATTTCAGTGTTCCTGAGGATGTCATTAGACGAAAGCGCTTGAGCACCATTCTGTGTTTCCTTTTTCGTTCTTGGTTTTTTCATCCTAAATATTATTCACGTGTTACTTTCGTGAGATAATTTTCATATATATATATATATACTCTATATATGTGTGTGTATATATATATATATATATATATATATATATATATACTGTGTATATATATATATATATATATATATATATATACTGTGTATATATATATACACACACACTATATATATATATATATATATATATACACTATATATATATATAATGTTCTAACATTATTTTCTATGTTTATAGCCATTTGCTATTTATATACGTCTGTGCTAAAAATTCCATTCTTTATGTACACAAAGAAAACTGTATAAAGGATTTTGCGGGGAAGGGTAACATTTTATTGCCTTTTCAGTAAAATTATTTGACGCTAAATTTCTTCTCCAAGATGTAAAAATAGTATACAATAATGTTGTAAAACTAAACTGAGTCTAGCAAATAAAATACATTATCATGAGAAAGTTAACCATTACAAAAAGAAATAAATATAATGTTATTAATAACTTCATCCTACTACATTAATCCTCTTGGCCCCTCCTTCATGCATTTAAAAAAGTTCTGGGACTGTTTGATATCCTTAGTAACGACAAAGGTCATGTGGCAGAGAGGACCTACAGTTTTATGTGGGATCCAGCTCTCTACGACCGCTATAAAATCTAAACGTGGAAGATCTGGGTCACCCATCCAACAACTTAACAAATCCGACGCTGCTTAACAGCTCAAATCTATCTGTGAGGCGTCGATGATGCAATGGCGTGACAGCACTTTTCTTACTACGAAGGAGCGACAAATAGTTGTGTGTAGATGTACAATTTAGATCGCTTTCAAGGTATTATTTGTAAAACTAAACTGAGTTTAGCAAATAAAATACATTATCATGAGAAAATTAACCATTACTAAAGGAAGTGAATATAGTGTTATTATTAATAACTTCAACTTACTATATTAATCCGCCTTGGCCCCTCCTTCATGCATTAAAAAAAAGTTCTGGGACTGTTTGATCTCCTTAGTAACGACAAAGGTCATGTGGCAGAGAGGACCTACCGCTTTTTGTTGGGTCCAGCTCTCTACGAACCGCTATAACATCGAAACGTGGAAGATGTGGGTCACCCATCCAACAACTTAACAGACCCGACGCTGCTTAACAGCTCAAATCTAACAGGTGAAACGTCACGATAAGAAATTTCGTACTTATAACAAATGTTCTGAATTATGTTCTCGCTCTCTCTCTCTCTCTCTCTCTCTCTCTCTCTCTCTCACACACACACACATATATATATATATTGTCTTAAACCAGGATTTCATCGTATACAGAGTAGCCTATTCGAAACAGCCATAATATTATCGGTGTATGGATGTATCTCTGATTTGAGGAGCGAGCATTTACACCTAACTACTTCTGCAATTCAGCCTGAATTAGGCAATAATTTTAAGGCTAACTTAGCATGTTATTGTAATCTGAAACAATATTAGCATAGGGCCCATGATTTAAGAGTTATAAGTATTCTTTTATCAGAAAAGTCAGTTAACCTAAGCACTCGCTTTATCCTCCGGGTTTCACGTTAGGCCAAGTGAGCTGGGTCTATGCAAAAGTCAGAAATGAACGGTGTGTTGAAATATGCCGACTATATATATATATATATACACACTGAGAGATCCCCTATTATTAAAACGAAATGTACTCCGCTCCTGAAAAATATGGAGTGAAAATATGATTGGAGAAATTGGGTAGGACCTATTGCGGATTTTGAATACCGTTTATGCCTTTTCAGCAAATATAGTGTTAAATTAACTTAAAAAATAGTCCCCTAAACATTGTAAAATGTACATTAAGTTCATATAACAAAGTCTAATTCACATTTAGTTTCTCTTTCTCTCTCTCGGGATTGGAAGAAATAATTCTTGAATATATATATATATATATATATATATATATATATATATAATATATATGTTATAAACGAGCCGACGACCAACTTCTTGAAATCATTTAAAATAACATATCATTTAAAATAACATATAAAAGGAAGCGCCAGTCTTTATTTTTCTTACCCGATGGTCGAGGTCTGCTAGATCTCTTCTGGGCCCTTAATCGCACGCCCGGAGCGTGACTTGCGATATGGAAACAGTTGTGAAATTAATCTGGGGCGCACCGACAAACTTTGGCGGTGTGCGTTCGCCGTTGCATGTTTGTTTCCAGCGAGAACACCGCGTTTCCGTCCCAAGGGATTTTGGCTCTGAGAATCACACATCTCTTGTTCTCGCGATGACTCGCTTATGACGCGTGTGAGAGTGGATTCCTTCGTATGTAGGGAGGGGTCCAGCCATTGAAGGACAGATTCAAGATTTAGATTTCAAGATACGAGATTCAGATCTTGGTATCCGCGGGTAACGGGTTGCGAGTCGCCTCGTATGCATTAGTTTTGCTTCGAGACGATTTAGAACGGCCTGAAGAAAGGGCTTAGAAAGAATCGTTTAATTGTTAAAGCGCGGTGGCGAGGGAGCGCGATACCCCGCATTGATTTGTTTACGTCGGTACCTAGAACGGGCACGAGGGAAGTGTTTCAAGAAGACGGGCCGTCGGGTTTTTTATCTTAAAGTAACGTAATTACGTACCCTGGGTGAAAGGTGAATTTCACTTCAATTAGAAATAAGTTTGTTTCGGATTATTGGAATTGAGGATCTGACGGAAGGAAACGCCAGCAGACTTAATTCATTTATTTCTTAGTGACCTTAATTGTCACTCGTAGACTTAAGAACAATCCAAATATAACCCGGTGAACTTACCCTATAATCTGACCTTGTGAACTTATGAACTAATTCAGTTATTATAATCTTTCGCCTGTAAGCCGCTTATTTGAATTTAATTAAAGTACCTGAAGATAAAATTGACTCTCAGTTAATTACGAGTGAGAAAAAGGGTTGAGGAAACTCCCGGATTCCGTAAGTGACTGACTCGAAACAGGGGTCAGCGCACTCTGTAAGAAAGAGTATCTCTATTGTACTTGAGGTGAATTAAACTCACCGGGTAAACGCAACCTCCAGGTATTATATATATATATATATCATTTTTAATTTATTCGTTATTTCTCTTCCCCGTGTGCAGAGACGCTCCTTATTTACGTCGTTTCTATTCATTTATATACTGCGTGGTCATTGCAGTTAAATGCACATATTCACGATTTGCGAGGGTGCCCTCTCAGGGCATTGGTTTCTGCCCTATGTAGGAGAATTTCGATTTATGATTGATCGAGGTCCGTGGTGTAATGGTAGCGCATCCAACCGGCAATTGGAAGGCCCTGGGTTCGATTCCCGGGCGGTTCGCCTCATTTTCATTTATTCGTTATTTCTCTTCCCCGTGTGCAGAGACGCTCCTTATTTACGTCGTTTCTATTCATTTATATACTGCGTGGTCATTGCAGTTAAATGCATATATATATATATATATATTATATTTTTATATTTTTTTTAATTAATGTCATGTAAATTCAACATCCGTTTCACAATATTCGCATGTTGTTGAAGACACCTTTCCTTTTTAGCCGATCAAATGAAAAAAATCTCATTTGCCAATGTATTGGAGTGAGAAGGCAGAAACAGCTCTCATGCGAAAGACAGAGGGCATTGAATAAGGGAAAAGGTTGACTAAATCACGCACATCTGTTTACATACACATCCTGATGGACCAGCTCCCACCCTTACATAGCTAAATTCCACAACTAAGCGACCCTTTATACACCATGCATAGTGGCGCTTCCAGGATTTGCCAAAAGAGACAGAGTCCCAACTTACTTCTAACAAACCTCTTCCATTTCAACCTACTTGCAGCTGCTTCTCATGCCTCACCCAGATCAAATACACGTTTGTGCACCTTTGCAAACACAAACACACCTATGATCTTTTATTCTTTCAGCATGTCTAAACCACCTTAGCACACTTTCCTCAATTTTCACCTCCATTGACTTCTGAACACATCTTCATGTAAACATCTCTCAGCAACTCGCCTTTCTTCATCGATTCACTCTACTGTTAACTTCATCAGCACTCTTGCCTCTTTCGTACAGAATACATCCCAAATATTTTTTTTTAAATCTACCGTTCACCATCATATTACAGTCCGAAATTTTCTCTTTCCACAATTTTCTCTCCCACCGTCACAAAACAACAGCCCCTTGCATATCACACTCACCATGGTCAAATAGCACAGCATCATCCGCATACAACAGTATCAAGAGGCCCCACCTAACCCCATCACACTCCGGATTCATCTTTCTAGCATTCACACTTTCACTTCGTTCATGATTCCATAAACGGATTGAACAGCAACGCATATAACACATCCTTGATGGACACTAACACTTTTACTTTTACATTTCATTTGGAAAACATGAAGCCACTCGGGCCTATCAAGGTTATCCAAGTCATAAGAAGATTTTGCAAACTGCCAATCTCAAGTTAGTTAATTGACATAGAACTATTTACAGAGCTACCAAAGTATCCTACACACTGTAATTTAAGCTAAGAACAAACAGACACTATATACAATCTACGAAATGTCTTGCCTACACTTGTATTATACCAATCGCTCAGTTCCTTATTTACTATCACACATGATCCTCTATCATAAGACCTCTTCATCGCATTCATGAGTTTACCATTAATACCATAAATACTCGAAATCTGCCACAATGCTTCTCTGTTCACTATCATACGCTTTTTCAAGCTTTCTAAATGCCATGTATACCGTTCAGTCCCTTTCGCATGTTTTCGCAGTTGCATATCTCACTGCAAACACTTGCACTAGACAACAACTTTCAACTTTTTGTCTTTAGCCGACAGAAAAGAGTCTTCACTTGGTTAATTTGGCCATGTTGATTTCAATGGTAATACTCAAAATTCTTCGTCACGTCTAGTTTTTATTACGACACTGACAAAAATTTTGGATATAGCCGTTTTCTATAAACTTACGACTGTTCTTATTTCTCATAAAATGGAACACAAGTCTTTAGAATACATACAAAATGGAATGCATTTGAAAATACAATTGATAAATAATATAAAGATCATGAAATAGGCAGTACAGACAGAGCTTAATTAGATTTCTTAGCTGGAAATGTCGTGTGCTACGTGATTTCCTTCTGCACACTAAAAATGACCTATTAAATTAATCAAGGTGTGACAAACTTTTTTACGGCATTTTTGGAATCAGCATATCAAAATTAGGTAAAGTCAGGTATTTTTTGTCGGATTTGTGGCTAATATTAATTCCTTATGCATATCCACAAATGCTTATTTACACGAGTCAAATCTAAAGACATACTCGTATATACAGTATTATATATATATATATATATATATATATATATATATATATATATATATATTTAAACTGCAAACACGCAGTATAATTAACGTAAAGAACGACGCTTGTATAGGAGA
Organism: Bathynomus jamesi; assembly: GCA_023014485.1. NCBI lineage: Eukaryota > Metazoa > Arthropoda > Malacostraca > Isopoda > Cirolanidae > Bathynomus > Bathynomus jamesi. Next base: position 621,856 of record JAJOZX010000009.1, on the reverse strand, counting down.
ATATCCAGCGCAAGATGAGAGCGAGAGAACGAAACAAATGAAAAAATGAGGTAACCACCCGGGAATCGAACCCGGGATCTTCCGATTGCCGGTCAGATATGATAACCATGGTGGTGTAATGGTTATCATATCTGACCGGCAATCGGAAGATCTCGGGTTCGATTCCCGGGTGGTTACCTCATTTTTTCATTTGTTTCGTTCTCTCGCTCTCATCTTGCGCAGGATATTCTCCTATACAAGCGTCGTTCTTTACGTTATATATATATATATATATATATATATATATATATATATAAACTTTATAAACGGTGTTTAAAGGGAAGCTATAGCTCAATAAAGTGCTAAGTATTGTTAAGAGGCATAATTTCGGCGTTGAGCTGGATTATTTGTTCTAAATGTGAAACCCCAACCAATTCTAATTCTTCTTGCTTTTTCCGGCATCCACCCAACGACCTCTCCTCAGCTCTACTACTACTTCTTCCTCTTTCCTCCTATTACCCATTCCGATGACCAAGTTATCGTCTCTTACTTCGCTGATTCTAGTGAACTTCTGTTTTAGATATAGAAAACCAGATCCGAATTTATTCATGGCTTTTACAAAAAATTTCATCAAAACAGGCTCAATATGGAGAGGTGATAAGCAGGAGTGTTTATCATAATCAATATGTTTCAAAAGTATTTGCATATCGCTATATGATTCCTTCATATGAACTTTATGTGCAACCGTAGCCGAAGGTTAGATATTACCACTGTGCGATAGTACAACTTTCAAACTCAACTTTGTTGAATCGATGAAAAGCCTCCATTCCTTAGGATTGTGCTCAGAACCAGCTGCCTCCATGAGTGAGTTCACATCATTACAATACATTAAATCACTTTCCATAAAGAAAACGATGTGAAGTATGTCTAGCGCTTACGAAACGATGATATTTTTACAGTCTTATGTGAGAGATTCCAAGCTTTTAATCTAGAAGGTAAGAGAGCAGCATGATTTTTAGATAGGTTCAATTCTCTGACTAGCTCATTTAACTCTGACTGAGAAATTAAATGAGGTTCATCCGATGATGGTGGTTGAAATTGGGTATCCTGGTCATCATCATATGGCTCGCGAAGAATAGGTTACTGTTTGTGGAAATTTCATTAATAAAGTATTACTATTTCCGTTTTCTTCGCGTGTATATATATATATATATATATATATATATATATTAGGGTGGTCCAAAATTATACGGTAAATTTTAAAAGTATCTAAATCTTGTCTTCCCCTCGGAAATTGTTACCTATATTAAAAAAAACGTTACTGACCAAAACTTATCAAAATTAATAAATATTTAGTGGTGCCACGCTCGACTTTAAATTTCCTAATTTTCTTGTTTCAGAATTCTTTGAATTCATATTCAAAAATTTCTTTAGTTTATTGCTGTCCCCCTCCATATTCAACTATAATGGAGTATTAACCACTTAGAGGTGGGGGTCTCATGGGTGCCTATCTCCCACTCATTGTTGCTGCGTTCGCAGTTCCTGCTTCAAGTTTGATTTTTTTACATTAGGAAACTGCAGGCGATGTTGCTCCTCTACTTGCAGGAGAAACTGCTTTTGACTTTCATTCTTAGTTAGATGTGCATTGAAATTTTTTATTAATGCTATTCCTCTTTCGGAGTTATCATTTGTTACCATCACTGACTTGACATACTCGAGGACCATTTGATAATCTTGTCTGTTCTTCCAGTTTGTTGGATCATCCTCAAGAAAGGCTATTGGGAGTCCGAGCTTAGTGAAAAATAGTTGAGACGAGCTAGTAACAAAGCTGGCTACTGTCTTGTTTTGAATATCGTTGGCAGAAAGATTCAAATTTATTCTTTTGGGCGGATGTTTAGATCCCCTTATGTCGAGTGCCTTTACCATGTCTCTTTTAACATCAATGGAAATATCTTCATCAAAGGATGAAAGTGAAATAAGAAATTCATTTACGTACCAAAGATGGCGAGAAAGTGTTTGAGATGCTGCAGAAGCAATGCTTTTGTCTTCGTATACTAGCAGCAGTTTTAGTAGCGAAAGATCATTGGCAGGGGCAGAAGCAGCGATAGGTGCAGAAAACCATGCAGGAACATAATGTCTAATGGCAAATTGTGCAAGACGTTTTATTCCACTTTGTTCCTTTAGAGTCATTTTAAACTGTGAGCAGAAAAGATTCATTTTTATTTCATAGATTATGCGAGACATCCACCTGGCGCGATGCAAAATACCTGGCTTTAGAAATTTGACTCCACATGGTGGTACATCTCCTAGACAGATGATTGTAAGTTCCAGGACCTCTCTGTAATCATCTCGGATTTATGTGGAGGTTAGATGTTTCTTACAAATAACAAGTAGTTCATCACGTCCTGGAGTATCAGGAAAGGTTTCAAAATTTTCTTTATTGATGGAGTTCCAGGCTGACTTAAAGCGTTTGAATATCGGAATATCAGGTCCGCTACTGGCGGAACAAAGACGCACCTCAAAAACATTGGATGCAATAAGTTCAATTATATGGTGCCGGCATGCAATATCTTGTAAGTCTTCTCCAAGCTTTTGTTCTATTTCTGCAGTAGCTCCCTTTTTAGGACCCGTGTTCGTGGCAGTTGTGTCAAAGCACATACCTTTAATGCGATCAATTAAGTTCCAGTCCTTTAAACATTCGACAACAGCTGTTGCAATTTCTACTCCTGTGCCAGACTCGAGTTTGGGTATTGCAAGCAACTTTGATTTGCCTCCTGACACCAACACTGCTAATCTTTCAATTTTTTCATTTCCAGTTAAATCGATTAGCATTTTTTCATCCCAATCCACCATTAAAGAACATTCAGGATTAAAGGATTCTTTTAAATCTTTTGCGATTTTCTCAAGTACATCCATTCTCTTTCGACGAACTGTACTTCTGCTTATGGACAAATCAAGATCATGATCTAATGCAGAGGCAGCAGCTGATAGCACATACAAGGCCTGTCTATCAGAAATATTCGATCTATCCAGTGCAACTGCAACGTCTCGTGTTACAAGTTCCTTCTTACTTGGTTTGTTAGGAACCTTCTTGCCTGTATTATTTTTTGATGCCGTGTTAGTTTTACACAACATTGTTTCATCTTCACTACTCATGCTCATTGTTTCATCTTCACTGCTCATGCTACTTGATGAAGTCAATTTGGCAGACTTTGTTTCTTCCTCCTTTCTCTTACTTTCCCTACGTGCTAACCGTTCTTCAGCCGACTCTCTCTTCCTTTTACGATCTTCTTTCTCTGATAATGCTTTGTCAACGTTAGCCACATATCCTTTTATTCCCTTCTGTTTTTGAGCTTGGAGGAATTCTCTGTTTTCTTTAATCTTGATCATCTCGTGCGCTTTTTGGTGAGCAGTATCAAAGAGATCGTTTAAACTGTCCTGAAACAATCTCTCTTTCTCACGCTGAGTTTCGGAGCACCGGAATTTTATATATATACTTTTTCAATCATTGGTATAACATTATAATCAGCTCTTGTTGGCATTCTAGCTTGTTCCCAAAATTCAACTACCTCTATGTAAACTGCTTTAGAAGCTTCTCTTAGAGTTTTATTTTCCTTGAGTAACTAAAAAAGACGACGGAGCATATCACCTTTGGAAGGAAGTTTTCTCCGCATATCATTTCAATTGGTTGTCCATTGAGCCATATTTCGGTATTTCTGCGAGTTTTCATTGAGGAACTTGCCATTTCTAACATGATTATTCACTATTGCAACACTGCAAACGAACTGCAATACAGTGCAAACAATACACTGCAAATGACTGCAAACAATACACTGCAAACGACTGCAAACAATACACTGCAAGCGACAGGTTGGCAAAAGACTGAGGCTTGTGAATAAAAAATACGATTGTTATAGGAACGCCCTTTCAATACGTTTACGCAAGATGAGCACTTAATGGGAAAAGTGACAAAATCTATTTCATGGAAAAACGTGAATACAAGTATGAACAGAACAGATGCGATTCTTGCCTCAACGTGTTCAGTACCGCTCATACAAGATGTGCTTCGGAATATTTAACCACAATAAGCATACAAAAATCTATATTATGCATAAAATGATATATATCGAAATATTTTTCGTAAAGACAATAAATCTATATTATGGGGAAGAAGCAAAAAAGGTTTTTAAAAACATCTAAATTCAAATGCGATGTGGCACCACTTAGAATTTTTTGATCTTATTAAAATTTTATATTTAGAGGTTTTTCAACATAGGTAACAATTTTAGGAGGTAAGACCTACGAATTTTCAACATTTATTTTTTTGGACCACCCTATATATATATATATATATATATATATATATATATATATATATATATATATAATTGAGGCGGGGTGCTGCAGAGGGGTCGAACGTAGACCGATCCTGAACCGTCGTCCGACCTCACATAAGGTATCATAAAGCAAGTAAGCAACATTATTTATATATATATATATATTAACGTAAAGAACGACGCTTGTATAGGAGAATATTCCGCGCAAGATGAGGAGAGAGACAAAACAAATGAAAAAATGAGGTAACCACCCGGGAATCGAACCGGGATCTCCGATTGCCGGTCAGATATGATAACCATTACACCACGGGCCTCACTCGAACAAATGCCGTAATTCTTCTACATACGCGCAGAAACCAATGCCCCAAGGGGCACATCCGCATGTCGTAAACATTATATACATTTTAACTGCAAACAGCAGTATAATTAACGTAAAGAACGACGCTTGTATAGGAGAATATACGCGCAAGATGAGGAGAGAGAACGAAACAAATGAAAAAATGAGGTAACCTCTCCTCACCTTGCGCGGAATATTCTCCTATACAAGCGTCGTTCTTTACGTTAATTATACTGCGTGTTTGCAGTTAAAATGTATATATATATTAATATATATATATATATATATATATATATATATATATATATATATATATGATGTAAACTCACAAGGAAAAGGAAAATGATTCCAAGGCCTTTCGTGTATTCAGAAGTACATCTCGTTAGGGAATACACGAAAGGCCTTGGAATCATTTTTCTTTTTCCTTGTGGGTTTGCATCATATATATATATATATATATATATATATATACTGAATTGTGAATATTACTGGTGAACAATCCATAGGTGAGAGTTCAAAGACATAGTGTCTCTCTCCGGGAAATACAGTATGCCTCGAGGTTCTCTCCAAGCAAATTTGATGATCCACGATCAGGGCAGACATTCTCTGCTCTAATGATTCTTCCATCAGTGCCTCCCATCCACAGTCCCTCATGAATTCATCAAAGGTTGCGAATTCTGAAAAATCCTTCTCTTCTACCGTGTTCTTTTAAAGCCGCAGCTTCAGCTTGAGGCCATTCACTTTTCCCATTACTCCAAAAATATCTCTACCTTTAACTTGAAGGCTTAAGTTTAATTTGTTTAAATGCTCGAAAACCGAAGCCATATAAGACAGCCCTGCCAGCCAGAAGTTGTCCTGAAGTTTAAGCGCTTTCTCATCTCGTTCTCTGAAGAAAACACACAACTCTTCCCTCAATGCAAATACGCAGTTTAAAATTTTTTTACGAGACAGCCATCGCACTTCGCTATGAAATAGTAGTAGTTCGGTGAACTCAGCCGCCCTATCTTTGCACAGTTCACTAAACATCCTACGTTTTTTCGCGTGGTGAAATCGAACAGAATTCACTATTTTCACCACATCATCAAGAAGGTCCTCGAATGCATTCTTTTGGCCACGATTTCCAGCTCCACTCAGCCATTTTGCCACAAGTACCTCACGGTGAATAGCATAGTGAATCGACACAATCTGGAGAAATTAATTTTATCTTTCTGACTACTTTCATTGATCCAATTTAAACGATGATATTTGACATGTTCCACACTTTATAGTTTGAGCTCTGTGCTAACACTCAACTTCTCTTGAAAAATTTATTATTATTATTATTATTATTAATGACACCTTTCCAATTACAGCTTCTTCGTATTTAGTTTCTTGTGCCTCATTCTTTCCCTTTAAGATTGAATCCTTTCAGTGTGGGTACCACCCACGCATTTGCTCTGTTTGCTTTTTAGTTTATATATAAATAGGACTTATTAATCTGTTTTCTTTCTTTGCTAGTTGTTTACCAACATTACATGATTAACCGTCCTTTCATGTCCAACCGAACACCCCTACCAGATTTTTATTTTTATACTCCTGTAGTTTAATAAATTTAATACCACAAATTTTTATTTAGTGTCGCCTTCCGCATTTTCTACCATTCTCGAAAAACTGTTTTGAAACACTTTAATAAATTTGCATACATATTCCCTAGAAGATAATTTTATTTAAGTAAAATGACGTCGAAAGTATATAGATTACTGAAAAAAAAATTAAGTTCTTCTGACGTTAAAATTAATTTGTTAACACACTGCCTTGGAATTATGTGTATAACAGTTAATGAAGTTAGTAGTTTGAAAGATTTCACTGTGAAATTCTCTGTAAACCAACTGTAATCCTGCAAATGTGCAACGATCTTCATAAATTACAGGCGGTGAAAAAAGTCAGCGCGAACACTCAGGAGATCAGCGGAGCCCTTCGGATGTTCACGCAGACCCTTCAAGAAAACGAATTCCCAAATTTCCAATTCTCCTCATGCGAAGAACTTCCAGGTTAGCTGGTTAGTTTGCGTAGGAAATTTTAGTGACTTTTAAGCAATGAATTCGTGAGTGAGTATATTTTATGCACCGCGAGATCTATAATAAAGAATATAATAAGTACAATTGCGAAAAAAGTTCCCTAAAGAAAAATACGTGGAAAATATACTGAAAACTTCAAGATCCCAAATTATTTTCGTGTGGTTGGTTTGGGAATAACCTTGTGCAACGCCTTGGTTTTTTATGAATGGGTATTGAATACTATTCCTCCGAGAGACGCATTAAAAAATTCATTCCCTTACCTATTCCTCTTTGTACAGGGTGTAACAAAGTTTGTTACAGCACGAGATTATTTTTTATTTGTTATGAAAACAATAAGTGGTGTTCAAATTGCGTGTCATTCGGGTGTTGACATGTTAATTGAATCACGTGAGCTACAGTACATTGAACGTTACGTAAAACATCCTTATTTATGATGATATAATTTTGTTGTATGTTGTCTTTTAACTGTTAAATAGGTCATGCTCTTGTCTGGCAAGTTTTCGTAACTACTATGATATTTAGCAAGAGCTGCGGAACTATCTTCGCCAGTAGAAGAACGAGGACGTCCACTACGAGGTCTGACCAAAACACGACTGGTATCATTTAATTGCTTCATTACATAGAGTGTATATATATATATATATTATATGTGTGTGTGTGTGTGTGTGTGTGTGTGTGTGTATATTACTGCAAAAGATGATTTAAAATGCTTAATGTTGAAAACAGGAGCATATAAAGAACAAATGGAAACCCGAAAATTTGTACGCTAACATTTGTACGACAGAAATTTATACGCCAGCATTTGTATGCCAGAACATTTATACAACTGGAAATTTATACGCCAAGCATTTGAACGACGGTAATTTATACGTTATACGCAAGAAATTCATGATCAGTTAATAAAATTGAATTTGAAACTAGATAAGTTAAAATATAAATTATCACAAATTATGAAATTACATATTACAATAATTAAATGCATAATTGAAACTAGATTTCAGCTTATCAATTTAAGAGAAAATGTAACTAGCGATATACAGAACGAATGTCATTTAAAAAATCGGAGAACAAATCTTGCGAGTTTTTTCTCTTTAATCTCCAGACCTAACCTAACCGAACCTAACCTAACCCAACGAATGTCATTTAAAAAATCGGAGAACAAATCTTGCGAGTTTTTTCTCATTAATCTCCAGACCTAACCTAACCTAACCTAACCTAACCTAATCTAACGAATGTCATTTAAAAAATCGGAGAACAAATCTTGCGAGTTTTTTCTCATTAATTTCCAGACCTAACCTAACCTAACCTAACCACCTGTACCTATTCAATAATCATTTACCTACCTGTTAATCCTTTAATGCGCTGTGATACATGATAAAATTTAAAATTCTTCAAATTTAAATTATTTTCAAAATATTTAAATAATGTTTACTTTTATTTATTTATTTATTTTTTTGCACCTGTGCTTATGTTTATATAAAAAAATGAAGTCCGGTAGAGCGCATACTTAAATTACCGACGTACAAATGTCATTCGTATAAATGTTCTGGCGTACAAATGCTGGCGTATAAATTTCCGTCGTACAAATGTTCACGTACAAATTTCCGCACACGATATTATAGCATTGTGCATTAAAATTTATTAGTGTGTTTCATATATGCTGTTAAAACGTGAGTTATTCCTCAGTATGGGGTAAACTGCGAATAACGTATTGAATTGATATTGCGGGAGTCACCAAATACAGTATGCACTGACTTACATGCAGTTTTGTATTTGAAAAACAAGTTGAGACTTTGTGGAAAGATTCCAATTTTAAGTAATGATTTCTGCTTTAAAGTTATTTAGTAGTTTGCTTCATAAAGATAAGAATTGTTAAAATTTAGTTGGTTTAATTGATTTTAGTTGATTTAGTTCATTTTGTGTTATGTACATCGATATACGTATAGTAACCTTGATTCTTTAACATTAGATTTCTTAAAAAAACACTTTTATGTTAATAACTTAATAGGCTCAACATGGAAAAGATTAGCTTCAGACTTAAATAAAGAACAGATCATTAAAATTCCAAGGTACATAGGGATGATGGGTAGGCCCAAGTGATTCATGTTTTCCAAATGATATGTAACAATGTAGTTTAATAAACAGACAAAGCTTTTTCATAGTTTTAGTAAAAGTTTAACCATTAAATTTATGATTGGGCCTCAGGTAGAGCGATGGAGTTATGAATTAATATAAAATATTCAGTAATTAGTGGGGAATTCATTATCTTAATACGCTTGTAGTCAATACCCTTTTTAAAATTCATGGTGAAGTGCTATTTTTATGTTCATTTTATTCAGGCAAATGTGAGAAACCTATGTGTATGATAGAGAGTTACAAGGAATTACAGGGACAAGAGGAGGCCTCAAAGACCTTCTGGTCCCCTCTGGGACAGCCTACCAAATCTGAGATCAGACAGTTAGCTACTCACACTGTAAAAGATTCCTTATGCCGATATAGATATACTAGTTTCAAACATTAAACTGCTGGTGTTAATTACTTATTTGAAACATTAAAACTCTGTTCTTTGCTACCAAAAAAACTTCTTAATTTTAATGTTTGAAACTGATGGCTTTAATTACGTACTTGAAACAAGATCTACAGATCTACAGAAGCTAAGACTAACAAAGGTCCTAAGATCCACTCTAAGGTTAGCCCGAGAGAAAGAAGAGAATAGGGGGTTAAAAGAAGAGAATAAGGGATTAAGTAAGTAGTAAAACCTATCATTCGTGGGTTAACATTCACTCAGAGAGAGAGAGAGAGAGAGAGAGAGAGAGAGAAGAGACTCACTATCATCATCCGCCGGCCACTGCCGACAAGTCGGAAAAATAGTCGAAGAGAATAGGAAAGGGGTGAAAGATGAAAAGAAGTAAAATAAGAACGTTTACAAACCATTCAAACACAGTCTTAACTCAAACACTGTCATACACCATGCAAACTACAGACATGCAAGTAAAGAGAGGATAAGAAAAAAAAGTATGAAGAGTATAAAAAAGGTGGGTTAGTTTACGCTAAGAGCTACATCTAAGTTCGTGTTAATCTAATTTTCTTTAAAATATAATTTTATTGCTGGCATACCACACGCTGGAATGTCACAAGCTGGCATTAATCGTCAACAGATTCATCCTCGACCATTACCCCCAGAGCTCCTGTTGCTAACTGTTTTATTTTAAACGACGTTAATATTTTTAAAATGCTTATCTAAACGGTTTTTAAACATCTTAACGCTGTTAGAGTTCATGACGGACACAGGAAGATTATTCCATTTATCAATTACATTAAACGTAAAAAAGTTTTTAGCGATGTTAGTAATGAAACGCCGGCCACATAATTTAAATCCGTTATTACGAGTATTGCTATTATCGAAAGTGAACAGTTTGTCAAAATTTACGTTATCGTTTTTATTAATGATTTTCAAAACTTCAATAAGCTTCCCCCTTAATCTCCTAATTTCGAGTGAATGCAAGTCTAACTTTTTAATCCTATCTTCATAAGACTTGTTGCGTAGTGACGGAATTAATTTCGTGGCGCGTCGCTGAACCCTTTCCAACCTATCAATATCCTCATGCAAATACGGGCACCAAAACTGAACGGTATATTCTAAGTGAGGCCTGACTTGGACTTGTAAAGGGGCAATATAATATTCTTCGATTTAAATTCAAAATTACGCGGTATGAAGCCTAACATCATATTAGCTTTTGCGCAAGACTCCAGCACTTGTTCCTAACTTTAAAATCTTAGATACACGTACGCCTAAGTCTACTTCCTCGTCAACGTTCGCTAACTGTCTATCATCCATCGTGTACGTGTAATTGTTGTCACGAGAACCTATATGCAACACTTTACATTTGTCTACGTTAAATTGCATCTGCCACTTATCCGTCCACTCCATAATCCTATTTACATCGTCTTGGAGCCTATTTCTATCGTCCACGTTAACAACTTTACTGCCTATTTTAGTATCGTCCGCGAATTTTGACACTTTACTGGTCAAACCTACATCTATGTCGTTAATGCAGATTACGAATAGCAATGGGCCTAACATTGAACCCTGTGGGACACCGCTACCTACAACCCACCCCGATTCCCTACCATTAACAAGAACCCTCTGTTTCGTGGCTACCTGACAGCGTATAGCGTGCACTTTAACCTTCGCAATTAATCTTCTATGCGGAACTGTATCGAACACTTTTTCGCGCAATATTTCGTGTAAAACTCTAACAAATTAGTTAAACAAGATTTATGGCGTCGAAGCACATGCTGACTACTATTAATCAAATCGCGACTCTCTTAGTGATCGACAATACGATCTCTAACTACGGATTCCAAGAGTTTACCGACAATTGACGTTAAGCTAATAGGCCTATAATTGCTAGCTACTGCGCAGTCACCTTTTTTAAAAATGGGCGTAACGTTAGCTAATTTGAAGTCTTCAGGAATAATGTAGACATTCAAATAATGTAGACATTCAAACTCAGGTAATGCTTTCTACACCCCCATTAAAATATTTTGGTTGAATTAAGGAATAGATTAGCTATGAGATACACAATAAGATGAAATATTTAACGTCTCCAGGTTTCAATTGCCAGAAAATAGCTAATAATACTGATTTTTAAGAGGGCTTGCTCAGTTTTCCATTGTCTCCAATAAACTTCTGTATTAAACACTTTCCGCAATTTTCTCTTCATGCTGTGTGACTTCTTTATAGAATAACCTTTCAGCTCATTGTTAGAAATAGCATGACTTGTGTACATTTTGAATACACTCAAGAACTTCAAAGCTTATGGTAATGCTTTAGAGCTAATACCAGATTGTATATCTGCTGCATATAGTGAAGGTCTGAGGCTTTCTTGAGAGGAATCTTATAAAGATTGTGCTAGGTCTAGCCTGATTGTTTGATTTATTTGGCATACTTAACTGAAGAATAGGATTGAAGTGCTGTTGAGTTTGTGTTAGAAATTTATGGTCACTACGTTATTTATTTCTTTCACCAGTCATAGATGATCTATTATAGTATTTAAAATAGAAGTTCTGAGGCTGTTCCAGCCCCCTGAGAAACTGAGGGGATTAAACAAATGTCAAGTGTTATACTATAGTTAACGCAGACCATAAACAGGCTACATTTGTGGTAGTAGCTAGTCAACAGCTTATTTCTTTTAAATGCTTTTGCTGAAGAGGGAGTACAATTTCAAGCTCTGCTTTTCGTGGAGGCAGAAGATGCCCTGAAATTGTTCAAGATTGGCTCATTATTAACTATTGTAGGCCCTAGTAAATACGGTACTTTGATTTTATATACTGGTTTAAAATGCTTTTAATTTATATATATTTGGTTAAATTAGTTTGCTTTGAGATTTAAAAACTCTGTTGTCTGATGCTCAAGGCAACATTCACCAACTGTAAAAGTGAGACCTGTTAGTATGATATAATTAATCTTTTATAAAGAGAGGGGACCTACTTGCCCTCAACTAATTTAAGTGTTGTTCCTTTTAAATAATTTAATAAATAGCTAAATTTATCAACATCAGAAATATAGTGTTTATTCGCAATCAAACTAAAGGTGCTGATTTCCTTCTGAAACCATTAAATGATCTTGCAATGACTCTTTTCTGGCAGCTTTTTTCTTTTAAGGGTGCTAGCTTATCCATGTTAATTGTAGGCTTATCATGCTCAGCCATAATTATAAAAAAGAGAATTAGGAAGGAAAATATTGAAGGCTAAAGTGAAAGAGTGAATTTAAATACTCAAAGTTGTCAACAGCAGGCAGTATTTAATATTTGTCCTAGCCTAAGGTAGGTCTAACAACAGGATTACCTTATTACCTGCCCTATGAAGGCCTAATGGCAAGTTTTGTAATTCTAGGCCCTAAGTGATGTGACTTTGGTGGAATTTTGGTTCCCTAGTTTTCATACGAAACGCATCTCATGCTGCAATGTTTCTTAAAAATGATGGGTGTAAAGAAGTAAGGAAATGTGTTTGCATGGGTGTGTTAATAATGATAATGATTTTAGGAAATTATTAAGAACAAATAAACCAAGCTCAATAAATAAGTAAATAAATTTCCCGCTCTAATTTTCCTATACCCTTTTAAAATTCGTAAAAATTCATAAGATTATTGATGTTGAAACCAAACAACCCTGAACGAAGAATCCGATTCTATCTGAAAAAAAATTCCTACAATTATATACATATATATATATATATATATATCAGGGCTGTGCGGGTCTATCACTTTCGGGTCGGGTCCTGGTCTGGGTCATTTTTCTAATTTACTTTCGGATCCGGGTCCGGGCCATTTTTCTAATTTACTTTCGGGTCCTGGTCCGGGTCAGACCCGAAAGTTCACGTTCAGGTCCTGTCGGGTCTTTCAGTATATGACCCGGGTCTGGGTCGGGTCCATTATTAAAAATGTAATAATTATAATCTGGTATAGGATAGGTAATAAGACTGCTACCGTAGCTACATTAACATGTTTTCTGAAACATAGTAAAACATTATATGGGCTATACGGTAGTAGCCTAACCATATATATTAATTAATCTGATTTTGGAAATGTTTGAAAATAGGTGTATTAATTGTATTAATATTTAATAGTAACTAGGTATAGTTATACATGCATTGCTAAGGGGCAAAGTACGATGTATGATTGCTCCCTTCAGCCCCCTTATTCTAAATTTTAATTAATTTTCTGAAAAAAAATTCTACATTTTTTGAGTGAACTCAAATGGAAAGGCGACAGCACTTGATCATATCGAACCCGTTGTCTGTTGCAATGGATACAACTTGTGCAGATCCCAAGTCGTACTCAGTTAACAGACTGAATGGTTTGTTTTAAAACATCTATGAAATTAATTATTTATTACTGATTTAGATTTAAAATAACATTCTTTTACATATACTGTAATATTGTACGATATATATATATATATATATATATATATATTATGTATATTTGTGTGAAATGTAAAATAATTTTTTGTGAAATGTAGATAATTTTTACCTGTATGCGAGCAGTGAAGTTCCTTGACAGCCAATGTTTTCACTTCAATTTTGCTTTCAAAGTCATATTGGGCTTCAATACCTAAAAATCCTCTATCTAAGCGGCTGCAACAATCTACTTTTAAATGAAACATTTTTTTTAAGAAGTATTTTTAACTTATTTTTTTCAGCTATTGCTCTATCGAGAGTGAAAGTAGCAAGATTTTTTCTGTTCATGTTTATATTCACTGCAGATAGAAATGGTTCAACCAAAATTTTAAATCCAATATCTTCTACAATGCTAAAAGGCCGCCCGTCTATTGTCACCCACGAAATAAGGCCATTTTCTAAAGTTTTCTTATGAAGTTGCGGGTGAACTCCAACTTTAATTTGCTTAAAAAAGTTTTTAACACTAGTTTGGCCTACATTCATTCCCTTCGTTTGTATTTGAGTTTTCGAAGTACTGCTAGTGCTAGGTAGGCTTTTATCATGATCCTCAACTTTACGATATATGTCTGGGTGACACGATTTTAGGTGTCGCTTTAGGTTTGTCACATAATTGCCATTGTACACTTTTCCACACTTTTCAATTTGGCATGTAGATGTTTTATCAATATTATTATATTTAAAATATTCATTTGTAAGGCTAGTTTTTTGCTACCACTCCCCACCGAAAAAAGACCTTGTAAAGGCATTGCAAATTCAAATAAATAGCAAATGAAACACTGGAGACCAACCAATGTACACAGTACACAACTCACAAACAAATAAAATATATTAGGATTAGGCTATTCTTCCGTCACCGTTAACTCTCCACTTCCAGTGAGTCATTTGGAGGGTGGAATGATAATTCAATACATTGTTGCCAAATCTAAAGGGGCACACAAATTTTGTAAACTAAAAACCCGGCTGTGCGGGTCCTTCACTTTCGGGTCGGGTCTGGGTCTGGGTCAATTTAAAATTCACTTTCATGTCCGGGTCTTTTTTCTAATTCACTATTGGGTCCGGGTCCGGGTCCGACCTGCCAGCCCTGATACATGTGTGTATATATATATATACACACACACACACACATATATATATATATATATATATATATATATATATAGAGAGAGAGAGAGAGAGAGAGAGAGAGAAGAGAGAGAGCCTTGTGCTTCGTGTAAATAAAATAATAAATGGATGACGGAGGCCCTAAAGGTCCTTAGTTCCAGTTTAAGCCCATATTTCTTGTCGATTTGCCATTAGGTGAGAATAAGTTACTGTAACAGAGGAATACTTGTTTTAGTCGTAGAGTATAAGAACTTTGTAAATAGTGGGAGCTTAGATGATTTCATATATGGCTGACTACTTTGTTAAAAGAGTACTTTATTCATTTTATTAAAATATAGAAATCTTTATGCAGCATAGTGCCCTTCCATACGATGTTGCAGAGTTTTTTTATGAATAGGTAGGTTTAAGGCATGGTCTTGGTTTTAGGCAACAAATCATGACTCTCAACGGCCGTACACATTTAGTTTCCACATTTCTCCATCATTTCAATTCGTTATGCACATCTCTACAATCTAGTCTAAGGGGTAGTAACGATTTTCGGATCACCTGAAGATAGTCACCCAAATTTTTTTAGTTAGCTTTATAAGGCTAACTAACGAAAATATCAGGACCTAACCAATCAATCGTCAAGGGTGTATAGTTGACCTAACGATTGGTTAGGCTAAGTCGTGATATTTTCGTTATTTAGCCTTATAAAGCTATCTAAAAAAGGCTGGGGTGACGGATCTTCAGTGATCCCAATTTTCAAAGCCTGCTAATGAAAAACTGTTGGATTTATGTGTGTACTGAATATATTGTAGCCAGTTATCTGAATAGTTTGCAGTCCTCTGCCCATCTGCATAATAATTAGGGGAAGCAGTTGAAAGCTGTGCAGTGGTAAATTGTTGGGAAGAAATTATATTAAATGCCCCATTTCATTCATGTTCAGAAGTTATAATTCTACTACTACATTCAACGTTAATATGCTGAATTTCTAGAGACCAAATTAAGATCAATGAGTTCTAGAGTGTGTGTGTGTGTGTGTGTGTGTGTGTGTGTGTGTGTGTGTGTGTGTGTGTATTTAATTCGGAATATTGTTTTCAAGTAAATTTTCAAATTGCTCGTAAGCTGGATATTAAATATTTTACACCCCGTCCCCGTTAAATGTGTCTACGTTTTCTGTATGCGATCGTATAGACTAGAGAAATGTTTTAGTTGTTAGGGTAACGGAGGAAGATCGAATTTCACGACCCTATTAATAGTAATCAAGTGTCATATCTTCCATAATGAATTTCCAGAAACTTATATATACTTAAAACTTAATTATTAGTCTGAAAACAATTACTGCGACAGTTATGTGCCAAGAATGTAGGCTGAGTTGCCAGTTGTTTTTTATTGCGAAGGAAATCAGATGTTTAATTTAAATAATCGCTTTAAATAATAATAATAATAATAATAATAATAATGTTCAAGCGTGTATTTAGAAAACGGCTATATGTTTGATTTAGTGCTAGCATTTCTTTAAATTTATCTGGCTGAACAATATGACTATGAAGGAATGCGTTTTGAAAAATATTATTGGTTTAAAGGCCTCACTGGCTACTCATTTCACGAAGGTCAAGTTTGTCGCCCCTACCCTCGAGTTGGCCTGGTGAAGAAGTGAGTTGGTTTCTTGTACTCTCCACCTCACATCGCCAGGTACGCTCGGCTCATCGGGGATTGTTCTGAGCCAGGCGCCTAATCTTCTTTTGAAGATGTCCACTACAACGCCATTCGTGTTCTTTAGGTCTTTCGGCAGCTGACTAAACAATTTTGGTCCTCTCACAACAAAACTATTATCTTCCAATGTTAAAGATGTTCTCTGTCTCGCCTTTAATTTGGGAACACGACACAGTCTTCCTTTTCTACTTTCCACCTTTATTTGGGGAGTTACAGGGTTCAGAGTAAGATTAAGGACTAGTTTCTCCATTATTTTCAAAGTAAATAATGTGTGTGTGTGTGTGTGTGTGTGTCTGCTCCTTTGCAATGAATATAAGTTTAGTTGCCGTAACCTTTCCCAGTAATTTAGTTCTTTGCACCCATTGATCTTGGCTGTGAAGCTTCTCTGAATCCATTCTAGTTGTCTAATGTGTTCTTTTTTATATGGGGATGTTAGAACCGAGCAGTATTCCAATTTGGGTATGATCAGTGTTTTCAGTAGAAGAATCATTATATTACTATCCCTTCGTTTAAAGGTTCTCAGTATCTGCCCAGTTATTCTCTTTGCTCTGTTTACTGCTATTTTATTTTGTTTCAAATTTCGCATCATCAGTCATTACAGCTCCTAAATCTTTTGCTTAGAATTTCTCTGAATTTCCTGTCCATTTGGGCTTTAATATTCCATGGATTTTAGGTCTTCTCTTTTTCGTACCGTAACAGCTGAAATTTCTCAGTGTTAAACTTCATATTGTTGTCTTCCGTCCACTTGTAAATTCTGTTCATGTCTGTTTGTAGAGATCCTATATTTTCTGGGTTTCTTATTTTTCTACTGATCTTTGTGTCATCGGCAAAGGATGTTACTCTACTGTCTCTGGTAACGTCCTCATCCATGTCAGTTAGCATGATTACGAAGAGTAGTGGAGCTAATACTGTTCGTTGTGGTACTGAGCTGAGGACCTCTGATTCTGATGAAGATGCTCCTTGTACTGTAACCACTTGCCGCCGCTCACTAAGGAAATTATATATCCATTTCCCTACTTTTCCTGTTATTCCTATATATTTCAGTTTATATATATATATATATATATATATATATATATATATATATATATATATACAGGGTGTCCCAAAAAAACTATATACTCTTTATAGTATTATATATTTTATAATTTAAAAAAAACCCAAACAATATATTGTTATAGCAATTGCCAATGAAAGGTAAATTAGTAATCTAAGTGATCAAAATGTTATAGCGAGTTGTTTGCATATAAAATATAATTAACTACGCCAAGTGCTCAAAATGTTCTCCTGCGGCATGAATGCACTTCTGAATGCGTCGACTAACTGATTCGCAGACATGGACTAATGTGGATGCTGTGATGGTCCCGCACTTTTCCCTAATTGCATCCTTAAGGTGTTCGAGTGTTGCAGGACTTGTACCATAAACTGCATCCTTCAGGTAGCCCCACAAGTAAAAATCAAGTGGAGTCAAGTCCGGTGAACGTCGAGGATACTCAACGCTTCCTCTTCGTCCTATCCAACGGTTAGGCAACGTTTCATCGAGGTACCTTCTGACATCACAATGATAAAGAGTGGGGGCTCCATCTTGTTGAAAGTAAAAGTCGTCGTTTCCAAACAACTTCCGAACTGCAGGTATAATTTCTGTCCGCAGCATGTCGAGATATGCGGCACCGGTAACTGTCCCATTAAAGAAAAATGGTCCAACCAAACCCCTGGATGATAAACCACACCATGCTGTTAATCCTGGTAAATTAACATGTTTATCCACATAAACGTGTGGATTATCAAGTGACCAGTACCTGCAGTTGTGTCGATTTACTGTGCCATTCAGTTTGAAGGTAGCTTCATCAGACCACACGATTTTGTTGGCAAACTGTACGTCTTCGGCTTCCATTGACTGAAACCATTCACAAAATTCGAGTCTGCGATCAGGGTCATCTTCAGTCATGGCGTGTAACAGACTTGGAATGTAGCTTTTCCATTTTGCCGACTTTAAAATCCGGTGAACACTTGATTTGCTGATTCCGGTCTCACGGGCGCATTGCCTAACTGATTTCTGTGGTGATCGATTAAATTTTTGCAACACTAAAACGGAGTTTTCATCACTCGCACTTGATTTGCGTCGTCCAGATCTTCGCTTGTGCATATCTTGAGCAGATCCCTCTGCCTCAAACTTGTCACGGATGCTTGTAATGGCGAGACGTGTCGGTGGCTTTGTACCAAATTCTCGGATCCATTGCCGCTGGACTTCGGACACATTCTCAAATTTCCAATACCATTTCAGAACACTTTTTCGTTGCTCCAGTGTCAAACGTTTACGCAACATGGGTTCTTTTGCTGAACTGAATAAAGTTGAATGCTGTAGAGTTTGTTCGTGGAATGAGTGCGGAGGCTAAGTCCGAAGCAAGCTAGTGAGTGACTAGACTAGGTTCGGTCCATTGGCTTCGCCATTACAAGGCCTTTGATAAAACAAGGCCAGGCTTAGTCGACGCATTAAAAAGTGCATTCATGCCGCCGGAGAACATTTTGAGCACTTGGCGTAGTTAATTAAATTTTATATGCAAACAACTCGCTATAACATTTTGATCACTTAGATTACTAATTTACCTTTCATTGGCAATTGCTATAACAATATATTGTTTGGTTTTTTTTTAAATTATATAATATATGATGCTATAAAGAGTATATAGTTTTTTTTGGGACACCCTATATATATATATAGATAGATATATAGAGAGAGAGAGAGAGAGAGATGTAAATTATAGCCACCGATGTATCTAAAACGATTTACATAATTCATTAGCATGTTTTGATTAGCAAAATTCGTTTTGAAAAATAATATTGGTTTAAAAACCTCGCTGGCAACTCTCAGTCGAGGTGCTGAGGAGTTTGTCAGATTTGGCTGGTAAAAGAATGGACGGCTAATATTCTGCTCATGCAATTGTGTTGATACCTACTAAATAATGTATTTATATATGTCTTCCCTCTATATATTTACCTTATATACACCCGTGTATTTATTTCTAAAATTAATTGACTGATGCTCGCCGACTTTTTATATATTGTGAAACATAGGATCCGTTCAAAAATAGGCTATTTTTACAAAAAATGAATAATTTAGCCCTAAAACTAAAATCGGTTCTTTTGCATTATCCTCCCAACATTAATTTTTTTATATAGTGTTGGTTTGGTTTTGGTTATGGTACTTTATTTTCCTTCCATTATAAAAAAAATTAGTGTTGGGATTAGGTTAGGTTAGGTTAGGTTAGGTTAGGTTAAAAACAGCCCGCCGCAGGCGTTAGAAAAGTGTTTTGCTAACGTACTTTATTTTTCTTCCATTATAAAAAAAATTAGTGTTGGGAGGATAATGCAAAAGTACCTAAAATCTAGTTTTATTATAAGATTATATTAATATTTTGTAAATAAGATTTAAAGATATGTTTCTAGATAAAGGCAAAAAATTTTGTTTTTGATTTAAATTTGGTTTACCGTGTTTCAGTTTTTTTTTTTTTTGAAAGAACAGACAGGAATCCAATACATCACAACCTTGGCCTTCGTGATGGTCAGGAGCTTGACAGTTATATTATCTGGTCAGTTTTTGTGACCTTACCGGTCTAATGGGTGGTGATGGTGCTGTCTATGGCATGTATTTTTGATATGTGGCTGTGGATGAAGGGGTTATGTGAGGTATTGTAAGGGCTTGCAATATAATGGAACTGCTTCAATTCACCGTGTATATTATGTGCTTGTTCAGATGGGGCTCTGTGTAATTGTGAGGTATTCTAAGGGTTCGCGTGTATTTTTGGGATAGAACTGCGTTAATTCACCTTTACGTATTTGTTTTTTAGGCAAAGCGATGCTGGTTTATATGTACGTAAATAACTGTGTACGCCCTATACGACTGGCTGTGAGGCGATTGGCTGCCTTCTACGCCTGATGGCTGTGATGTTGAAGACACCATTATACGATGCTCCATGGCTATGAATGGGTGGGTCTTCTCTCTCCTTGTGTTTAGGCTACCCATATTTATACACCCACATACATATATATATATTTTTGGGTAGCCCTAAGCAGCCAGGTTAGGTTACCCATTGGAGTTCACATACAAACAGCTTATATATAATATATATATAAGAAGCTTTTCTATACACCCACACCCACACACACATATATATCTGTGGGACTGAGCAACCAGGTTAGGTTACCCCTTGGAGATCACATATATATATATATAAATTTTTTGGGGGGGCTGAAGGGGGGTTCAAAAACACACTCAGCATGTTGCATGCAATTGCATTGCACTCGAACATTTTGCGTTAATACTACTAACATTTACTTATTATAATCATTCATTATATTTTTATTATAATGACCGTTCCAGCATTGTTGTTTTCATTACAGAAAATATTTTTATTGCCATTCGTAATCATGGATCTAATAAAGCCTGCTACAAAATTTTACACATTTTTCAAGAATACTATAATTAATGTAGGTCATGTCTGCAAATTACTCTAAGAATAAACATACTATGCCACAATCCGATAATATTCCTTAATTAATATCATAATTTCAGGGTTCATGGTAATTTTTAAAATTATTTACTTCTTTTTTTTTTATTTATTTATTTTTCTGTTTTTTGTTTCTGAGAGATTATTCATAGGTGGACTTCCATTGAAATTAATTGGTAGACCTTAATCTAATCTAGTGGTAAATTTGACATTAAATTAGTGTTTTGTACAACATTTTTTATGGAAGTTTACTTGTAAGAATAATGAGCTTCCATTAATTTTCGGTAATTTTTTTATTCGAAACTTGCAATTGAAGATTTATCGTCATCAGTTCATCAAATGTGATACGTTAACTTTAGCATCAAACTGTATATGTAGTTCCTATAAACAGAAGAAGCAGTGGAAATGTACCAAATTAGGTTAAGAGCGTAACTGCAGAAGAAAATAATGAAAACTTCTGCGTTATAACGTTGTCGTTAGATTATAATGTTAACAAAAATAAAATAAAAAATAAAATAACCTATTATTCTTTCTTTAACAGCCTTCAAAACTATCAACAATCGACACACTCTGTAGTCGGCCTTACGACATCTGATCGACTTCACATTCTATCAACAAGTATATTGTTAGGTTAGGTTAAGTTAGCTTTTTAGTGTGTCGATGTTTAGGTCTTGTCGATAAAATGTGAATAGGTCTACGAAATTTTTCAGTGATTTGAGTAGTCGCTAGAAGAGGATCAAAACAGGACGAACCATGGACACTGGACAAGACTTTAAGGAAATTTTAGATAGAACGCAGCCCCGTTTTATATATATATATATATATATATATATATATATATATATATACAGTGGCGCTCATAAGTATTCTTACAGAGAAATATTTCAGTTATAACTTTCCATGTATAGGATAGTTATATGAAGTTTACCGTTCGTTTGGACAAATTTAACAAATAAAGAAAATTAGTTTAACTCCAATATACTGTATAATGTAAAACATCAAAGAATTAGAGGAAAATAAAATAAAAGTTATAATGCAAAAGTTTTCGTACATTTATTTACAAAATTATTTAATACTTTGTGAGTCTACCTTAGGTTTGAAGAATTAAAACAATTATCAGTGGTTGGCTGTTCATTGATTAGATATTGTTGGCAATTCTGAATTCTAGAATCTTCTCTTTGAATCTTCATGTACAAGCCATTAGTAAGCAAAGGTTTGTCGTGATAAGGAGCTAACTACAGATCGTAGAGATGTTATTGCTGCACACGAGTCTGAAAAAAGAGTTATAGGAATATAGGAAAACTTAGAATTCCATTTACGACCGTTGCTGCAGTTATAAAAAAATGGGAAGACTTTGGAACAATGAAAACTCTACCAAGGGAAGATCTTCCAGGTTTTCAGAACGTACAGCTAGACGGATTGAAAGAATGGCTGCTGCAAATCCACGAGTGACTGCAGGTGATATTTCCCAAACATTAAGACTAAGATCGATGTCCATCCCTCTACTATACGTCGTACATTGAGAAAGGATGATGTGCATGGAAGAGTTACACGAAGAAAACATCTGCTATGAAAAGCGCACAAAGAAGCTCGTTTAAAGTCCTCCAAATATTATCAAAATGATGGATATGCATTCTGGAAGAAAGCTCCCTGCACAGACGAGACCAGAATTGAATTATCCCGGAACAACGAGCAACGGAATGTTTGGTGAAAATCAAATACTGCATTCGAGGAAAAAAAACATCCTACGGTTAAACTTGGTGATGGTAGCTTGCTTCTTTGGGGATGATTTAGTGCTTCTGGTCCAGGAAAACTTGTCATCAATGGAATCATGAATTTGGAGAAATATCAGGAAATTTTAGAGGAAAATGTATTGCCTTTAATTCGGAAGTTCCGAATGGGTCGCAGTTGGGCTGTGCAATAAGATAATAATCCAAAACATAAAAGTAAGAGCATCATGAAATGGCTTCAACAAAAGAATTTCAAGATTCTTGAGTGGCCCAATCAAAACCCAGATCTCAATTTAGTCGAGAATTTGTGGTTTGATTTGAAAAAACCTGTCCGCAACAGAAACCCTTCGAATCTGAATGAATTGCAACAATTTTCCTTAGAAAAATTGGCTAAAATTTCTGGTGGGAGATGTTGAAACCTTGTAGAAAAAATACCCAAAACTAATCACTAAAGTCATTCAAGCAAAATGTAAACAAAGTATTAAATAATTTTGTAAATAAATGTACGAAAACTTTTGCATTTTAACCTTTTTATTTTCTTCAAATTCTTTGATGTTTTACACTATACGATGCATGAATCAAAAGATATGGACGAATATAAGTGAAATATTTCTTTGTATGATACTTATGAGCGCCACTGTTTATATATATATACAGTGATGGGCATCGATACATGAAAATCGTTAAAGCGATACCGATACATCGATACATGAAGAACGTCTTAGGCGATACCGATACGCCGATACTTTCTAGATGTCTTAAGCGATACCGATATCGATACATGCATCGCCGGTACATTTTTATAATTATTCATTTAATATGTAGGTATTAGATATTATCTTTAATTTTATGGAAATGATTTTCTGTCGCGTCATTTTCACCAGGTTGTTCCTTTTGTGGCTCACTCCCTGACGCGTTATTATTACTATTAATATCTTCACTCATTATCGCACAACTACTCGGCGTGACGTCTACTTAATGGGTGACTGATTGATAAGAAATGCCTCGGGGGACCAAGAGGAATCGCTGCGTTACAAGTATGAACCTGTTTAAACTCAACACCGAGTGGGCGTGGCCAATAGTGTTGCAACACCAATGAGCGTTTCTATATTATATGAGCGTTTCTATATTATGAGCGTTTCTATATTATGGTTAATTAATCTCAATAACACAAGTACAAACGTGTTTAAACGTTGCGCCGTACTGTGTGACGTGACCAGTAGAGTAGTACTGTCATTAAATAAATATTTAATAATATTATTATTTATGTATATTCATAAATATAACTCAGTAGTGTCATATTATAACATCTATTTAAATATTAAAAAAATTCTTATTAATATATCGATGTATCGAAGTATCGATTTTTTTCGATACATTTAAGAAAATTGACCTTCCGATAAATCGATACTTTTGTCAAGTAGCTAAAGCGATACCGATACCGATACAAAAGTATCGATCGATACGTATAGGCGATACATGTATCTAGATACTGCCCATCACTGTATTAATATATATATATATTAATATATATATATATATATATTATATATATATAATATATAATATGACAATGATAAAATAAAGATTTTTCTATTCAATTTCAACAAAAGAGAATTTGAAGAGGTTTCACATTTGTCAATACCTGCAATTTACGAGCTTGACCAAAACCTCGTTTTCACACAAATTTTTTTTTAATTTCATAGTCTTTCTATATTTTGCTCTTTAATGATGCAGTTTTGTTGCAAATTTTGAAACCTTTATTTGATTCATTTTAAATGGCACGAAATATTTAAATATATTGCATGTAATGTCGTTCAGGCCTGATGAATTTTAGTGAAATATTTGTAATAGTGTCTCAGTGTATTTAGCATATTTGTACTCCGCTATACATGATTTAGTCTCACACACATACACACACACACACACACACACACACAGCTGTAGTTACTGTGTTAAATTGCGACACTTTCCTATTTTCATCATAACCTTCCTTATATCCATTTTTCACGATGTTCAATGATTTTCAATAAAAAATAAATCTGGAACTTTTGCAAAACTGCTAATGTGGCTATACGCACGTTCGTGTCACGATATGGTCGATGTGTATCCTAAAGAATGTCGGTGTCTCGAAAGGTAGCCATAACAAACACACTCTATATATATATATATATATATATATATATATATATATATATATACACATATATATATATATATATATATATATATATATATATATATATATATATATATATATATATATATATATATATATATATATTAGCATGTAGCGTCATGAGCGATCTGGAGGGACATTTCAGGTTTTGTACAATCAACCTTGCTGATTTCAGAAAAGAAATAAAAAAATTCTGCAACAAGCAGAACACCTTTTTCGCATGTAAAAAATACAAAATTCTTGTTAATTACAGTTGGCAACACTGACTGACATGGTACTTCTGGCAGCTTTCTAATTATTCTCATTGAGTCATCCCCTGGAATTTCTTAGTTCTACGCTAGCTCGCTTGAGAGAAACAAGTGTTTTTTCTGTGGATTGGGTGTTCAAAAACCCCAAGGTACTAACGAAAGGTGCGTTTTGTGATATACAGTACATTATACACATTTCTTTGTTTTGTTGTGTTTTACATTGTTTATAAGTTTGTTATATGTCTTAGGGTATATATATACCTATGGATATTTATATACATAATACATATGTGTGTGCAGTATATTTATATATATATATATTGGTAAACTTATTGTTTACCAATAAACCAAGCCTTATATATATATACTCATAATCATATATATTTTTATTTATACGTCTGTGTTTTGTTTCAGTGTTCCTGTGTGATACTTGTTGAGTTTTGCTGGTACGATGAGCACCAAAGAACAGGGGGATCTGCAGCCACATTGTCTTTGGTTCTCCACTATCAGAGCTTCCTCTGTCTGAACTTCCAACCCGTATACAAGTTGCAAGGCATTTCCTCTTCTTGAAGGAGAACAAGTACACCAGCAACAGGGAGATTCTTCCGGAGGTATGCCAAACACTCATTGACCTTTGGAATCGTGCTAACATTCCATCACAGCCAATCAAGAATGTAAAGATGAAGCTGCTCCGATTGATGGAAAAAGGCTCACAAGCATCGAAGCAAAGCAAGCAGGCCACAAAAACCAAGAAGTTCGAGGAAAGCCTGAATCAATTGTTTGACATAGCTGTCTGCCAATGCGATGATCTGTCTGTATGCCACTGTGAAAAAGAAATGAAAGTTCCACGACGAGAGCATGCCTTTCTGATCGATCAGAGAACCACGCGGATCATGCAGATCAGTCGGGTGGATACGAATGTGACTCAGATGATGGAGAGAAGGAAGTCAAGAGAGGATCGGATGCAAGAAAGACAAGAAGAGAATAGAAGAAAAACGGAACGGCAAGAGGTAGCATCCTCTGCAGATGTGGTCGAATCAGCTCAAGCAGAAGCAGACTCCAGTGGTGAAAGTGTTGGTGATGAGTGGATGGGTGATAGTGCCCAGGAGGACAGGAACATCACACCGATTCCCACTGTTGCTTTGGAAGCTGACCGGTATGGTGTATCGAACAGGGCTGCTGCAGCTATCAGCACTGCAACATTGGTTGACTATGGCATCATTAGTTCTGATGATCAGATAAACGTAATTGACCACCACAAAGTATGGAGAGCACGTCAGAAGGTACGGAGGGATATGAAGGAAGCAGTAACTTACCACGATGTGGAAGTTACTGCTTTATTTTTTGATGGACGGAAAGACATGACACTTGTCAAAGAGAAAAAGGGGAACAAATGGTACAGCACAAAGAAAGTTGAGGACCACTATGTGCTGGTCGGAGAGGCTGGAACCTTCTATCTAAGCCATCTGACACTGAAACGAGGAACTGGCACTGTCATTGCGGATGGACTTCAAAATGCGATTGAAGAAATGGGTATTGCAGACAAGATAATTGCAGTGGGAGCCGACAGCATAGCCACAAACACAGGGCACAGAAGTGGAGCAATACACCTGCTAGAGTGCCGCCTGGGTCGCTCTTTGCACTGGTTCATCTGTAGTCTGCATTTAAATGAACTCCCACTGCGCCACTTGTGCAAGGAACTCATCGGCCCAACAGAATCTGCAACTCAATGGAAAGGACCAATTGGCAAAGCTTTGGCCACATGTGAAAGTTTGCCACTTTCCTCTAGAGGAATTCAATGTATTGCTGATGGCCACACTCTCCCGGATGTTGACCTTACTGAATTGAGTCGTGACCAAGCTTACCTCTACAGAATGATGAAAGCGATAAGGACTGGTGTCATTAATGAAGATCTTCTACGAGAGAAGCCTAGACCAATCTCCCATGCAAGATGGGTTACAACTGCCAGCAGAATTTGTCGGCTATATGTAGCGATGGCGCAGCCAAGTGATGAACTGTATTCACTCACAGTTTGTCGTGTGCCACTATGGACCCATGTGGTTTAGCATCAAGTGCCATCCAAGGTGCACAGATGGCCCAAAACATTTCCTGGAGCAAATCAAGCTGCTACGATTACTGCCACCAGCTAGCAAGACTGTCACATGGCCTGTGATCCAAAGAAATGCATATTGGGCTCACCCTGAAAATGTTCTACTGGCAATGCTTCCAGATGCAGATCAAGCAAACCGGAAATTGGCCATCGATGTAATCAAGACCATTCGACGAGCTCCCAAACCTGCTCAACAGCAAGTCAGAGAATTTCGGCCACTCACGAAGCAGTTCTCTGTCGAACAACTCGATAAGATCACTGAAGAGCCCCTTGTTGTCCGGATACCATATTACTCCCAAGGTGTAGAACGCTGTGTTAGGATGGTAACTGAAGCGTCTGGGGCAGTGTATGGAACGGATTCAAGAGATGGTTACATTAGAGCAGGACTTAAATCCCTTTACTTTATGCCGTCATTCAAAACTAAACAAGATTTTAATGTATCATTTACTAAATAAAACTATCTAGTCTACCTACCTACCTGTCTACCTACCTACCTACCTACCTACCTACCTACAGTGTATATGTTTATTCCAAAAATTAATTTTTCTATTTTTCCTGAAAAGCAGTACATTGTAAGGGATCAAATGATAGCTCAAACCCTAGGAAAGCAAGTGTCCAAAAGTTATAATGTTATAATGTGTTATAATGTTTCAGACCAACAAAGACCCTAGGATCCACTCATGGCTGGTCTACCTAACTGTGTTCGTAATTGTGTATGTCCTCCGTGGTGGCGGAGGGGACCTACAATTTTACGTGGGTTCCGAACCACAAGAATATAAGAAATTTATGTAACAACTTCCTGTACACTGTGTACATTGGCAACGACCAATTTAGCAAAACTAATTAATTATCGATTTAAAACTAAAGATAGAATCTCTGGATCCAGAGGATCACGTCATAATAGACTACTATCCACAAATATGTTACACTCTATATCTATTTATAACCGACATGCAAATATATCAGATCCAGAGAATCCAGTCAATTTCATTACGGTATCCATCAATACTAGTACCTTGTCACGAAAAATAAGTCACGGTCCATATCGATTGTGGACCAAGTCAAAATTTACAACCATATACATTACAATATATACACTTAGGAGGAAAAGTGTAGGTGTGGCTGTAAAGACTGTAGTAATGTAGAAATGTGTGTGCACCCATCTTGGGTCTCCCATTTAAAGGTGTTTGTGGGGCAAGTGAAGATCATGAGTTTTTCAATACCTCACAGTACTATGGGGGCACCGCTCAGCAGAGGAATCTCTTTAAATGGCGTGTGTAAGGATAGAGAGTATCCCCTAACCCAAGACGCTGCCTCCCTATATCCCACAACACTTGTGTTGAGCTGTGGGATCTATCCCCACAAAGCCTTAATTTTACTACCTTAAACTATACCCAATCTATCAACATATGCGTCTAATCGATTTTTAAACATGTTTATAGACGTGCTACTAATTACTTCTACCGGCAAACTATTCCAGCTATTTACTATTCTATGCGTAAAAAGTTTTTGGCAACTGCTGTCTCGAACCTTCTACTTGTCAACTTACACCCGTTATTTCTAGTCCTATTATATTGAGAAATTTCGAAAAAGCTATCTCTATCTACGTTATCGAACCCATTCATAATTTTGAAAACCTGGATTAGATCACCCCTTAACCTCCTAGTCTCGAGTGTTGTCAATTTTAACTCCTTAAGCCTATCCTCGTACGACTTTGACCTAAGCGACGGAATCATCTTAGTTGCTCGTCTTTGAACTCTTTCGATTTTGTCTATATCTTTGCGCATATGCGGATTCCAAAATTGGACCGCGTACTCCAAATGGGGTCTAACTAATGATTTATAAAGTGGAACTATAATATCGCGCGATTTGTACTCAAAATTTCGAGCTATAAAACCTAACACTTTGTTCGCCTAATTGACCGCTGCTGTACTTTGTTTCGCTACTTTTAAATCACTAGTGACTATAACTCCTAAATCTTTTTCCTGCTCTACGCTTGGTAAATCTTTCCCTGACATACTATACGCAAAATTACCGTTACGCGAACCTATATGCAAAATTTTGCACTTATCAACGTTAAATCTCATTTGCCATGTGACTGACCAATCAACGATTTTATTCAGATCTTCCTGAATTTTACCTCTATCTTCGTCAATAATCGCCCTACCACCCAGCTTCGTGTCATCCGCAAACTTTGAAACTGTACCGACTAGGCCGACATCTAAATCGTTAATATATATAAGAAAAAGCAAGGGGCCCAATACAGAACCCTGAGGAACGCCACTCGCTACATTAGCCCAACACGACTCCGCTCCATCAACGACCACCCTCTGTTCCTACC
This sequence comes from Bathynomus jamesi, assembly GCA_023014485.1. NCBI lineage: Eukaryota > Metazoa > Arthropoda > Malacostraca > Isopoda > Cirolanidae > Bathynomus > Bathynomus jamesi. The sequence continues at coordinate 592,268 of JAJOZX010000009.1, read as the reverse complement.
TCGCAACCACTCTTCTAGCCAATTTATTACTACACCCTGATTCCATGAGCCTTAGTTTTTTCAATGAGTCTTTTGTGCGGCACGGTGTCAAACGCTTTTTGAAAATCTAAATACACTACATCAACCGCCCGATGTCTATCGTAAACGTCAACCACGCTTTGGAAAAATTCTAAAAGATTAGTTAAGCAAGGTTTGTTTCGCCTAAATCCGTGCTGAGTATTTCTAACTAGCTTATGGAATTCTAAGTGTTCGACTATACGATCCCTAATTATTGATTCCAGTAGTTTACCTACAACAGACGTTAAACTGATTGGCCTATAATTTCCCGCCGCACCTTTATCGCCTTTCTTAAAGATAGGTGTTACGTTTGCTAACTTGAAATTATCTGGTACGCACCCCTCGGAAATAGACGCATTAAAAATCTTTGTTAGCGGCACAACAATGCTATCTTTTAATTCTTTTAGTTGTATGGGATATATGCTATCCGGACCCGGTGATTTACGTGTTTTCATTTTATCAATATAGCGCATTACCTCCCCTTCACTAACGACAATATTATCCAAAATATTACCAATATCAAAAGGTATTATGTCTATGACCGTAGGGATATTCGTTACATCTTCTATAGTAAAAACTGACGTAAAAAATTCGTTTAGCAAGGTAGCCATTTCCTTGTTTTCAGAATCTAGATCTCCGTTTACATTTTTCAATGGACCCAAGACACTTTTTACTGGATTTCTATTATTGACGTATTGAAAGAATCGCTTGGGGTTTTCTTTACCGTCACGAGCTATGGAGATTTCAAATTCGCGCTTGGACTTTTTTATTACACTTTTCGCTTCACGCCTCAGAGAGATGTAGTTGTTTCGTAACAACAAATTGCTTTTATCGCACTTATGTTGCCTATAAGCCCTATCTCTACTCTTTATAATGTCTCCTACTCTAGAAGTAAACCACAAGGGCTTGTTGTTTACTTTCGCACGCTTAATTTTGTACGGTACACATTCCTCATTTATAGTCCTAAATACTGTTTCAAACGATTCCCACATTAGTTTTGCGTTGGAGTTCCCCATCACGTTTCCCAATTGACGTGTGACAATTTATCTCGAAATTTACAAAAGTCTGCGTGCTGGAAGTTAGGAATTTTAGTCGAGTTAGTTGGTTTCGAGTGACTTACTGAGAGGACAAACTCTACCATATTGTGATCGCTATTGCTTAACGGTTCTATTACTTGAAGATCAGTAATTAGCCTATCATCCGTAGTTATTACTAAATCTAAAATACTGTCCAACCTCGTAGGTTCCCCAACCTTTTGACTAAGAAAGCTATCCTCGAGAAAATTAACTAAACGATTACCTTCCGCGTCTCCCTGCATTGTATCGTAATTCACGTTGGCGCAATTAAAGTCACCCATAACTAAAGCCTGCTCACTACCGATTATTCTCTTTAGTTCACGATATAACGCTTCGTCCGTATCAGCTGTTTGATTAGGGGGCCTACATATAACCGCAACAAGAAGTTTGAAGTCGTTTAATTTAAGTTCTGCTATAGTCGAATCTATCGGTTCTGGAATTGAGTGCTTTACTTCTATACGTTCGCAATATTATCTTTGATATACAACATAACACCGCCTCCTCGCCTACCTATTCTGTTTTTAACAAAAAGTCTATAACCTTTAATTTGATACTCCCCTACAAAGTCACGTGTTTCAGTGCTAAGCCACGATTCGTTTATCGCAATTAAATCATAGTCTTTACAAGCAATTAAAGAAAAAAATTCATTTATTTTATTTCGTAGGCTACGAGCATTTAAGGATAGAACCTTCAAATTGCTTGCAATTACGACACCTTCGCGAGCGCAGGGGAAACTTGTAGAATTTACGCTGGGACCGTTCGAGTTACGGCAGCCTGAAAAGAAGAGACAGTATTATGAAATAGTCTTCCTAAACGCGCAGCTCCTACGTCATTAAGATGAAGTCCATCTTCGAGGAACAAGTCCCTCCTGCCGTAGAAACTGTTCCAAAAATTCGCATAATGCACTCCTTCCTGTTGGCAAAGAGACTTTAGGTTATTGTTAATATAGGTCGCCTTGCTGTAGAAATCGTTACGTTGGATAATTCGAGGAAGTATACCTATTAAGACAATCTTATTAGTTTTCTCCTTTAGTCGCTCTATTAAGTCCCTGTACCTAGCCAGCAGTTCTTCCGATCTAGAATTTAAAACGTTATTAGTACCGACATCAATAACATACGTTGTGTCCTCGGCGGTACCGTCTGTAAAATGGTCAACACTATTAGTTATATCCTCCACCCTTGCACCAGGGTAGCAGTAACGGCGCCTACGACGAGGGTTTCTCCCACAGAATTCCTCGAGCTGCCCTCGAACAATGGAATCGCCAACGAGTCGTATTTCCGGTTCATCAGCATCTTCGAAACCTAAAACAGAAAACTTATTGCTTGTTATTACTGGTAGACAAGTCTTTGCTTTTCGCAATGGGGCTCCATTTCGCACTCGAACGAAGGATTGGGAACTAGGGGAAGAGAGAGGCTATTAATACTATTTATATTATTAGTAGAAACTGAGGCATGAGGGGTCGTAACTGGAGTCTCAAGGGAATCCAATTTTGCCGTCAGAAGCATCACGCTTTCTTGAAGCCTCACCCTGGCCTCCCTCTCACGGTCTAATTCGTTCCTCAGGACTTCCATGCTTGAGCACCACCTGCAAACTAATTGTTCATTATTATTAGCCATTGTAAACGCGTAACTAGCAATTTTCACGATTTTCACATGCGAAAAAGGAGGTGTTGCACTTGTCACAAAAAAAATTTGTTTTCATTTTTGAATTTAGGGAGGTCAATTGTACAAAACCTGAAATGTGCCTCTTGATCCGTTACACTTTGCCAATGACGCTACACGCTAATATATATATATATATATATATATATATATATATATATATATATAACATATTGATGAATAGGCTTCAAATTTGTATGCATTTAAAAATTGTTAAATATGCTTGCAAATACGCAGCCAAAATGTTCGAAATATGCACTTAAATATGTTCTTTTAAATAATCAATTAATCACCTTTCGAGTTAAATGTTATGATTTTTAAGGCATTTTATGATTGAAAGATGCATAACATTTATTCATTTGAGGATAAAACAATGCACATTTTGAAAAGAAACTCACTCGAAAAATAAAGCAAAAAAATGCAGTTAGATACACGAGAATGGGGGAAAAACCCTCTTCTAAACAAAATAACACAATATACTGTGTATATATAATATATATATATATGTATATATATATATATATATATATATATATATATATATATGTATATATATATATATATATATATATAGCACAAGGACACTATATCTACAAACAAACAGGGTTGCACTTTATGACAACGTGATGCAATAAATCCTTATCGGCAAGGATATTTTTGTATTGCATGAAAACTCTTTCAGCATCACTAGACACTATTGGTACGTATTCTAACTTACGAATGTCCGCAATATCAAGATTTCCAACAGTGTCATCAATACCAGCGGATTAACTTACAGGCTTTGTACAATGATTTGTTCCAGCCACGTGTTTTATTAAATTGTTATCATGACATTAGAACAAAAACTAATAATTTCATGATTATTTCCCAAAATATGCATTTTTAACAAAAACCTTCAAATATGCACTTTCGCTCAAAAATACTTAAAGTAGCCATTTGCATATGCGCGTATACAAATATGCAAAAATCCGAATCCAGTGATGAACTGCTGTCGATGAATCAACCCCTGATTGTCGAACCTATGGTGACAGGTTAACTTCGAATCAGCAATCATCTGAAATGACACAAATTCCGAAACCTATATCGAAATAGGGTTCAAAATAATTCATGATCAAAATTTATTGATCAGTAAATACAAAAACAGCAATATATATATATATATATATATATATATATATATATATATATATATATATATATATATGCATTTAACTGCAATGACCACGCAGTATATAAATGAATAGAAACGACGTAATAAGGAGCGTCTCTGCACACGGGAAGAGAAATAACGAATAAATGAAAATGAGGCGAACCGCCCGGGAATCGAACCCAGGGCCTTCCAATTGCCGGTTGGAAGGCCCTGGGTTCGATTCCCGGGCGGTTCGCCTCATTTTTCATTTATTCGTTATTTCTCTTCCCCGTGTGCAGAGACGCTCCTTATTACGTCGTTTCTATTCATTTATATACTGCGTGGTCATTGCAGTTAAATGCACATATTCACGATTTGCGAGGGTGCCCTCTCAGGGCATTGGTTTCTGCCCTATGTAGGAGAATTTCGATTTATGATTGATCGAGGTCCGTGGTGTAATGGTAGCGCATCCAACCGGCAATTGGAAGGCCCTGGGTTCGATTCCCGGGCGGTTCGCCTCATTTTTCATTTATTCGTTATTTCTCTTCCCCGTGTGCAGAGACGCTCCTTATTACGTCGTTTCTATTCATATATATATATATATATATATACAGGGTGTCCCATAAGTCCGGCATCATAGGAAAAATAATAAAAAAGGCAAAACAAAAGCTTTTATTTACAGAACGTGCTCAATATGTCCACCATTGTTTTCAGTACACAAATTCAGACGTGATACCCAGTCAGCAAGCACACGGTGAATGATGTCAGGAGTAATGGTGTTACATGCCCCAATAATGCGCTGCCGCAAATGTTCAACACTCCTAATTTTCTCTGCGTATACCAGCGCTTTCAAGTGGCCCCAGAGATCTTCCTTGAGCATACGTAGGTAGGTGCCTCCAGTGACATGTTCATCGCAAAAGAAGGGGCCTATGATGCGATCCTTCCAAATGCCACACCATACCATCACCCGAGATGCGCCTTGTTCCTTTGAAGAGGTATACCAGTGAGGGTTGTTTTGAGACCAGTAGCGGGTGTTCTGTCGATTTACCTCACCATTTCCATAAAAAACAGCCTTGTCACTGAACAGAATGGTGGATGGGAAATTGACATCCCAAGCATAGACATTATGGCCTATAGACAGAAAAATATGAATTATGGTTTGTAGAAATAGAAAAATATGAATTTCTCCTATGATGCCGGACTTATGGACACCCTATATATATATATATATATAATATATATATATATATATATAAATATATGATGAATAAAACCACGAAAGAAAGGAAACACAGAATGATGGTGGTCAAGCGCTTTCGTCTAATGACATCCTCAGGATGTGTTCCTGAGGATGTCATTAGACGAAAGCGCCTTGACCACCATTCTGTTTCCTTTCCTTCGTGGTTTTATTCATCATAAATATTTTTCACGTGTTACTTTCGTGAAATAATTTTCATATATAATATATATATATATATATATATATATATATATATATATATATGAGTATCCCCATATTTCAAAAAAATTTATTTCGTAAATTCTGCTTGCACTTTATTTTATGTACATTTGCGCTCATTATTCTTAGGACACTCTTGAGAACAGATAGCGACACCCGGCATATATTTGTTGTGTGTACAACAAACGGTTGTAACATTTCATGAAGGACACTCTTGAGAACAGATAGCGACACCCGGCATATATTTGTTGTGTGTACAACAAACGGTTGTAACATTTCATGAATGAAACTTTTTTTGTGATTACCCCTTTTGGTTAATCGCCAAATGGAAACTACCCCCCTGCAAAAAGCACAGGAAACTTCATTTTACTGAACATAAGAATAATTATTAAAATTTTATAAACATAATACTTGTATATTTCTATATATACACAGTGCCTTATGTATAAGTTAAAGACACATGATATTGGTAATAGAATGGGTACAGCATTACATAGGAAGCAAGCAAAACGCGTCACCACCAACTATTAGTCTATTGCGTGAATGGCCTCTTTTTTTGGAATGGTTGCGAATTGAATATGCTTCTGTACCACATCGACCACAGGAAGTCATAGACAACAACGGTGGCTGGACAAGATATTAAATTTGTTGTGTTCATGTATAAAATATGTCTCAAATACAATGGTAATTATGAATGTGTAACACCTTTGCAAAATTGTCAAATAAGCTTATCATCGTTTAAATGGCTCTATGTTTATTGATATGAATCACTGTCAGGGGCGTCCACAGGATCAATTAAGTAAGGGGGCACATCCAAATACAGGGGTGGCACAAATATTTGCGATCTCTAGGGGGCTCCGGAAGCATGTTCCCCCGGGAAATTTTTAAAATTTACGTTGTCTAGGGCAGCATTTGCTACCTTCTGGAGGCAATTAGGAGGGCAAATTATAGGGCTTCAAATACTGAAAAATAAGGATTTTTTTAGACATCCTTTGTATGTCCATGATATTAGGGTGAAACCAGATGCACAATAACTTGGTAGATATACAAGTTTATTATTCTTACGTAATATACATATAAATAATTGTCATGGGACTGAGAAGGTTACTGAAGACAGTATTCAGCTCTTTAAGTAATGTACGAGATATCCTTCCTAACGATCTCGTAGTCGCGTTCTCCACAACAAATTTTACATGTTTTAATTTTAATCACAGGATTTTCTCTTCATATCAACAATATGGGAAATTATACAATATTAATAATATATATAGTAAATATCTTCAAATATTATGACTGGATTTTGGGTTTATGATAAAATCTATCTGTAAGCAGTTGACGAAAAAACGAGGGGGCTTGGCCCCCTGGTGCCCCCTCGTGTGGACGCCCCTGATCACTGTTATAGTTTTATTTTCAGTAATTCTCTCCTTTGAGGTGAGAGATCGCCAAAAGTCAAGAGTCACAGCTGCAGTAGTTCAACACTTAAGTTGTAACATGGAACTTATTAATACAAAACAATTATATGCATTTATGATGCTGCCTCATTACAAAATATTCTTCGTTTCTAAATAATATTTCTCTCACTGACTCTTTATTGCTATATCAGTGTTGCTGATCTAGAAATAGCATTTGCTCCGGATATAACAATGCCATACCATTATTATCCATTCAGCTGTTGTCCATTTGCCAATTGGAAGATATTCAAAGCAGTGACGTATGAAACCTACAGATACCCATCAATCTAGTAATGTTATAATGTTATTAAAATTTAATATGCATCAAAACATTGTTTTTCATTCATAAACCGCCTATATATACGTATTTATATATATCAGGTTTTTGCTCTTTCTTTGTTATAACAAAATAATATCTGAATCTATGTTCAATATTAAATGTAAATAAATAAATAAATAAATGAATCAATTTGGAATTTGCTTAGGGCGCAATAATGCCTACCAACGGCTCTGTTTTCATACATTGTTCAGGATGACAGGCTTGACAATACCATGACCACTGTCATCACGTCCGAAGGTTTTTTTTTTTAGTTTTTACAAGACCATTTTTTATTCACTTCATTGACATCCTCTTTGTTAATATATATCCCCTTCCTGAATTTATATTTAATTATTCATTTATGTTTCCTTAGTAATATGTAAACCAGAGTGATCAATGTAAATAATTATGTTCTAAAGACATTTGACAATGAGTCAACTAACCAATCACTGCTAAACCCCAGATTCATTCATGAAATGTTACAACCGTTTGTTATACACACAACAAATATATGCCAGGTGTCGCTATCTGTTATCAAGAGTGTTCTACGAATAATGAGCCCAACTGTACATATTGCCTCAACATGCGCTTCGGTCGTGCAGTGATTAATATCGCTGACTACGAATCCACCGTACCTGGGCTCGATTCCTGCCGAAAGCAGGCGGCGTGCAGCTTACGTAGCTGTTCATCCTTCCATACAATCAAATTTGGTTGGTAGATAAATGGGTACCCTGGGTGGCCTAGTGGTTAAGAAGCTGCGCTGCTGATCGGGAGGTCGTGAGATCGAATCCAAGCAAAGACTATGTAATTTCTGACGACCCGTGCTGGATCGTGGTTCGCATTCCACGTTAAGTTGTAGGTCCAAGTTCAAGCAACAAGTCTGACCTTCGTCAGAATGAACAATTCAGATGGAAGCAAAAACAAGGTTACTGTTGCATCAATAATACATAATTATTAATTCGCAAACTTTCATAAGTATCAATCGCGCTCTTTATATATGCAAAATAGCTCCCACCAAGATTCCAATCCGAGACCTTTGACTATGAGTTGCGAGCTTTGACTACTTGGCTGCAACGAGATAAAAGTTAATATAACTTGGCACATATTTCATAATCCGAGGTAAACACTAAATGCTTTCACGTTCAAAAGTACTTCTACGTGTTATTCCTCTTGCAGGCAACGTCCGTGTTGCTCAGTGGGTAACACCGTTTCCCTATAACCGAAGTCAAATCACTGAGGTCGGGGGCTCGACTCCCGATGGTGCTGGTAGTAATAATCAAGGAGTTAGCGCAATGGATCACATTCGTCTGACCTGAGCACTGTGGTAGTGTTTGACCCTCCAAACTGATTATTATTAACGCCTTTGCAAACACTTACAACAATGACAATATTTCGTTGAAATCGCTTTGGTATAACACAAGACTAACATTTACATGGAAATAATACGCATGAACACATGCGCATTTTGCACCCTCATGTTATAGGAAAGATATATGGATGAAATGTCAGTGGCTTGAGTGAAGGGGGGTTTACACGTAAAATTACTTCCGGGCGTGAAAGCGCTAGTTTCCTCGGGAGATGAAATATGCACCAGGTTGCGTTTGCTTTTATCCAGTTGTAATCAAGTGGTCAGCGCCCGTGACTGTTTGTAGGAGGTTCGAGGTATGATTTTCTTATATATATATATATATATATATATGAAATGAAAATGAAAAGGTTTATTGGCAGACTATAGTCCATATGACAAATATTATTAATACAGTGACAGTGCATATACTAAGGATAGAAATATATACAATTGATTAGAAATAATACTGCACTGTCGAAGTTAAGTGGAGCTACAGACAGACGTTTTCGTACCAAGAAGTCCATAGCTTAGAGCATGGGTCGGGGAACTTTTTGGGGTATTACCCAAAAATCTATTTGAGTAAAATGAAATTACCCCCAGACTTCAAAGTAAACAAAAACAAGCCAATTGCTCTTAAAATTGTTGCATATGGTATACAAAAAATTCAAATTAAAAAAATGTTTATTGGATCCATTATTATGGAGAAATAAAAAAAAGCCACACATGCTGGCATAAGAATAGCGCACAAACAAAATTAGTAAAAAGGATTGAAGAACTGAAGAATTTCATTCAAAACATCTCCACTTCAGGTTTTGGAAAAATGATGCTGTTTCATTTTTGATACAACAACATCAAAATCAGGACGTAAATTCGTAATATTCTAAAATTTAGAATAACGCCACATTTATGTAACAAAATAAAATAAAAATATACGAAAAAAATATCAGCACAAAGTGTCAAGCACTAAAAGCACCTCTTCGTTTCATGATATCATACACACGACTGAGGCTCTGAGGGAAGTCTCTCATACCGCACGCATTACCCCAAAAATTTTTAAATTTACCCCCATTTGGAGTAATTTACCCCTGTTCCCCGACCACTGGCTTAGAGGATAAATGGCAGGACTCATGGATAGCTTGGATGATCGGGTTGGTTGATTTTTTAATTCTTTGCATTAGACTGTATTGAGCACGTCTTGTTACCTCCGGGAAGCTCGGGACATTGCGGTAGCAAACATTTGCGAAGCTGAGCATCTCGGGGGCAATTTATGTAAGAGTCTAAAAGACCTGTTGTACAGCAAATTTAGGGTTCTGCCAGAACCTTTTTTATAATTCACCCAGAGTTGCTGACTGTATATATTACTGCAGAAAGTACGAAAGAGTGTGTCTTTAGCTTCACTTGTACAGAAACGAAAGTTCCTTATGGTCATATTCGCTTTAGCACACAGGCTTCGAGATTCTTTTCTTATATCCGAGTCATCACTCAAGGAGCTGGTAATAGTTTGACCCAAATACTTAAACTCTTGTACGTCCTCAATTACTTCATCATTCATTTTAAACCTTATATCAGCTGGCTGATTACAGCTTTTAGGATGAAATTGCATAACCTTAGTTTTGTAACATTAAAAAGAATATAATGTTTTTGCGAATACACTTCGCAGACATTTAGTAGCCGATCCAGACCTTTAACAGAGGGACTTATTAACACCATATCATCGGCATAAACTAAGTTATTTATCCTTGTGTTATCTATACAACATCCCACTGTTACCTCATTAAGTGAAGCAATTAATCCGTCAATATACACATTAAACAGCATAGGGGAGAGCAAGGAGCCTTGTCTCACCCCGCAAGAGGAGCCAAAACACTCGGATAGTACATTGCCCCACCTAACAGTGAAAGATTGGTTGGAATACCAAAATTTCAATATATTTAATATGTACATGGGAACCTCCCTGTCTTCTAGTTTTGCAAATAAAATATTGTGGTTCACCCTATCATATGCCTTACTTATATCAAAGAAACAGCTATAAATGGTTGAATTACTGTCAATGTATTTAGATATACAGGGTGGGCCGTAAGTTTCCATACATAGGAAAAATAAACATTTTTTTATGGACAACCATTTTTATTTATATAATATGCTCTACATGGTTGCCATTGTTTTGAAAACACATTTCAATACGTGTTCCCCACTGTTGATGAACACGCATTAGCACAGTTGACGTTATGCTTGTAATGGCGTTGGTGATACGTTCCTTTAGATGATTTATGTCTCGTATCTTTTCCTGATACACCATGGCCTTCAAGTGCCCCCAAAGATAGAAATCAAGGGGGGTGAGATCTGGGGATCTGGGAGGCCACTCCACAGGACCACGCCGACCAATCCAAGCATCCGGAAACTGCTGATCCAAATACCGACGCACGTGAAGACCATAATGAGGTGGAGCTCCATCTTGCTGGAAGTAAACTGGGAAGTTACCTTCCTCGTTTAGCAGGGATGGGAAAATCTCTTCTTGCAACATGTTAAGATACCTTTCGGCATTAAGATTTCCACTGACAAAAATTGGTCCAATAATTCTGTCACCCCATATCCCGGCCCACACCATCACTTTACCGGCACTTGCATCTTCGTCGGACTCAGCCAGTTAGGGTTAGCATTACTCCAATAACGTATGTTTTGCCGATTAACCTCTCCATTGACGTAAAAATTTGCTTCATCAGTAAACAAGATCTTACGTCAAACGCATATTCTTAGGGTATCTGAAACATAAAAACAAACGTTTAATTTTTCCTATGTATGGAAACTTACGGCCCACCCTGTAGTTTCTTTAAGTACATAGATACAGAGGTCAGTTGAGTGGGACCTTTTAAAGCCAAACTGATTAGGAGATGTCCATAGGAAATCATTTAATCGGAGTAACAAGAGTTTTTCTAGTAGTTTCGAGAAGCAGGAAGCGACAGCAATAGGCCTGTAATTATTGCTGGACAGAATGTCTCCGTACTTATTTTTGACCAGGGGCAAGATATATACCCTCATGAACTCTGCAGGGATATAGCTATGAGCAAGCATGGCTGATAGGAGCAATGATATATGCAGACATACTACGTCATTTGCATATTTTAAATGCTCATTCGATAAGTCATCTACCCCTGACCCAGAACCAGTCTTTAACTCTTTAATTAACCTCTTTACTTCAGAAAATGATATCAAAATATTTTCCCGTGTCCCTCCCACAATCGTTTCGCTGCAATCTATCTTAAGATTATCCCTACTCACACTGTTAAGAATGTTAGAGTAGTGGTTTTTCCACAGCTTTGCAATTTCATCCTCCCCCGACACCCCATCGATTGTCGGGGGGAGGACATTTTTGACACCCGTTTGGTTCTTAACAAATTTCCAAAATTTGTTATTATCGTTATATATATATATATATTACTTTTTAAAATTACCTTATCTCCGAGATTTTCTTTATTAACATTTACTGTAGTATAGTTTCCATTAAACATATAATAATGACGTCTGAAATGTCAAAGGCTTTAAATAGGAGATTACGCTAAAAGAACATTCGTTCAACAAAGGAAAATAAATGCCATAAAATAAGAAAATTCTGCGCTTCTGCGTTTGTAATTTTAAAGAATTTATTTCTATTCTATTAAAGGCCATTTTATTAGAATAGATTCAAGGAAAACGATTCTTTCTTTAGAATTCTGAATGCTGAAACGACCCTAATATTTGCCATCTTGAAACGATCTCAGTTTTATGCGAAATTGGGAGCTAGCACTTAAATTAACAGTATAATATATATATATATATATATAATATATATATATATATATATATATATGAAAATTATTTCACGAAACTAACACGTCAAAAATATTTATGATGAATAAAACTACGGAGGAAAGGAAACACAGAAAGGTGCTCAAGCGCTTTCGTCTAATAACCTCCTCAGGAATATTTTAGTACTTCCACTTTTCCCAGGCTTTTTAGGTATTGCTAATGTACTTAAACTTTTGGATATTAATGTAGTATTTTCATATAACAATATTGTGAAAAATATCATATTAAAAAATAGCCCTACCAATAATTCAGGCATTATCTATAAAATAGGTTGTAAAGAATGTGATTCCTTTTACATTGGTCAGACGAAAAAGGATTTGCACGCGCGTGTAAAACAGCATCAATATTCCGTTGGAATGGGACAGTCGTCCAGTGCCCTTTTTGTCCATTTGTCAGAGTTAGCCCACTGTATTAATTGGAATAATGCTTCAGTTTTGTTTCACTCAAGCAACATTGTTTATAGAAATATTCTTGATTCTGCTATTATCCAACTTACAAATAACTTTAACATGAGCGAAGGTCTTTTTCAACTTGATCCTTTTGTTTTGAATTCGTTCAGAACGGATTTAGACAAGAAGGGCAGAGTGCTAAAACTTTGGTAGTTTTTTCTTATAAATTTGTATGCTCCTCTTACAATTTTTATTTTTAAATTTATTTTTTATATTTTTATTTAATTTTCTTTTTAAATTTTTTGTGACCTATATATCATTCAGGCATTATCTATAAAATTGGTTGTAAACAATCCATTTGATCTTGTGTTGAATTCGTTCAGAACGGATTTAGACAAGAAGGGCAAAGTGCTAAAATTGGTAGTTTTCCTTACAAATTTGTATGCTCCTCCCACAATTCTTATTTCTATATTTATTATGTAATATATATATATATATACATATATATATATATATATATATATATATATATATATATATATATATATATATATATATCTATATAAACTTTTGTGACCTGTATATAGTCTCGAACTCTTTATTTACTGAGGATGTCATTAGACGAAAGCGCTTAAGCACCTTTCTGTGTTTCCTTTCCTTCGTGGTTTTATTCATCATATATATATATATATGTTAACCCCTCCGTCAATGGCCTTAGGAGGTTCGAAGTTGACGAGGGTTCTGGTTAGGTGGCAGCAACGGATTTGTTACTCTGGAGTAGCTGGTACCGTATAGAGAATCGCAGTAGTTTCTCTTAAACTACTCTCCGATTTCTTCTTGTAAGGGATCGGAGGATTCCATGGAGCTTACTAAATTCTCTGAAGGTTCCCCGATTCTTCTTGTAACGTAGCGGGAAATTATTTTTCTCTATTTAAGACTAAGTTCTCTGAAGAGAGCAAGGCTCGAAGGAGAAGACAAAGATATTCTCTTACTGTAGTTTATTGCTAAAATGTTGCAGGTAATGCTCAGTCTCTAAGTTAGATCAGACAAATCAGAATGAACACTGGAGAAATTTTAAAGTTTATATACTAAATTTTTGATGAAATCATTATTATTTAATGCTGACCTATTTTGTTTTTTATTCTCAATAGACTGAATTATTTTGCAAAATATTTAAAGATAAGGTAAACATTTTAGCTGTAGCAATGTCTAGACAGAAAAGCAAGATATTTGAAGATATTTTTGTTTTAAACCGCATATTGACAGATCTGATGTTATCATGATCTGCCAAGTTAACTCAAATTGGAAATTGAAATATGCATTTTATTATGAATTACAATTAAACATGCATATGACCAAAATTAAACGCTTAAAACTTAAAATTAAGTGTTAAACAAGACATGACTTCATCTTTTACAACGAAGAGAGAATGTATACAGGAAATAAACATTGCAGAATTTAACAAGATTACATTATTAAGCCAAATCTAAAAATAATTATGAAGTAATTTAAAAAGAAGTAATTCACCAATTATTCAGCAAAAATAAAATAGAAAGCAAAAAAAAATTTATTCGAACTGTGTCAGCGTTATGCGAGTTCTTATATTCATATAAAAATGAATATAAGAATATAAATATGTATGAATATAAGAATTATATGAATATAAGAATATATGAATAGAGGAACTATTCATTGTTCATTTTTACAGGGCTCTCCCTTCTAGAATGATATTAATACAATAATATAACATCTTAACTAATTCTAACGATGATAACACTGGTCAACAAAGATTTTTCATCTGAGTAAAATTTGTGGTGGCTGGATAGCATTTTTCACGCTAATTCCAAAACTGCATTCAGATTTTTTCTAGCACGTATAGTTTTCAAGATGAAGGCATATATATAACTACACAGATTTAACCATTTTAAATAGGCAAAATACTAATATTTCAACATTTGATTGTGTTTATTTTATTGTGTTTTTTAGTTTATTCATCTTATTTATTTCAGTTATCTTAATTATACATCTTATGTATTTCAGATGTGAGCTTTTACGTCTAGCAGCATTGTGATTCAGGCAACAACGCCGTGCTTTGTGTCAAAAGATCAGTCCAGTCCAAGAACTTGTTGTGTCAAGTTGGTGTACATTTTTTTGAATTTATAGTTTGCTCAGGTCAGTCAACATGCCTCGACAATGTAAGAATGACCCCGACAAGTTCTGTTTCGTATGCGGCCAGTTGACAACTAAAACACAGCGACGAAGTATTACAACCGACATTAAGAAAATATACAAGCTATACTTTGGTTGCCATCTAGGTGACCAAGATAAACCATGGGCGCCACATCAAATCTGTTCTGGCTGTTCAAATGGATTACGTGATTGGCTTAACAAAAAGAAAGCTTCAATGCCATTTGCCATACCCATGATATGGAGGGAGCCGAGAGATCATCATGAAGACTGTTATTTTTGTAGTGTGAACTTAATGGGGTTTTCTGCCAAGAACAAACACCAGATTGTATATCCAAACTTGGATTCAGCACGTAGACCAGTAAAACATGATGAAACATTGCCCATTCCAATTCCCCCAAGTGATAGGCTAGATTCTATCATAGATGACATGGAAAGTGATGAAGGTGCAACTGGCGTTTCCGGACCATCTACAGAACCAGAGTACACTTTTGAAGGTAGACATTTAGAGCCTAAAAAGTTAACACAAGGACAGTTGAATGATCTTGTTAGAGACTTATCGCTGTCTAAAGAGAAATCAGAGCTTCTCGCCTCAAGACTAAAGGAGAACAATTTACTTGAGAACAATGTTCGTATTAGTTACTACCGAAAGCGGAATTTTGAATTAACAGCATTCTTTTCAGTAGACGGTCCTCTCTGTTATTGCCATGACATCAATGGACTATTTACAGCCATATCTCAGACGTATGTGGCATCTGAGTGGCGCCTCTTTATTGATTCGTCGCAGAGAAGCCTGAAAGCAGTTCTTTTGCATAATGGTAATATAATGCCATCCATCCCCATTGCCCATTCCGTCCATCTAAAAGAGAATATGACAATATGGATATACTACTTAAGGCAATCAAATACGACAGTCATCAATGGAATGTTTGTGGAGATCTAAAAGTTATAGGAATGCTTATGGGTATGCAGTCAGGATTCACAAAATTTTGTTGTTTCCTTTGCCTGTGGGACAGTCGCGCCACTATAGAACATTACACCAAAAGTGACTGGCCACTTAGGTATACATATGTCCCAGGGATAAGCAATGTCCAGTCTGTCCCTTTAGTGGATCCCCAAAAGATCTATCTGCCACCTCTTCACATTAAACTTGGTTTAATGAAGAATTTTGTTAAAGCAATGGGTAAAGTCAATTCTGAAGGGTTCCAATACCTTTCAAGGAAATTTCCGAAGGTTACTGCAGCAAAATTGAAGGAGGAATTTTTGTTGGGCCACAAATAAGGGAGGTTTTGAATGACACTGAATTTGAAAAAGTCCTAAGTCCGCTGGAATTGAAGGCTTGGCTGACGTTCAAATGGATATGTGAAAACTTTCTTGGAAGCAACAAGTCACCTGCGTATAAGGATGGAGTCAAGAACCTCCTTGATGCCTTCAAAGAAATGGAGTGTCGAATGTCGTTAAAAATTCACTTCCTGCATTCCCACTTAGATTTCTTTCCTGAAAACCTTGGTGCAGTGAGTGACGAGCAAGGAGAGCGCTTCCATCAAGATATTCAGATGATGGGGAAGCG
Source organism: Bathynomus jamesi (assembly GCA_023014485.1). Lineage (NCBI taxonomy): Eukaryota > Metazoa > Arthropoda > Malacostraca > Isopoda > Cirolanidae > Bathynomus > Bathynomus jamesi. The sequence continues at coordinate 575,776 of JAJOZX010000009.1, read as the reverse complement.
CTACCAAGGATATTGGAATGAAAGCATGATGGCGGACCATTGTTGGATGCTGTATCGTGACAATCCAAGCCAAATTTACAAAAGGAAATCACACTCACAGCGCTTTTAATAAAATAATGTATATATTCTTTATTTATAAGTACATTGAATAAGGTATATGATGTATTTGTTGTTTAGCATTCCTAAGTGTGATCTATACATCCATAAATTTTCTTATAGCAATATCAAAAACTTAAAAATATAAAAACCAATGTATCTATATAACTATACGTGCTAGAAACAAAATAAAACCAGATTCGGAATCAGCGCGAAACATGCATTAAGAAAAGTGTGATCATGTTTGTGATGAGAAAAAAAAGTTTCATTTTGTTGGCCAGTGTAATTAATGGTTTTTTATAATACAGATTTATATACAACACATGGGTTGGGGTGGTTATGTCTAGTTCACGTGGTCGTGCATAAATAGTTTTACATCGTTCGGTGTCTCTTGTTTTCCTTCGTTCCAAGAATGATCTTTTTACGACAAATATACCGACGATAATAGCACACACAATAATGATACTAACGGCAGATGTTGAAAAAATTGTTACAGGTTATAGTATATGTACTGTAAAAGGTTATTCTGGTTATCATCTGAAATTTTAAAACGACTCAATTGATCATTCCATTTAGGAGCATGAAGTTCGGATAGGATGGTTACCGGCTTCATGGAGAGATTTAAGATTTCTATAACGAGTTTAAATTTAGTTTGCGACGGGAAGGGGTACGAGTCATTAATGGTAACCTTATAAGGGTTGTATATTTGGAAGGTTTTTGAACGTAAGGAACAACCAATTGGTAGACGGATAACAGTAGGTATTTTGATGAGGGAATAATTTGACGGAAACTCGAAAGTAGCGGTAGTACTATTCGCGAAAGAAGCCCAGATGTCTGGTCCAATTCGGAGATGACTGGTTTTAGAGGAATGGAATTTCGTGAAAGAACATACCGGGGCATGACGGTCACGGATTAAGTCAATAAAGCAGGACCTAGTGGTTGGAAGAATTACTGGTTTGAGTGGGGGCAAACGAGTTGCTTGTTCGTTTGGGGGAATCTGCAATGCCGGACCTCGCTACCTGACATCATAGAATATGCTGAAAGATCTTTGGTTAGGAAAAGGTAAGGTGGTACTGTGGGTAAATACAATCGATAGAGATTAGAATTGTTTTGGTAGGGTGTTGGGAAAGGGTCACATTTGTATACGTCATAAGTGAGTACATCGAAAAATGGTACAATCATGAGGTAAGTGTAGGGGCGTGGTCCATGTACAGTCCAGGTGTATTCTAGAAATTGGGGGTAATTAATATGGTTGATTGGAAATATGGGTGATAATTTTAATTGTGTCTGAGAAGTGTGCATGAAGGACTGAAGTGTATCCCATGGTATTAGTGAGGAAAGAGTGATTTTGCTATGGGATAGCTGGGTCGCACGCAAAACTTTGGAATGAATCGTAATTATTTGTTGCAAAATATTTATCGATTAGGGTTACTTGTAGGTTAATTATTTCTACTAATTCTAGATATCTTTCTTGTTCTTTGTATTTAGCTAACAGGGATTCAAGGTATGTAAATTTGTCCGAAGGGGCCTGGAGGAAGCGATTGTTTTCGTGTAGTGACTAAATGGTTTGTTCTAAAATGTGTCCATTATATTGCCGATTCCGCGCGGAGATTCAATTTGAGTTCAATTCTATTAATGTCTTCTCCGGTCGCTAATCCGAATAAACCTTCGAGTATTTTTCCTCCCATATCTATCAATCCCCTTTTATTTCTTTGATTAAATTTTGCTGAGTTTTGTGTTCCAGTTTGTATCTGTGGTAACGCTAATATATCTGATAGGGTGTGTGCTGTAGTTTGAATATTTTTGAATGTATTTTCTAATAGAACGCGACTAATCTGGTCTGTTCCATATGTTTAACAGAACCGTGAATTTTACTTTTGAATGTTTTTTATTGGGTTTTTATCTGAAGGAGATTCGTTTTATGATAATTCTAGCAGTGGGTTACAAATTGATGAAAAGGTCCGCGTGTCCTTTCAAAAATTTACTTTCTGCAAGCTTTTCCATAACAACTCCGGTACAAATTTTAATGCTAGGGTTACAAGAGTAAATAATCTGCAAAATTATAAGGGGAACAATTTTATTAATTTCCACCCGGTGAGGGTGGTGATGGAGGAGATGGTGGAGTTGGAGTAGATGGTGGAGTTCCACTGAGTGATCCTACAGGGCCTGGTTCCGATGGGACTCTCGGTTCTGGGACCTCTTGTTCAGAGAGTGGCTCGAGTACTGATGGTATTACGAGGTACCAATCTTCGTCACGGGTAGTGGTTTCCGCGGTGACCACTTCAGTTTTGTGGTCCCTGCTGGATTTGTTAATACCTTGATCTTTCGAAGGATAGGCGGCTCGAACCCTTGGCAGATGTTTTTTGGGAAGGTGTTGCTCGTCAGCTATCTTCATATTATCAGCGTGAATGATCTTTACTTTGGAATGATCTCGGAGGTCGAGGATTTTGGGTATAATTTGCGATGAACACTTGGCGGTTTCACGCTCTTTATGTAACAGCGCATACCGAAGATTATAGTTTATTGACGGGGATGACGCCTATGTTGGTCTTGCTCTATCTGTTGATTTCGTTGGCCTAGGGCATATCGGATTATGTAAAAAATTTGAAAGATCGTTCAACTAGTTGCTAATTTGCTTTTGCCATCTCGGAAGGTGTTAGAACTGCCGGGTCGATTTGGTCAGGCAAATCAAAAGGTAGCCATTTGTCGGAGTGACATAGGACGAAATGAGGGGTGTCCCCGATGGACACTATAGCCATTGTTGATGGCTGTTTGCACCATGTCTGTTTGCTCCCATATACGGGAGGATGCATCGACAACATGGCGGAAGGCTTCTAAGATCTCCCGATTGTGTTTTTCCATTAAGCCGTTTGCCTGCGGATGGTATGCCACAATGTGTGTGTTTTTAATTTTACACATATTACAGAGTGACTCGAACAGTTTGGAAGTGAAACTAAGGGCGTTATCCGAAATTAGGATGGAAGGAGTAGTATGGTTTTTGATGAAGCGTTCCACTAGGGCGCTTGCCACACTTTCCGAGGTCTGGTTTGGAATGGTAACTACTTCGCTGTAACGCGAGAAGTGGTCCGTAAACACAGTGATGTACTGGTTTCCACTTTGATGTTTTGGGGAATGGTCCAAGTATGTCCATTCCAGTTCTTTGCCATAGCCGTTAAATTCTTGACTCCTCACCAAGTACTTGCTGGCAGTGATTTTTCTTTTTTAAAAAGTTGTATCCGCTTTATTTCTTTTAAATATTTTATAATTTTAAACCATATTAGATATTTTTTCTATGATAGTTTCTCCAGATATGATATAAATATTATTGGGAACTTTGCCTCAAATAATTCTATAGTTATTTGGAAACCTAATAAAGGTGAAGGTATTGTTCTTAGATAAAAATTCTTATAATTAAAAAATTAATGTGGTACTTAATGATTGTACCAAATTTCAAAAAAATAACGGCTTCTCTTCACTCTTATACTCTTAAAACAGAACATAAAATCAATAGATTCTTAAGAAAATTAAAAGATCTTAAAATTATGGCTAATGATTTGCATAACAAATTATATGTATCAGGGTCCGCCCCTAAGATTCTGTGCGGTTTGCCTAAGATGCATAAGACTGGCCTCCATGTTGGACCTATATTTGCAACATACAAGACTCCTTCCTTTGCAGTGAGTAAGTTTTTGCCCCCAATTTTGCATGCGTTGACCACTAATGAATTTACAGTTAAAAATTCTTCTTCATTTGTTGAGAAATCACTCTGTTTATGTGCACATCAATATTTTAGGGCAAGATTTGATGTTGAAAGTTTATTCACGAATATACCCCTTTTGGAGATTAGTGAAATCTGTTTAAAGGGTCTTTTTCAAAATTCTAGTCTTGTTCTTGGGTTATTGAAGCTATGTTTAAAACTTTACTTGAACTTTCTGTTCTTAATTCCTTTTTTATCTTTAACAAATGTTTATTCGAACAACGTGATTGTGTTATCATTAAAACAGTGGATTGATGAATGTCCTCTTAACCTTCGACCGATTCTTTACCGTTATTATGTGGACGATACATTTCTGTTTTTTCGTCATCAATCTCATAGTAAACTTTTTTTTAATTACTGTATTTAAATTCTGAACGTCCAAATATTAGATTCACGATGGAACTTGAAAAAGATAAGTCTGTTTCCTTTTTGGATATTAAATTATTTGGGAAAAATTCTAATTTTGTGTCTTCTGTTTTTCGCAAGCCAACATTCTCCGGGATGAGCTTGAGTTTTTTTAGTTTTTGTCACTTTGGGTTTTAGATCAATGCTATTTAAAATATATTTCAATTGAATGAAAAGTTTTAGTTTCCTTATGTATCAGAGTGAAAAAATACAATATGTCTACAACTTATATATATATATATATATATATATATATATATATATATATATATATATATATATATATATATATATATATATATATATATATATATATATATATATATATATATATATATATATATATATATATATATATATATATATTAATATATATATATATATATATATATATATATATATGGGGTTCCAATAAACCTTAGCCCCCCCCCACCCATGGCCTAAACCATTAGAGGTACAGTAAAACTAAACATACCTTACAAAAGAGAATTTAATCCTGCATTTAATGAGAAACAATTAAAACTTGGTGTTCCCGCCATTGGCTTCCAAGATAGCCTGAATTCGCTTTGGGTAGCTTGCCAAAAGTGACGTGAATAGATCTTGATCGTTACGCAAATTTTCTAAAAGAGTTTCAATGTGTTGCGTCATTGTATCCTTCGAAAATCGATTTGCTGCAGGTTCTTGAAACAAGAGACATTCAACCTTGTCCTTTATAACTGATCCAATGTGTTCACAGACGTTCAGGTCAGGAGAATTTCCTGGCCATTCTTCATTTCCAAAGAAATCGATCTCATGGTTCCGCAACAACTGTTGAGTGGCTAATGCCTTAAAGCAGGGGGCCTTATCGTGCAGAAGTGTGACCTGATCGACATCCATAACATTGTTTGGGTTTCTTAGAAAAGGAATGACATGCTGGGATAGAATAATATCACGAAAATACTGTCCATCCCAACTCTGACCAATTGGCTTCAGCACCCACATGAGTTTCTTTGCAGTGAACAAAACAAACACACCAACACAGTTTGGACTTTTTAATAATTCGCGATAATGTTCATTGTCATCGATTTCATCTGGTGTTGTGGCCCACACTCGATCATTTTGGTAGTTAGGCCGACGTGTTACGTAAACAAAAAATTCATCGGAGACAGCTAAATGCATGAAATCATCCACATCCCAATCTTCAAGATAATGGGCAAACCACATTCTGTCATCGATGTTAAGTTGAGTTTTTCTTGGCTTTGGAAGTTCATGCCAAGGCTTTAAACCTTGCCTATAACGGTACAGTCGAATGATCTCACCACTAAAGATCTTTCCTCTCAACACTTCGATCTCTCTAGAAAGTTTAGCACAGCTGTTTTTCCGCTTACGCGTACCGCTTTCAATGATGTCCTTTGTTTCCTGAGAGAGTGGCAAATTTGGGGGCCCAGATTTGGTTGTATCCATTTCACATTCATCCAAAGTTTTATTCCAATTTCTTTAGACGAAGTCCTCACTTCTTCGCAAGTTTTTGGCAACCCATGAACGTGTTATAAAGGTGGCTCCAGTATCTCGAGCTTCCCGAAATGTTATTGCTCGTATGCGATCTATCACACGTTGCCTCTCCGAATCACCAATTAATTGAGAAGCCATTATATTATCACTTTATCAGCTAGAGTAATTTTAATACCTGCAATAAATAAAGAATTTTATATATTTTTATAATCACTAAAAACTATTTCGATATAAGTAAACATGTAAGCTGCAAATGGGGGGGGGGGGCTAAGGTTTTTTGGAACCCCTTATATATATACAGAAAAAGAAGACGACGATATAGAAGCGATAAAGGCTAACTGAAAGTACTTCTATAATTTCGCAAAAAGAAAGTCGAAAAACCATGCGACTATCGGACATTTAAAAAATGAGAACAGTGCTTTATCTGATGATCTAACAGAAGTATCTGAAATATCAAGAGCTCAGTACGAATCATCTTTCAGTATCCCAAAAATTGACAAATTGATATGCGATAGAAACGCGTTCTTTGAAGAAGAACCACAAGGGGAAAGTATAACGGATTTCGACTTTACGATGGATGATATTACACAAGCCATGGGAAACTAAAAACACACTCAGCGGCAGGACCGGATAAATGGAATGACACACTGATCAAAAACTGCAAGAATGCAATCGCTGAGCTCCTATACTGGATATGGAGACGATCACTAGACACGAGAGAAATACCGGGCATCCTGAAGAGCGCAAACATAGTCCCAATATATAAAGGAGATCGATCCGAGGCCAAAAACTATAGGCCACTGTCGCTTACATCCCATCTCACTAAAATATTTGAAAGAATAGTTAGACAGAAAATCTATGACCTTTTGGAAACTCAGAAAAAATTCAATGATAACCAACACGGGTTTCGGTCAGGCAGATCATGCCTATCACGACTAATGGAACACTACAACAACATTATTGATGCACTTGAAAGCAATGAAAACTATGATGTACTACACACAAATTTTGCTAAAGCGTTCGACAAGTGTGACCACGGCGGCAAGTCGTTACAGTACAAAGAGTATCTTCATCAGAATCAGAGGTCCTCAGCTCAGTACCACAAGGAACAGTATTAGCTCCACTACTCTTCATAATCATGCTAACTGACATAGATGAGGACGTTACCAGAGACAGCACAGTAACATCCTTTGCGGATGACACAAAGATCAGTAGAAAAATAAGAAACCCAGAAGGCATAGGATCTCTACAAACCGACATAAGCAGAATCTAAAAGAGGACGGAAGACAACAATATGAAGTTTAACACCGAGAAATTTCAGCTATTACGGTACGGAAAAAGAGAAGACCTAAAATCCATGGAATATTATAGCCCAAACGGACAGGAAATTCAGAGAAATTCTAGTGCAAAAGATTTAGGGGTTGTAATGACAGATGATGCGAAATTTGAAACACAAAATAAGATAGCAGTAAACAGAGCAAAGAGAATAACGGGACAGATATTGAGAACCTTTAAACGAAGGGATTGGAATGTAATGATTCCTGTACTGAAAACCCTGATCATACCCAAATTGGAATACTGCTCGGTCCTAACATCCCCATGTAAAAAAGAAGACATTAGACAGCTAGAAGGGATCCAGAGAAGCTTCACAGCCAAGATCAATGGGTGCAAAGAACTAAATTACTGAGAAAGTTACGCGAACTAGACCTATATTCACTGGAAAGGAGAAGAGAGAGATACACCATTATTTACACTTGGAAAATAATGGAGAAACTAGTCCCTAATCTTACTCTGAACCCTATAACTCTCCAAACAACGGTGGAAGGTAGAAACGGTAGACTGTGTCGTATTCCCAAATTGAAGGCGAGACAGGGAACATCCTTAACCCTGAAATAAAATGGTTTTGTAGTGAGCGGACCAAAACTGTTTAATCAGTTGCCCAAAGACCTAAGAAACACGAAGGGAGTTGCAGTGGGCATCTTCAAAAGAAGACTAGACGCCTGGCTCAGAACAATCCCCGATGAGCCGGGCGTACCTGGCTTTGTGAGGCGGAGAGCACAAGAATCCAACTCACTACTTCACCAGGCCAACTCGAGAGGAGGGGCGGCAAGCTTGACTTTCGCGAAATGAGAAATCATCGCGCGGAACCTTCGAAAGGTTGAAAGGTAAGATATATATATATATATATATATATTATATATATATATATATATATATATTATATTATTAATATATATATATACATAAAAAAATACGTATATTATCCATTTATTCAGAAGAAATAATATGAAAAGGTAGGCATACATGGTAGGTTTTCTCTAAAATTCAATGTGGGCTCCAACTCTTTCCACCAGCTTCTGGAGCCGCCCAGGAATGGCGTCCACTGACTTTAGCAGGAACTCCGGCGGGATGGAGGACATGACTTCCCGAATTCGGTCCTCCAGTTCTTCCAATGTCCTCGGTTTGGTGCGGTAGACTTCTTCCTTTACCCCCCCAAAGAAAGAAGTCGCATGGTGTCAAGTCGGGGCTCCTGGCTGGCCATTCGCTCTTGTTGTCCGTGAGTGGCTGGATGCCCACTTCCCTGGGCGTTGGATGGGTCGTCGTGGTCCACATCAATGGCCAGCCAGGAGCCCCGACTTGACACCGTGCGACTTCTTTCTTTGGGGGTGGGTAAAGGAAGAAGTCTACCGCACCAAACCGAGGACATTGGAAGAACTGGAGGACCGAATTCGGGAAGTCATGTCCTCCATCCCGCCGGAGTTCCTGCTAAAGTCAGTGGACGCCATTCCTGGGCGGCTCCAGAAGCTGGTGGAAAGAGTTGGAGCCCACATTGAATTTTAGAGAAAACCTACCATGTATGCCTACCTTTTCATATTATTTCTTCTGAAATAAATGGATAATATACGTATTTTTTTACCAATCCAAAATAGGGAGCTACTTTCCGCCCACCCTGTATATATATATATCATATATATATATATATATATATATATATATATAATATCATATAAATAAGTTGTAGACATATTGTATTTTTTCACTCTGATGCATAAAGAAACAAACTTTTCATTCAATTGAAATACATCTTTAATGAAATGAAAATCAAATTCAAACAACTTTACTTAAACAGAATATACCTTGATATAAACTCTATAGCAACCTTTAATTCGCATTGATCAGAATTTTCAAAACATTGTGATCACAACGATTCAAAGCAAACTGTACATGAGCACCTAATATTAAGTACTGTAGTAGTCAGTCCTTCACATTTAACATTCACATATAAATGATGAAATAGTATTATGTTTCCATTGTTACTAAAGTCATTTTATTCCTCTCTACAGATTCATTAACTTTCAGGTTAGTTCTTGAACTGCAAAATAAGGATCTACCAGGATCAACTGTTTGGTTTAAACAAAATGGTTAAAATTTCAGTTGAAGACCGCCATAGAGTTGTGTTTCTGTATAAAGAAGGATAAGCAATAAGCATTGAGTGAAATAGTTTGCATCACTCAATTTTCAAGGTGTGGTCTCCAAAACATTATAAACAAGTACAGAGAAACATCTTCTATAATTGACATACCCTGGACTGAAGACCCAAAAACTGTTTAACAAGGAAGAGCAATACATGAAGATATTATATTTAAGGAATAGAAAGAAGAAAAGTGTTGAATTGGCCACCGAACTGACAGAAGGCTCTGGTTTCGTTGCCCATCCATTAAGAGTATGAAGGTCACTTTCAAAATCAGGACTTAAGCATGTGTAACAGTAAGAAAACATCTATTAAGATAGCAGAACAAGACTCAAAGGCTTAAAATATGCACAACAACACAGAAATTGGGCTATGGAACAATACTCAAAGGTGCTTTGAATGAACGAGTCAAAGTTCCAATTATATGGACGTAATCGAAGGCAGTATGTGAGACGACGAACACCTGAAACCTATAAAGAGCCTTGCTTGAAGCCAATAGTTAAGCATGGAGGAGGTTCATTTCAAGTTTGGGGGTGCATCTCCTGAAGTGGTGTTGGAAAATTGCTGAAAATTGATAGTGTATTGAATTTTGCTACGTACAAATAGATTTCGATACACCATGCTAACCGTAGTGGTGCAAGGTTTATTGGTCCAAAATTTATTATTATATCAAGATAATGAGCCAAAGTACACAGTTGAAAGAGTTAAAACTACTTGCAAAAGAAAGAGAGACCCGAAGTCCTTCAACGCATACGATGGCTTCCTCAAAGCACAAATCTCAATATTATTGAAGCTGTATGGGACTATAGGCCTGTTCAAAAATCAACTTTTTCTTATTTTCATAGGTTTCTGTACATTTTCCCATGCTTTTTGACCTGAAAAAGCCGAAACACACAACTATTTTGACCTAGGATGTTGGGAAGCATTGCCGCATGGAGCTTTAAATTTTCTGCCTTGAAATCGGCCAAAGCGCCAATTCCGGGGTCCCGAATTATGTTTTGCACTTTAACTTTTGATCTAAACAAGATAGAGCAACAAATTAGGTATCAAATGAAAGAGCATAAAATTAATAAATAATAATAATAATAATAATAATAATAAATAAATAATAATAATAATAATAATTATCTATCATTTTTCAGGAAACAACAGAAACTCAATCAGAATCTAGAAAACCATCTACAAGTTACAACTTCACAATGGCATTAAGCAAGGAGCTGAGGGAGCTCCGTGGGCGCACAGTTGATATCTCAGAACCTCCACGTACTGTCCACAGGCAGGTGTCAACTGGGCCATCTACCAGATCTCTCACTGAAACTTTCCTGGTTGGATACCCTTCAGCTTTTATCAGTGGTTCCCAGCTTCCCACCAACAGACAGGCGTTCCAGTATTCCTTAATCTTCAGAATTTACCGGAAAATGCAGGAGGCCCATGGTTCAAGACCTTGCATATGAAACAGTTGAATCTATCATCCCATTTTGGCAGATGGCTAGGATCAAGACAATGACCAAGTACAACGCAATGAAGCTCTTCATGAAACTACATGAGAAACATCGTGCTCTGGTGAAAAGCAAAGGAAGAGCAAGTAACCCTGGAGGAAAAAGAGGAGCATTTGTGCTGGAATTAGACAGCCTGTTCGATATAGGAGCTCCAGATGCAATCCAGGAAATACAGAACAACAGACTGTTATCCAGAGAGAAGAAAGATGAGGATATCAGGTTCTACGAAGACCAAAAGACTGAGAGGAAAGGTCATATGTCTGGTCATGACAAGATTTTTGAGACAAGATCCCTGCAGCAAGCAGCGAGGAATGAAAGACTGCAGCATAGACAAGAACAAGGTAAAACTAATTACTTTGAACGTTACAAAAAGTTTTAAGTTTTACTCCATTGCGATATTTAGCATGTACTTAACAATTACTGTCTTAACATGTTGTACTATTTTACAGCTGCAGCAGAACAAGAGGCAGTTGTTCATGTGGATGACATTACCTGGGGTGACTCAACTGACAACGACGCTAACACAGAGGACATGGATTACCATCAGCCTCGTCCTGGATGTTCTCACCATCAAGACACTGTGACTAGTGTGACTTTGACGTTTCCAAGGAAGGTCATGGAATGTGATGTCATCTGCAATACAGCTGATCGTCTTGGTTTATCAGACAATCAAGTTACTGCCATGGTTTCTGCCACCTTGAAAGCTGGAGGGGCTGATCTGGATAACTTCGTCATCTCAACCTCAACAACACGTCGCAACAGAATGCTGTCCAGGTATAATATCAGCCAGAGTCACATGTCCAAGTTTTGTGAAAAACCCCACAGTACGCTGCCTTACACTGGGATGGAAAGTTGCTCAAAGATGTCTTGGGCAGTGAACCTGAAAGTACCTCAGAGACTTTAGCTGTGCTAGTGTCTGGTCCACCTTCATACACTGAAGGAAAGTTATTGGGAGTACCTGTCATCGACAATTCTTCTGGCACAGCTCAGGCTGAGGCTTCAATGGATTTACTGGAGACATGGGAACTTACGGATAATGTTACTGCCCTTGTTTTGACACTACATCCAGTAACAGTGGAGTTCACAGAGGAGCTGCCAAACTGCTAGAGAAAATGCTGAACAAAAAGGTGTTTTATCTGGCCTGTCGACATCACATCCTGGAAATCCTAGTAGGAGCAGTTTGGGAGAAGCTGTTTGGGAAGGTGAAGGGGCCAGATAATCCTGGTTTGAGCATCTGAAGGATGTTTGGACGGACTTGTCCAAGGAAAACCCAAAGATGCTGGCTATCAACAGCAAATGGCTGAAGGAAAAGAAGAAGAACAGTGAAGAAATACTCCAAGACATTCTAACAGCAGAAAGGCTTCCAAGAGCCGACTACAGGGAAATGGCTGAACTGACAGTCATTGTTCTTGGAGGAACGCCTCCTCGAGGTATTCACTGGAGTCGACCAGGCGCCATTCATCAGGCCAGATGGATGGCCAGAAACCTGTACTCCATGAAAATGCTGATGTTTGCAGATCAACTTGAGTACGACGAAGACACTGTATCAAAGCTGGAAAGACTCAACACCTTCCTTGCGCTGTTCTACACTCCTGTATGGATGATGTCAATGTCTGCTGCAGATGCTCCCGTGAATGATCTAAGTCTAATCCAGGACATGTTGAAGTACAAGAAAACTGACCCAGAGCTTGCTGATGCAGTACTTAATAAGATGGAAAACCACAAATTGTACCTGACGCAGGAAGTCGTGCCATTTGCCCTGTTCAGCAGTAGATTGAGTGACACATTGAAGCACGACATTGCTGCCCAGTTACATGCCACTGAGAAGCCAGACAGCTTCAGAACAGGAAAGCCTCTATTCCAGAGAGTCACAGCTAAGACCACCCTGGTTGATCTCATTGGCCCAGAATCACATTTCCTGCTGGACACACTGAACATTGGATCCGAGTGGCTTCTGGAACCTGTCACGTCTTGGCCACAGAATGAGGACTACAGAAAAGCGTTGGACTATGTTAAGAATCTGAAAGCGGTGAATGACATTGCTGAACGTGGTGTCAAGATGATGAGCGACTTTGCAAATGTCATAACAACAGATGCCAAGCAAAGGGACTATCTCCTTCAAGCTGTGGAGTTCAACAGACGCCGCTTTGACAGCTTCAAGAAACAAACTCTCAACAACTGACTGTGTAAATGTCATTATGAAATTAATCATCATGTAATGCTTTCACTTCTTGATCGATTAGACTTGTGACAAAATGTTAATCTCAGATTTGTGTCATGAATAAGGCGCCTTGTCTGCCTTGAGTGTGAGAAAACGAATTTGTGATATTTCTGAAATCTTTGTATGTACCAATGTGCCATTTCTTGTTCCAAGACTATCATAATTGTATAAGTTAGAAAGAGGATTAAAAACACTTTAATTTGGTGCCTATTTTGTTGCTCTATCTTGTTTAGATAAAACGTTATAGTGCAAAACATGATTCAAGGGACCCCGGAACTGGTGCTTTTGGCCGATTTCAAGGCAGAAAACTTAAAGCTCCATGCGGCAATGCTTCCCAACAACCTAGGTCAAAATGGTTGTGATTTTCGGCCTTTTCAGGTCAAAAGGCATGGGAAAAAGTACAGAAACCTATGAAAATAAGAAAAAGTTGATTTTTGAACAGGGCTAATGGGACTAGTTGTATAAAGAAAAAGTAAGAAAGAATCCCAGCAACTTAGATGATCTGTGGGAGGTTTTGGAAGAAACGTGAAACACCATATCGCAAGAGGTTATAACAAAATTATTTGAAAGTGTCTCTAGAAGAATTCCAGCGGTTTTAGAGGGAAAAGGTGGACACACTCGCTATTAGTTTATATGAAGGTATATTCTGTATAAATATGGTTATTTAAATTTGATTTTTATTTCATTAAAAGTGTATTTCATTGAATACAAAGTTTTAGTTTCCTTATTCATCACAGTGGAAAAATACAATCTATCTAAGGCTTTTGCACAGCAGTATATATATATATATATATATATATAAGTTATATCAGGCATGGGCAATTGTAATTTGTAATTGTAATTGATTGTAATTAATTAAAATTTTTCATGTAATTGGTAAGTAATTGTAAACGACTACCTAAAATGTAATTGTAATTAATTACATTGGGAAACTAATGTAATTGATACAATTACAGTCAATTACTTTCAATTACATGAATATTATGTTACTGGGTCATACTGATAGTTTAAACTGCTTGCTCATCATGTCTCAGGGAGCTTTCTTTTGAAATCAAATGTTATTCTTTTTATTTGAAATAAAATGTTCCATTTATTTCAAATTTTCCTAACGAAAGTGCCAGTTTTTGCCCTTATTATTTTCATAAAATAAATGTCAGTGCTTCTGTCTTATATTAGTATTTTTTGAGTGCATTATCTTTGGTTTCATTAGACCATATCACATACATATGTCCAATGTCTAATTGTCCAAAGCAAGAACTGCTTGATGAAAAATACGGTTCCGTCCAATGTTAAAAAAGAATATATTTTATTGACCTAATATTATCTAGTTTTCATTCAAGATGATGGCCAAAACTGAAAATGGAATTGAAATACCTCGGTAGAAAAGCATGACATAAATCAAATAGTGTGTATTTATGAAAAAATGCAATTCTTTGTAATTGTAATTAATTACGTTGACTAAATAATTGCTCCATGCCTGATATATATATATATATATATATATATAATATTTAGGAGAAATCCAATGACAAGGAGGAACGTAAATGCCATGAAAAGTCTTCTTTAATGCGCAACGTTTCGAGCAATACGCTCATCATTTGCTTTTAATGAATAGGTTTTTTAGAAATTATTTTGTCTTGTTCACATTTATTTATTGATTCTAATTTCATATTGTTAATATCTAGCCTGATGATGAGCGTATTGCTCGAAACGTTGCGCATTAAAGAAGACTTTTCATCGCATTTACATTCCTCCTTGTCATTGGATTTCTCCTAAATATTAAATTGAAGCTTTGTAGAAGCAAACCGCATGACTATATATATATATATATATATATATATATATATATATATATATATATATATAATGATGGCGTGTAAAATGCAGTTTAATAATGAACAGGAACACCAGAGAAAAAATAAACATTCTTCAAACTTTAATATTGATACCGACTTTTCGGAATGTATTCATTTCACTGTATGGGGTCATATACTGTATAAGTAAAACCAAAAGACACCTAAAATCCCATATTTACGAATACTGTATCTCGTTAAATCTGTCCGTACAAATTTACTTCTTGGCAAACCACCTAACTCTTACAACCGCAACGATGCACATAATAATAACCATCCAATTTTCTAGTCTAATTTTGTCATATTTAATCTTAAAGTTAAGAATTGTTATTTATTTCTAAATTAAAACCAGACCTCAATTCTGATGAATCATCAGTAGATTTGTTGTGTTTCAATTAAGGTATTTAGTCACTTAGGATCAAGTAAAGATAAGCACCCCCAGCCTTCTTTAATTAGCCTTATAAGGCTAACTAACGAAAATATCACGACCTAACCTAAACCAATCGTTAAGTCAACTGTACGCCATTGACGATTGGTTAGGTTAGGTCGTGATATTTTCGTTAGTTAGCCTTATAAGGCTAATTAAAGATGGCTGGGGGTGCTCATCTTTACTTGATCCGTCACTTATTTTACCTTCTATATTTGTTTTTATATTTTTACAGTTGATTTTTTGTTAGGCACCTTCTTATAATTTAATTCTGTTATTTTAAACTGGTCATTAATACGAAACGTCAGTATCAATTAAAGTTTTGAGAATATTTAAATTTTCTATGGTGTTCCTGTTCATTATTATTATATATATATATATATATATAATATATATATATATACTTAATTTAAAGAAACGTTTCTTTCCCTTCCAATTTGCCTTAAGACGTTTCTTATACACACTTTTCACCTTCATTGCATTTCTTTCGTACAACCACCTTTGACTCGCTAGTTTTTCTTTGCCGTAAAAGCGGCAAATAGAGAAGGAACTGTAATACAAAAGTTTACTGGTTCATTTAATCTTAATATTACATTCTATTGAAAGTGGGAAACGTTGTTCCGGGGAGGTTGCGGGGATCGGGGGAAGGGCTGGAGGTGGGGGGTTTAAAGCACTTTAAAAGGACAGTCGGTATCATGTCTTGTTATTTTATTCGTCAGTAAAAGGATTCGTGTGAGTAAATGATTTGCATTTAATTAAAATGTCAAAGAAACTTAAAATTAATATACGGAAGGATTCACTCTTATGTTTATCTTACCTTAATTACATTACCTGTGTTTAATTATAAGGACCAGAGAAATTAAAATATATCTAATTAATTTTGTGTTAACTGTTCCCCCAAAATATTCCTCGTATTCTTGTATGAAAATAATAATGTTTTGAGTTGCTTAACTTCCTTCATGGAGGCAAAGATAATGTGACGGTTCGCGATTCTGGGAATCGCGTCACGGTTGCTGCAGTGTGCGGGACTCCCATTTTGTCAACTTAAAATCACATGCGACTTGAGTCGTCACTCCCAAGCCGTCAGTCGTAAGACGATCCTGTGTGCCGCCGACCTTAGGGAATCACAACTTAGTGAGGAATTAGAGGACGAGCAGATGGTATATACTGTATATATATATATATATATATATATATATATATATATATATATATATTAGTGATGTAGCGGTTGTCCGCAATTGCACATATTCTCAGCTCCGCAACCGCATTTATCAGTGCGGTTATTGTAGTTGTTTGAGGATATCTTCTTACTAGGGCAACCAAATACTATAAATGCTAGTGTAATGGCTATAAATGCTATAAACGTCACCAAATGCTGTTTCCATCATGCCTCATGCCTTCACTCAAGGGTGCAAAAAAGTAAAAGTTTGCTACGCCCTAATTGCGACATGTCTAGAATTGCTACTTGGACTGGATGGATGGATGCATTATGTAATAACTTCCATTTATCAACGCTAGGTGGCTAGAAAAGCATTATTTTAATTATATTTAATAAAGCAATGATGATGTATAATTACTCTTGATAAAAAAAGATAAAAAACACTCATTTTTTTTTATTAGAAATTAGACAACCTTCACTACCAAGTTACAAACTAAACTAAAACATCCGCTTCAGTATCTGTTCAGACACGAGTGAGGGTGGTTGTGTTGCGCTAGCTCTCCGTCGCTACCTTTGTAACGTTACGTGCTTCAACCCATTAATAAAGTGTTAGACTGAAGTGCAACCATCATGGAGCGATCTAAGTAGTATAGCCGCAAAAAGGGAGAGTGCAGGAATGTTGCAATGTTGCAAGAGATAATTATCAACTGTTGCAAAGGGGGTAGGGTGTTACAAATAGGCATGAGGCATGCAACAACCCAATGTTGCAAAGGGGGTGTGGGTATGCAACAACTCAATGTTGCAAGGGGGATGGGGGGGGTGCTGCAGGTGCAACAAGGGGTCATGAAACTTGGAGGCGGCGTTATCCCCCAAGAGAAAGACAGGAGGAGAGAAAGGAAGAGAGGTGTTCACCTGGCAGGAGCCAAGTGCATAATAAGACTTCAGCCGAGTGGGCGTTGTCTTATAGACTCCTAATCAGCCAGTTGGCTTAATCAGCCAGTTGGCTTAATCAGCCAGTTGGCTTAGAAGGAGCCAAGTGCATAATAAGACTTCAGCCGAGTGGGCGTTGTCTTATAGACTCCTAATCAGCCAGTTTGCTTAATCAGCCAGTTGGCTTAGAAGGAGCCAAGTGGGGGAGGGGTACACCTGAAGGGGGAGAGGGGAGGGATCTTCGGGGGGAGAAGGAAGGATGACCTCCCCCAAAAGTGGTTGCCTTAGCCTAAGAGTGAAAGGATAGACGGAGGAGGACTTTGGGGGGACAAGGTGGGATGTCCTAACCCCCCAAAGGGAAACTAAGCTAAGTCTTAATCTAAGAAGAGGAGAGAGTTCTTTATTCGGCCGAAGTTCGCATCAAACTACCAGCTCCGAAGCCAAGCGGGTCTTATATAGATGATGGTTGAGTTGCCAAATACCATTTTTTTATTTTAATTGTACAGGTATACATTATTAGGGTGAGTTGCTAGATACCATTTTAATTCGTTAACAAAGCATACAGACTTAAAATCGAAATTGACAATAAGAAAATGATTATTAATTAAATAAATAGAATCTGCCTTCTACTCCCCAAAAAATAATATAATACGTACAATCGTCAAAATAATAGTTCAAACGAAATACACACACACACACACAATTGAACAACTTTCTCCTTACCTTATATATACAGGGCGTCCCAAAAAAATGTATACACACTTTAAATAATTATAAAGGCAGTGTTTATTAAAATACATTTCATTTTCAAAATGTAATAGAATCTACAGACATTATTTAATTGTTTTGTCAACGCCTGTTTTCAAACTGACGTCCGTTCTGGTCCAGACACTGCTGATAACGCGAAGCAATGGAATCGCAAACATCACGAAACATTTCGTTTGGTATTTGTGTGCATTCTCGTTCAATGGCTGCTCTCAATTCAGCGACTGTTGTAGGTTTTATAGCGTAGACTTTGTCTTTTAAGTATCCCCATAAAAAAGTCTAGTGGTGTGAGGTCTGGTGAACGCGGAGGGTATTCTACGAAACCCCTTCGTCCAATCCACATCCACATCGTGCCAAGTACCACTCGCAATACTCCACTCTTCGGTCCGGATCATCTTCATTAATAGCATGGACTAATCTTGGAATGTAACTTTTCCATTGACAGCGCTTCAAAATGCGTTGGACAGACGATTCTGAAATTCCTACCTCACGACTCGCTTGCCGCACAGATTTTCTTGGACTTTGGTGATACGTTTCCAGTACTCTTTCTTGCTTTGTGGGGCTTGTCGATGTCCGTGGTCTTCCGGAACGCTTCTTGTGGACATTCTGAACAGTTCCATCGGCTTCAAACTTATCTCTAATTCGAGTGATGGTAAGTCGCGTTGGTGGATCTGTTTGAAACTCCCTCCTAAACTGTCTTTGCACTTCAACTGCGTTTTCACACTTCCAGTGGCATTTTAGAATGAATTTCCTTTGTTCAAAGCTTAGTCTGACTGCCATTATTAATTCTAATGGGTTTAACTTGGAAAGAAAGAAACATCAATTGAGCTATCAGCTGTTAAAGTGTGTATACATTTTTTTGGGACGCCCTGTATATATAGAGAAAGAATCATATTAACTGTGTCTATTTAATTTTGTCATTCCTTATAGAAAGAATCATAATAACCGTGTCTATTTAATTTTGTCATCCCTTATATATATATATATATATATATATATATATATATATATATAAACGGATTTTCACCTTAAAGTGAATTAAAACAATATTAACATTAAAAAAAATCACTAAACAAATGGCTTAGCAAAAGAAATCGTTCCACTAACATTCTCAAATCTATACACACACACACACACACACACACACACACACACACACAATTATATTAAATAATAAACAGCAAAAGAAATAAACACATTAACTGTGTCTATTTTCTTTTGGCAAACCTTTCTTGCGTTTCAAAAACAAAAAAAAATATTACGCACTTTTCACGTTCTCCTTATAGTTTTATATATATATATATATATATATATATATATATATATATATAGAGAGAGAGAGAGAGAGAGAGAGAGAGAGAGAGAGAGAGAGAGACTCAATTTCGGATTTTTAATTTTCACACCAAAGGGTCTATTTACTTTTTGTCGCTTCTCTATATATAAGCCTTTTCATGTCATTTCATTTTCATGTCATTTCATTTCATTTCATTTCACTAATCTCATATCATTTCACCCATCTCATTTACTCTCAGCTTCTCTGGAAATTATTTACTTTCTTTCAGTTATTAAAACGAATCTAATTCTTAGAATAATGTTTTAACATTGTCTTCAGACGAGGAGTGAGTGGTGCAGGTAGCCAAGAGTTCGAGCTAAAAGGTCCATCCCGAGGACATTTAAAACCGCAAACTTGCGAAAAGGAATTTGGGTCGAACTTTCTCTCTCTCAAAGACTCAATTCCACCTCTTCTAGCCTTCCGTGCGTTTGACTTGTAAATAAAAAAAAAAATGTTTTTATTAAATGCGTTAATTATTTCTCTTTACCTGCAAATATTTATGGCATCATCTTCTTAGTTTATTGAAATGTATGAATAAAAAATGGAAAGGTATATTATTATTATTATTATTATTATACATTTTTCAAACACAGATTTTTGTCAGAGAAAGTGAGGATCACGCACACACACGCACACACACACACACACAAACACACACACAAACACTATATATATATATATATATATATAGGGTGGTACGAATTACAGTAGTAATAATAATAATTAACTCCTTTTCACCGAATTGGAAAGATTAAGCTTTTCACTCCGCATCAGACCTACAGTTTAATGTGGAAACCGAATCAGAAATACATCTCGTCAGGGAATCATTGCTCACTCTTTCACATCATAAGTTCAACATTTAAAATAACAGGATCATTTGATTTTTGATCCGGATTTAAAATAACAGGATCATTTGATTATTGATCCTGGCATAGTATGGCTGCAAAATGTGATATGTACAAAAACAATGTAGATTTTTCTCTTTAGTAATAATAATAATAACTAACTCTTCGCCGAATTGTAACAATGGTTAAGCTTTTCACTCCGCCTTAGACTAGACCCACAGTTTAACGTGGAAACCGAATACTCTTTTTTTTTAAAAAATATAATTAAAGGAATGGATATATTTATAATTTCTTTATTATAAAATCCTCTCGATTACATTAGTGATTATTGATCCGGGAATAGTGGGGGAAAACCAAGTATTGTCGCAAATATTGACATGGTAAAGACAGCAAGGGGTAATACCAGCATTAAATCTATTGGAGAAAATATAAAGATGCCATTAGTCATCCAAAGCATGGACCCGTTATAACGGTGTTACGATTGGTACACAAACTTATCATAGCTCCACCCAGCTACACTGAGAAACAATCACTACGAACATCTGCTCTTGATCTTTTGGGGCGGAGCTTGGCGATTGTGCATATAAAAGGAAATATTTTTCAGTTGGGAGTAACAGTAGCTATTTTCGCGTCAGTTAATAATCATTCCCTCTGCCAGTGAATAAACATTCCCTCCGCCATGGAACACGAACTTTACACTTTTCCGGATTTGTATCAAGAAGGTGACACTGCAGCATTGACTGCAATTAATCTTTTTAATACGATTGACCGTGATGGATTATTTCCAACGCAAACCGTTGAAGATATTTGCAATGACGCTCCTTACAATCCGACGCAAGGGACTACCATAGAAATGTAAGTGTCTATAATTTTTATTTTTATTTTTATTCAAACTGTCAGAAAGATGATTTCATATATATGGAGGGATGTAGTATCTCGTGAAATACTTCATTTAGATACAATTATGCTATGCTAAAATCGAAATTTTTTATGCCAATCTTTTGCATGTTTTGTTTATAAATGTTATTCGGAATTACCTCTTAAATGAGCTTCTCTGAGCGAACCAAAGATATCTTCACATAATGGGATCTGTCTTACAATATGTATACTCTGTATATGTTTTTATTAAAAAAGAGTCAATATGAACATTATTCTTTCTCCTTTAAGGTCCGATGAGGATTTGACACGTGTTATACAATCTTTTGAAGAATCTCGTGTTATGAATACGGAGGATATACTGAACAGTCAGCATAATGAATGTCACATCGAAATAATGTAAGTGTTTTTCGATCTTTTTTGGAGGAAGAAGACAATATATTTTCATCAATTAATTAAATGAAAGAAATCAGTACAATAACCATCTTAAACTACAGAATATACAAACTAATGTTACAAATATACACACGAACAAAAACATTATAATATACAACGAGTACGCACAATTGGAAAACGGATTTTTATCTGTCTGCATACCATTTCATCGTTTCGTCGAGTGTGACACGGGTCAAATAAATTTAAAAAAATTATAAATTCTTTATCACGTGACATATGCATGAGAAATGAGATGCAGTACATTCCACAAGTATTACTAAAATATCCTTGTATACGAAACGGGTTCCATACAACTTCGGGAATATGTAATTGAGCGAGAAATTTTACAATAACAGGGTCACTCCAGGGTTGAGTACCGAGTGAATCAAAATAGTAGAGGCGGTGTCTATTTTTAAAATAGACAGCTATCCAATGAATCCCTTCATTACCGATGACATCTGTGTTCACAATAAGACTACCGCATTCTCGCGTACTTGGCAAACTCAATGTTTCATTCTTCGCAAACACGCCGATAAATTTGGAACGTGTGACTCGTTCACTATTCATTACTCTCTGAAGTGTATTAGCATCCATTTTAAAAGTCAGTGATAACGCTCTATCTACTTCTATTAGGGCTTGCGATTCGAGATATACCAGTACACTAATAGGCGCGTCTATAGGCTTGGTGAATTCCAACCTCACTGAGATATTTCCGCTCTGCTGTGGGCTTGAATGCGTATTTACGCTAGCAGAGAAGTCAGATGTAATGTCAAACGGATAAAGGTTAAATTGATCAATGAATTCTTTCTGCGTTACCCCATTACCAAGCTCATCACAATCACCTGCAATACGGGTCAGATTACTATAGGCTCTCGCGCAAAGCGGTAACACGGCGTCTGATGAATAGTCGGTATCCAATGTTCCACCCAAAGCAATGCCATTAACGTATAGAGTTATATTTTTAAGTCCGAAATTCTCGAATTTAAAGGCACTCTTTTTATATTTTCCATTCACCGAAGCATGGTCCTGCATTCCGATTAATATCCTTTTAGGAAGATTTCCCAGGGCAATGTTTTCTATCTGCTTCGACGCCAACCATGCAGGCACCGTATATAGTTTGATTTGTACTCTGTTAATATGGTATTTCACTGTGGCGTTTAGTAAATTTTCTCAATTTCTAGTTGTTTTGGTGAACTTAATTTCACTCGCCGTACGCGGAGGTATGTGTCCATAATGTGAACCACAACGGGCTTTGCTCCCTCTTCTTGATCAGAATCCAGATTTAAGCAGATCTCAGGACTCGTGCGGGTGAGCTTTATTTTCATATCCACCCCGTTGACAATCAACTTCTCCTGGAAAGTGAAATCTATGTGCAGACGTCCAAAACACTCGTATATCTTCTTTTTAAAATTTTTAAATTTGTCCTTTCTACTACTTTCGTCTTTAGTTTGATAATATCCCTCGGCACTTAAAAAGGTGGCCTTCGCTTCTTTGGAAAAGTTGAGGACATTTTCCAGATAGGCTCGTAGGTGATAGTATCCCGTGCCTGACGATATGTTGGTCTGATTTAAATATACGTCACACTGGTTGAATATGGAGTGCAGAAAGTTTGTTTCAGGGTATACAGCATATTTGTCATCGCAGGCCGTTCCATCAGAATGGGCTATACGTAGCTTAGCGTACATGCGCACACAGCTTGGATCAAAAAAGTAAGGGCCTGAGCTGGGTATCACGAATTCTATAGGTGCACTCGGGGAACTAATTGTGTTTATAGGGTTAATTGTAATAAAATCACTGTGCTCAATAGAAACTTGAGTTGGAGGCATCTCAAAAAGGGACAGCTCCGATTTACAGCATTGTGAACTACATGGGTGGATGAAGCGTGCCATGACGAGTTAGAAATAGTGCCTCCTCTCTCGACAAGTAGTAAACAAACTATGATTCATGAGATCAATGTCCTTAGCTTATATCAGTCAAAAAAGTGGTCAACCATAGGTTTCATTCGCTTACAGCACTTCTTTTTTGATATCCTTTTACGTTTAATACCAGGTGACCCCTTCTTCCGGACAGCCCTCTTCTTCTTCCCGCCACCACGCATTTTTCTCTTTGCATCTTTGATGATTTCGTCCCGTGTACGCTTTAAATGTTTTTTTAGAGCTTCTTTAGGTTTAGCCCCAGCCAATATGTCTTCTGCAGTGTTAAGACCTGATTGTAGCGCTTTCCTTCCGAGGTATCTGGCACCCCTCCCCTAGTCATTTCACCAGGTACATTTTTCTCTCTCCTGAAACTTTGCTTCCTAAAATTTTCTCAATTTTAAACAAATTTTTTCCTAAATTAAATGCAACTTTCTGCAATTCCTCGCGGTAAAAGCCTCCTGAGATTTCTTCCCCATTCAAATCTTCAATGTAATACATCATTATCTCACCTTCAGGCCTCATAGCCCTAACTTTAAAAATCTCACGTGTCCATCCTTGCTCAAAAAACCTTTCCGAATTTATTCCCCGAACGCGACAGACTTACATAATCATTGATTTTGAAACGCGCAGAGTGTGGTGGTGTTGGTGATCCATCTCTTCTCGGGAGCGTACCTCTTTCTAAAACTTCGTTAGGTGTTGTCCCAATCGTGCGATGGTGTGAGCGGTTGTAGGATGATGCCAATGATTCCAGAATGTCTAGAAATCTGTGTGTTTTTATGTGTAAAATAGCGGTGCATGCGTTCCTTTATGGTACGTTGAACTCTTTCAGCTAAAGAAGCCTTATGTATAGAATTGGTTGTGTAATAGCTGATATTAAACTCTGTCAACATGTTCTGAAAAGCACGGCCTATAAATTCCTTCCCCATATCCGTACAAAAATAACCAGGAACCCTGTTTTCTTTTAACATTAGCGTTTTGGTGGCTTTAGCAACTGTTTCAGGTGATTTATTTTTCAGAGGAACTAGCCACAGATATCTAGAGAATACATCTATTATGAATAGAATGTAACGGTAACCATCGTTATACACAGAATATCTTTGCATGTCTGTTAAATCTGCTTGCCAAATAGAATCAATCGAGGAAGCCGTTGTCTTGGCTGTTTTAAACCTTTTTCTCACAGGCTTATGAAGCGTATAAGCGTCCTGCTCCCGCAAAAATCTTTCAACTCTTTTTTTCCTACTCCGTAAACACTTCTGTACAGTCTATCTACGCCGCCGTAGGAGGCTGGGTTAGAAATGTCATAATAGAGTTTACTTAATACGTTAGCCATTTGCGTATTTTAGAGGCACGTGGGTAGGGTTGACCGTTGTTTATCCTCTTCTTTCTCCTCTTCAAAGGTGTTACCGCCGGGGGTGATGGCGTCTTCAATTGTGCCACATGCGTTACATGTTCCAAGTCTTTTAACCTGTTCAGATTTCCTATCAACGTTTTAGGGACATTTATTTGTTGTAGTCTTGCTTTAATATGCTTCCATCCTGATGGTGATGGCCTATCCGACTTTCTCACCAGATCATGGACAATGTCTACGATATTCGACCCCTGTACCTTTGATCCTTCCACAATGATCTCACCTGTATCGGTCCATTGTATGGCTGAGTCCTCATTCAATAGATTATAAAGACTTAATCCTTTATTCCTCAATGTATGTGGGAGGGTGCTTTTTAATACATGCTCGATATGTTGTGTGGCTGATCTCTTAATTTTTGGTTGGTCAACTGTATCGTCGGGTACAGATCCTATGTCGCCATGTCCATCGTCCCCCGTGCTGTGTCTAATAACCACAGGAATCTCTGTCGTGTTCTTATAATTTTCGTACTCGTGAAGAAATTTCTGCAGAGCTTCTTGGTATAAGATTCTTTTCTCATCAGGTGTTTTTTCACTGTTTAATAGGGCTAGCAATTCGCTTTCCATTCTTTTAAGTCTGCTTTTACGGGGATCTAGATCCGTGTCTGGATTCCTTTGCAGTGAAGCGTACACCTCGTGTGGAATCACTACCACTTTCTTCATTATATTAATCTAGTCAGTAAAGGGCCCAAAACTGAAAATAAGATGGGGAGAAATGACCCTCCTGTTTGTACAATAATTCGTTTTTTCTTCGCTACAGTTTGACTTTTACGAGCGAGTGCACGTATTATGTTCTTGTAACGGCGTAGGCGATCCTTCTGAGATGGTTTCATTGATACATTGCAATTTATAACGTTAAGACAGATTTCACAGATGCATTTTAAAAAGTCGGAGTCGATATTTTTAATAAACATCTGTTGCATTGCCCGGGGCAGTCGATGATAGATTTTTATTAATTCACGGTATTTCTTTAGTCTCTTTGTCATTCTGGAATATACACCGATTCAGGCTCGTTTGGAAATATATTCGTTCTTAGAAGCACCCTAAACGTGTTTCGGGGATGAAGGTCGCAAGGCAAATATCCGTAACGCGTGCTTGTAGCTTCTTTAGAAACTTCCAAAAACTCCTTACGCTGATTCGGGAACATTTGATTGGCTAATACCCCAATTTGTGATACATCTCTACGTTGTGCGAATAAGACTAGATATTGTGTATTTAACGACACATCGCGCATGTATCTATTTTTGAAAAATAGATTCTGATTGATGAAGAAGACGCTTATGTTAAGATGGTGCGAGAATACTGTAAATGTCTCGGCAAACGTTTTATCCATCTCCATCATGAGATCGTCAATTACAATGACTGTATGTTCATTTCCCTTTAACGAATTATCGTCATATACGCCTTTGTGGAACAAAATATCATCTTGGTACTCGTTGAACACTGATTGATACGTCGAATAGCACCATATAACTTTATGCACAAATTTCGAGAACATCTCTCCCTTTTCTTTAATGATTTTAAGCATAAACACAGTTTTACCACATCCTATCGGTCCAGATATAATACATGTGGATGGGCTCGTGAATCTGAATTTTTCTACAGAGTCCATTTCTAACACGTCACATTCCTAAGTGGATCATTTACAAAATATTACAAATTTTGAGTGCTGTTCCTTATATTTTGTTTTCTTCTCCCACAGAACCGTGAATGACGATGAGGTACAGCACCCCATCATCGACATTACGGATGACCCCGACGACAGTGTAGTTGTGATCACAGAATCCTCCCCTGCCGACGAACCCTCACCAGCGATACCGGTAGCACGTTGAAAACGGAGGTATGATGAAGAGAACCCCACGTCAGGTATAAAGCGAGCGAAATACGCGCCTGTTGTTAGCCAACCACCACCAGTAATAGATCCCCAACCCTCAACCTCTTACGCAACAAGCCCCCCAGCAGCACCTCCCGCTAATATATCCCCTTATTCAACCGCCACAGTTGCCCCCCGTTCTGTTGAGTCTGCAATAATAGACTCCAGGCCCTCAACGTCTTACGCAACAAGCCCACCAGCAGCACCTTCCGCTAATATATCCCCTTATTCATCCGCCACAGTTGCCCCCCGTTCTGTTGAGGATGATATAACGTTTGAGTTGGTGCGCTCCGCAGCCCCCACCCCAGCCTTGACTAGAAATCGGTATAGAGTCAGGGTCGATCCTAGAGCCATGTATAGCAATGGAATTGAGCGCGGGCTACGCCGGGTTGTACAGCGTATTGTAGAGTTTACTCTTGAGAACCGCGACGAGCGTGAAGTCAGGACGAGTCTGTCCTTCGGATTCGGGTCAGATGATGGTGATGTAGATGATTATTGGGTAGTAGTGCCATTTAGACGTTTGGCGGCTGAAGATGTAGAATATATATTAGAACGTATAATGCAAGCCGCCCAAAGTAGTATAGCCTTTAATATGGACACCTTCACGATAAATATTGACCGTGTATTCCGTGTTGCGGGACATAGTGCCATACCGTATACTCTTAACTTCAATTCTTCGATTATTTACCGAAAGCATATAAACGTCGATCGTGGTTGCGGCTTCATAGCAGTAATCTTGGCTCGCATGTTTACTGTACAAAATACACGGACTCAGAATGTTTGAAATCGTCGGATTCCGCAAGCTGAAACCTATATTAGACGCACGTGTTACGGATATGCTTTATTTTGATACAGTACTTGAATACGCATACACCGCTCTGCTCGATGGGTTTACCGAGTGTAGGGCTGAACAAGGTGAGAATGGTCTAGAGCTGGACGTTTATTTAAAAAGTTTAGACTCTTTGAAATATCATGAACTTTGGTACAAAGCAATTGATCGGTACAAGGCTGAGCTCACCTACACCGTTCACCCTGAAGAACTATTTCTTTATATAACGAGCAGTTGTCGTAACGACTTAGAAGATTATTTCAATTGCCGTTATGTTGAGTGAAGATGAGTTCACGATTGAAAAGCTCGCGTCGTTAGAAATAAACCCTCGATTGGAAAGGCGTGTTTATAAACTTGTGTTTAATAATGTAGCTAACGATGAACTCTTTGTGCGTGCTTTTGATTGTATTCTAGACGTATTTAAAGATAACTTACCAACCGGTTGTAAAGTGGGAACAAAAATAGTACTGAATGATATGAAGGCCCTTCATATCGAGTACAGGTTTCCCTATACTTTAAGCGGTGAAATATTATTAAACCGCGTATACTGCGTAATGCAGAGCAATAATGATGTAATTGTAGACTCGATTAAGTGCGAGTTTAGTATTTTGAAAAAGTGAAATGTATTTATATATTTAACATATGTGTGTGTGTGTGTATATATATATTTCTGCTATATTGATGCTTATACGATTTCTTGTTGCGCGGTAGTAGATAAAGTGTATGTATTTATTTGTTTAGTTGTGTGTATATATTTCTACTATGTTGATTGTTATATTATTTCTTATTTCTTATTTTTGATCATTCCAATGTATATTTATTTTCTATATATCTCCATAATTGCGTATATATATATATATATATATATATATATATATATATATATATATATATATATATATATATATTTATTTCATTCTGTACTGTTATATTGACGGATATATTTTTGATTATATGCATAATTTATTTATTTAGTTGTGTGTATATATTTCTGCTATGTTGATGATTATATTATTTCTTATTTTTGTTTTTTGATCATTCCAATCCAATCCCCCACCCCCCTTTGCAACATTGAGTTGTTGCATACCCACACCCCCTTTGCAACATTGAGTTGTTGCATACCACCGCCCCTTTGCAACACTTGATCATTATCTCTTGCAGCATTGCAACATTCCTGCACTCTCCCCTTTTGCGGCTATACTACTGATCTACGAATGCATTGTGGAAGTACTTCTCGAGAGTGTCAAACGATGTAGGGAAGTGTGGCATATGTAATAAGAACTATTCACGAAAGGGAAGGAGCACCACTAACTTAAAAAACCATCCGTGTTCAATGCACAAGAAGGAATATAATGAAGTGATATCTAGTGAAAATGAAGCTAATGAACAGTCAAAGGAGAAAAAAGAATCAAAAGTGTCTTTTACACCTCTACAGGAAATGAAGTGTGCAGTTGAGGACTTGAGGACGTTAAGAACTTGGGTTTCATGAGACTCATGGATGAAACAGCTCCACAGTATAAAGTGAAACAGCGTCAGTTCTACACTGATCTTGTGTGCAACGATATCTATGACTTTGTTTCAAACAAAGTGTTCAAAATTCTTGAGCCTCTAAAAAATTCGAAAGTATCATTGACAACGGATGCATGGTCAGACACGTCTGCTGGCGTGTCTTTACTCTCTTTGACATGCCATGCAGTGAATCAAGACTTCAAGAGAACCAATTTGGTGCTCAGCGTAATACCACTTGAAGATCACCACACTGGAGAATACTTATCAGAAAAATTTGAGCAGATGCTTCAGAAGTGGGATATTGCCCATTCATCCATCCATTGTGTAATGCGCAACTCAGGAGCAAACATGATAAAAGCTTTGTTTCTCACTGGTGTCCTTAATACCGATTGCACTGTTCATAAACTGCAATTTGTAATCAAAAGTGGATTATCCTCACAATAATCTCTTAGTGACTTGTTAGCTAAACTTCGATCCATCGGTACTCATTTCAACCATTCTACGATGGCACAGGATGAGTTAAAAAAATTCAGAAACGCTTAGATCAACCTGAACTTACAAGTCATTCATGATGTCGTCACACGGTGCAACAGCACTTATCACATGATGCAGAGAACACTGAACTTGAAGGAACCACTGAGTCTATATAGCGCTGCTAACTCCAAAATGCAACAACTCAATAATGTCGACTTCACTCTCTTGTCAAACTGTGTGGCTGTGCTGGAACCATTCGATGATATCACAAAAATATTGAGTAGTTCCATCTCTTCCATATCTGAGATTATTCCCCTCGTCGTTTTCATTGAAAATGTTCGCAACTCGATGATGATTAAGCTGATCGGGAATCCTAAAGGAGATAATGCTTACAGAGCTAGCAAGATTTGATGGTCTAAAAGCAAATGACATGTATATTATGGCTACCTATATGGATCCAAGGTACAAAGCAAACATTTTTACGCTTCACATGTCACAAAAGGTGTTCAGGTAAAATTGGGATATCTTTGTGATGAAATGGACAAGACTCAAACATCATCGGACTCGGAGACAGCCAGTGAACCACCGGTAAAGAAACCACTGATTGATTTAAGTCAGGCATCAGCTTCAACGAGTAAATCAATAACAATAATGGATTCAATGAGTGCTCTACTGTCTTCCAGTAGTAATGACGAGACCGAAACTGAGTCAAGCAGAGACTCAAAAAATGATCGAGAAATATCACAAAGAGAAAAGGATTGGACAAAAAGCTGATGCTTTGGCTTGGTGGAGGTCAAATCAAAAGGAATACAAAAATTTGAGCAAACTGGCTCGGATATACCTTGGATGTCGTCTCCCAAGTGTTCCTAGTGAACAATTATTTAGTGGAGCAGGGAGCATCTACAATGAAAAAAGGAATAGGATGAAGGGGGACAAAGCTGAAACACTTTTATTTTTGAAATACAGTCTCCCTGCAATTGAATTTAAATATAAGGATTAAATATATATATATATATATACAGGGTTGGACAAAATAATATGAACACCTTGATAAATGGCGGTTTTTATTCTTAATATGGAGTTGGTCCTCCTTTAGCGGCAATAACAGCTGCAATGCGTCGGGGAATTGATTTATACAGCTTTTGGACAGTGGCTAGAGGAATCCTGAGCCATTCTTCGAGCAAACCCTGCTCCAGTTCCTCCA